>CM076572.1:1241737752-1242003322 GCA_034641835.2 Pinus albicaulis | reverse complement strand
GCTCTTGAAGACTCCTTCTAGGCCTCATGCCTCTGTCCAAAATCCTCATTTGCTGTCCCATTTTATACTCAGAAAAATCTGCTGATTTCGTATAACAAACTGCTGAATAAACCATCATTTTCTTCCCTTTTTCCTCCATATTGTTCCTCTACTTTTAATAAGTTCTCCCTCCATTTATGAAAAATTCCCCCTTTCATAGTTAAAGACTCACTTTTTAACTATTTCAGAACCCCCACATCCATTTTAATCCTTGAAATTTCTCATAAAAAATCAAATTTTTATTGCTATGGACCTAAGCCCCTTGGGCTAAGTCCTAAAACCACTTCCCCACATATGCCCGTCACCCAAGACCAAGAGCTTAAGCATTAGGGGCCAATCGCAATCGAAGGCCGGGTGGGAGACAAATTCCTTTGTAATATTTTAAAAACCCCGATGCGATTAGTTTATATTGTTTAGTCTTGCGACGCGTTCCGCGCCGTCGATCTATCGCAAGATCTGACGTCCAGCGCTCAATCACGCTGCTCCCCCCAATCGCAATCGCAACACCCATCGTGCGCCTCCCGATTGCGATGCTCCAATTGAAACCCTCCTGATTGCATAGTGGCCGTTGATCTCCCCGCGATCCGACGGCCCTCCACTGATCGCAAGTCCTTCTGCTCCTCCTCCGATTGCGTGCCCCGATTAAATCTCCACCGTCCATTCTTCCCGCAGATCAACGGTCTGCGCTCAATCGCAAGCCATGCCCGATCGCAATCCCAAGTCGCATTGGCACCGCCCCGATTGAAGCCTTCCGATTTAATATCAGCCGTCCGTTTTCATGCTGATCCGACGGTCCTCCGCTAATCGATGATCCCCTCCGATTTTTTTCTCCACCGTTGATCTTCCCGTCAGATCAACGGCCAGCGCTCAATCGCTCTATCCCTCCGATCGCAATCGCAAGTCCTTCTGTTCGCCTCCCGATTGCATCGCAGCCGTCCATTTCCTGGCTATCCTTTTTCCTTTTCTATGCATATTTCACTTGCTGGTTGCATTTCTATCCGACGGCTACGCTCCTCCCGCCTATCCGCTAGCTTAAAACCCATTTCAAGCAGTGGATTTTTAATTGTTTTTGTTTTTATGTGTTTTATATTTTCCATTATATAATGAAGAAATGCCAAGGGCTGGAATGACGATTCTCACGCCTCGTTTCACATATAGTCATTCACGGGGTTTATTCTATGTTTCACAAGATTTATGAGTATGGATGCCGTAGTGTCACAAAGTGGTCTCAAGACATCGACAAGACACTTTGCTTTTAATTCAAACATAAATAAAGATAATGTTTAATATTAAAGAGCACAGCATATGAAGATTTAAGACGGTTTTTATGGGGATTACGGCTAAGACCGTTATCAAAAGCCTAATCCCCAATATAAAACACAGTTTAAAGGAAAACCTAAAGTGTTTTGATCAGACGGAAAGCCTCCACCGCCACATCTGAGGCAAATTAATTCCTCAGCTACCACCGAGCCACCTGTTGCCTCAAACCTTTCAAACAGAGGCCGAAGTTATTGAAAAAGATCAGATTTCACCTCAGAGCAGCCAGGGAGTTACTTCTGCAGGGTAATCAATGCAGAAATATCTGCAGAGTTACTCCCCACATTACACAGAGCGTCAAAGTCAAAATAAAGCTCCCACCGAGCTTTGATATTTATGGTAAAAAGTTAATACAGTGATCCACCTGTAAATTTCTCTCTCGAGCCCCTCGAAAGGCCGAGAAGTCTTGAACCTGTATTAATTATCCTGAGAGATATTTTCTCAGATCACCTCCTCATTCTTCTATAAATACCTCAGGAGAAGATGAGAAATTGTTGGTTGCAGAACTTTGAAATACACTTGAGCTTGAGACTTCTATTTGTACATAGTATTCACTGGCCCTTGAAGCTCTGTTTGTGCTAGAGTAGTTAGGTTGAATAGTGAAGATGATTGCTGGACTGAAACATTGGACTTGAAGTTTGTAGCTGGTTTGACATCAATATAAAGGCTGTTTCATGGGATCCTGATCTATATTGACGGTGATGTTATTCTTATTTGTAACTTGTTGTTTTATTTCTGTTTTCATATTGTTTCATTTTCCACTGTAAAGAACAGTTTAAACAGGGTTAGGACCTGCTGTATATCAGTAACCTTCTCTGGCTGAGAAATCTTTATTCGAATGTTTTCTTCCAAATCTGCATTATTTAGGAATGACTTAATTCAGTTTTAGGTATGAGAATGCTGGTGTTCCCTCATTTTATCGTCCTAGCTGAATATTATTTCTGAATGTTACTTTCAGTATGTGTTATGTGATGATGAACTGAAGGAAGATATGGTTAGCCCTGGTCCCAGACTTATCTGCATAACTAACAGATTCTTTCCCTTGGAATGTGTTAAAAGCTGGCTAGTTTAGAAGCACTTGCTAGATCTTAGACCATTCTGTGTTATCTTTGTGTCTCCCCTTGTTTTGTATGTTTTCTATTGGAAGTGTGTCAAAGGCTGGTTGGTTTAAAAGCACTTACCATATCCTAGTCTGCTTTCATGTCCTCCTTAAGTGTTTGCCAAAGGCTGACTGGTTTAAAAGTACTTATCAGATCCTAGGCTGCTTTTCGTTCTGCATCTGTCTAATTCCTCTTCTTAGTGTATCACTCCATTCCATAAATCAAAATTTAAAGAAATCCTTAGACATAGATGACTTGCCCCTTGGATCACACTTGATGTTGTTGTTCAATTAAAGCCCAGATATGACTCCATAGCCCAATGAACTAAAAACCAGCGTTATATCTATCTATCTGTCAAAACTGTTCTATTTGCTTGCAACTTCTCACTTTTGAAACTTTTGCACTTAGGAATTTCCCCTCAAGTAACATTCCATGCTCAACCATCCAAAACAAAACAAAACCCGTGGCCTTCATAACTAGCCTAATATCATTACCTTAAGCTTTTCAAAGACAATATCCATATTTTTACATATTGGAGAGATCCCTCTCCGGATTCAGGAGGGCTAGATCCTAGAATCCCAAAGTTGGTTGAAATGATGTTAACTCTGTGATTGGACTCTCCCAATCTTGCTAATAAATTACAGAGACCTAACATTTCTGGCGACTCCGCTGGGGAAAAACTTAGAGTCTTTTACATTCAAATCTATTTCAAATCTATTCATAGAGAAGCTTGCGTTGGGTTCATAAAGCACTTGCTTTATTAGCCAGCTTAAGCCACCAGAACCTAACATTTCTGGCGACTCCGCTGGGGAACCCTTACCCAGAATCTTCATAACATCTTGTGAGTCAAAAGCAGCCTTTTCAAGCACTATCAAGAAATGGTAATTAAGATGAAGCTCAATTGAATCAGTGACAAACTAGGTCAACCCTAGGATTCTTTTAAGTTTTTATCTAACCTTGGAAAATCAGCTGGCTTAGCCATAAGAGTAGAATGCCTTTGTCTCGCAACCTTAGCTAAGTTTTGAAACAAAGTTAGGATATTCTTAACAACCACAAAACTGAAAAATGACTTAGAAAAACCTAAAAATATTTCAGATTGGAATTAAATAAACATGGTGGTGGACCATAAGACCTTTTACCTCTGAAAGGAGCTAAAAATTTCCACTTGGCGACTCCACTATCCTAGCAGACCTTAAGAATCCACTGGGAAGAACCCTTATCATTAATAAAACCATTCAAACTCACTTAGAGGACTGTGGGATTTAAAATTGTGAAAACAGATTGGTTAACCTCTCCAAAATTGTCATATCTGGTTGAACTTTTCTTGTTTTAGGTCTAAACAACACAACATAGTGGCTTCTAAAAAGATTCACACTAGAGCCCACCCAGACCCTAACCCACCTGAGATAGTTGATAATCCAGAAAGTATCCTTTGGAAGCCTCCTAAGGTTAAATTATTAACTGTTTTCAGATCACCCTTGAGAGCTAAATCAGTCCCTGAAAATCTTTCATCTCTGCAACAATCACAAACTGACTTAGTGAACCCATTTAGGACTAGGTCATTTGATGATATAATCCAGTTAGACTCTGAATCTTCACTTTCATCTCCTGAAACAAGTGAACATCCTGGTAGCAGGGAAACGACACCTCCTGATTTACATTTCTTTCACAATTTAGGTGTTTCCCATCCAAGATCATCTCAACAGTCTACTCGTGGTCCATCCACTTCTTCTCACCCTACATCCACTGTTCAAACCACTTCACCTCAACCCACTTTCCCTTCTGTAAATCCACCTCCACCTCCTGCCATGGCAACATGGTATGCTCCCTTAGCCCTTAATATACCACTAGTCAATCTTCCACCGGACTATCAGTCCAAAATTCCATTATATGATGCTAATAATGCTACAACTGCATCACAACATGTGGATAAGATGAATGACTATTTTGATCAAAATGAAATTGATGATGATTCTATCAAGCTCAGACTGTTTGCTCAGAGCTTAGGGGGAGAAGTAAGAAAATGGTTTAAAGGTTTAGCCCCCCGTAGTATAAATGACCTCCAAGGCTTCCATCAAACATTCTTAAATAAGTGGGAAGTGAGAAAGAACCCTCTCCAAGTCCTTGCCGACTATAACAATCTCCGTAGGAACCCTGGGGAAAGTGTACAATCTTATTGTACCAGATTTAATAGCGTCTATAATGCACTTTCCCCCGAACTAAAACCTCCTCAGGGCTCAGCTTTAAACAAATTTCCTGAAGGGTTTGATCCAGACATGACATATTCACTTAGAGAAAGAGTTTTTGCAACCCTTGAAGACATGCAAAGGGGTGCTCTTTCTATGGAAGTAAACTTGATGGAGAAAAGAGCAAGAATGAAGAGCGAGAAGAGAGTATCTTTTAGAGAGGAATCAACCCCTTCCACTTCAAGCTCAAAGATAGAGAGAATGATGGAAGAAATGATGAAAGAGATGAGCATAATTAAGAGAGCACAAGAAAATCAAAATCAAACTGCTCCTCAAAATAGGAACCAAAATCAGAATGTTAGAAGGAACCAACCTCCAAACAGACCCAGGGATGATGATCAACAGATCACTCCTCCCTTTCATCAAAACTATGTAAGTGAGGTTGAAGAAACAGAAGACATAATAGGGGGAGACGATATCAACATGTTTGGGGAAGAGGATGATGACTTTGAGGTTCATTATGATAAAAAACAGGGTCTTTACACACCTTACGACGACAAAAGAGATGATAATGGAAATTATTATCAGGACATGGAAAATATCGTCAGTGAACCTCAAAGACAATATGACCTTAGAAGTAAGACCAGTCAACAAGCCCCCAACACCAAAACCTCTGACAAATCCTCTCAAAGCAGCACCACAGCTAAACCCAAAACAGCCAAACAAAAAGACAAAACAGTGGTTGTTAAATCTGATAAGGATAAGGAGAAAAACACTCAAAATTCTGAAAAACAGAGTGAAGACATCAGCAGTACTAACACTTCAGCTAGTACTCCTTCTACAACAGTTGTGTCAAGTAGAACAAATCAGCAAGCTGTAATTGTTGATAGAGTGACAACTAATAAGGTTGAAACAAGTGCTTCAAAGAATCAAACCCCTTTCAGCCTTGAACAGGAAATCTTAAAGATCAAAATCTCTGTTCCATTAACTGAGTTAGCTGCCCAACATGTATATAGGAACCAAATTTTGAAGGTTTTAAATATAGAGGAAAATGGAGATACAGTTAATCTTAGTGAAGACCTACCAGAGTTGATTTTTGGCCCTAAGATTGAAGGGAAGTTTCAAGAAGGACCAGTTCCTCCCTTTTATGTGAGTTTGAACATTCATGACAAAATTCTACACAACGCTATGCATGATTCCGGGGCTTCTCATAATTTAATGCCTAAAGCTGTGATGGAGAGAATTGGTTTAGAAATTACTAGACCCTACAAAGACCTATACTCCTTTGACTCAAATAGAGTAAAATGTCTAGGATTGATCAAAGACCTCTGTGTTAACCTAGCCCAGATTCCAGCCAAATGTTTACTCATGGACATTGTTGTGGCTGATGTCCCCCCAAAGTATGGAATGCTATTATCAAGATCCTTGGGAGCTAAGTTACAGGGGACTATGCAGATGGACATGACATATGCGACCATCCCGGTTTTCAATCAGACCAGAAGACTTTACAGGGAGTCTCATATGCAATACACGGTTACAAGTCAAGACAGACCACGAAACTCTCCCATATATTCTGTCAATACAGGGCTTGATTCTTTTATCATGTTTAATAATGAAACTCCTAGTGAGCAAGTCACTTTAACAGAATTAAAGGCCGACAGGGAAGAAGAGTATAATAACGCAGAAGTGTCCAAACAGTTTGCCACATGTGAAAACATTAGTAAAAAAAGCATAGGTCTTGATTTACCGGTTATGAGTCCATTGTTTTTAGGACTTAACAACCCAGAAAATACCCCTAACATTTCTGGCATCATCCCTCAATCTATTGAAGAATTTGAGGAGTCAAAACAAATTCAATTGGGTGCTGCTAACCATGAACAGTCAGAAGGCACCATAGTTAAAAAGGACAATGGCCAAACAGACGAAACCAAAGACAGTCCTTTATGGAGTATGTATTTTGATGGGTCATGTACTAGAAATAATGCTGGTGCAGGGGTTTGGATCATTAACACTGAGAACAACCACACAGAATGCATCTCTTGCAAATTAAAATTTCAGTGTTCCAACAACATAGCAGAATATGAATCCCTTCTCTTAGGCTTTCATCTCTTGAAGAAATTAGGAGCCAGAAGAATTAATGTGTACGGGGATTCTGAGTTAATCATTAGGCAAATCAATGGGGAGTATAATGCGAATCATCCCAGACTTAGAGCCTATCAGAATGATGTCATGGATCTGTTGACAACATTTGAGGAGTCAAACCTCAGTTTCATCCCAAGGAAAAACAACATTATGGCCCACAATTTAGCTTTTGCGGCCAGAACATGTCTAACGCCATATGAGACTGGAGACAACACAACTCCGATAAAATTTAGACCGGCAGTGCCTGATAACGAAAAATATTGGCAAGTGTTTGACAATGACAAACAAATAGAAGACTTCATGCAATTCAGAAATGAGTTTGAACTGCACAGTTCAGATTCGGATTATGATACAGACTGCAGTGAAGAAAACTTTCTTGGTGAAGAAGAATCGTCTCCTCAACCTGCCAATATTAACCTATTGTCTAGCTAACTTAGGAGCAAAACAAAATTAAGTGCAGAGTTAGAAACGGAAGAATTACAAAATCTGCATTCTAAAGATGAAAATCTGCCAAGTGGTCTAACGCCTTTAGAGGAGTTGTTCGATTTTAACGATGTGGCCAATAAACCAAAACTGGAACCTGTAGAGACTGAAGTAGAGGAGTGCAATATAGGCAGTGAGGAAAAATCGAAAATGATCAAGCTGTCCAAAACTTTGCCAGCTCACATTAAACTCAAATACTTAGAGTTGTTCAAAGAATTTTCTGATGTTTTTGCTTGGAGTTACGAAGATCTCAAATCCTATGACACTGAAATAATACAGCACAAAATCCCTCTTAAAGAAAACCAAAAACCATTCAAACAGAAACTGCGCAGAATAAACCCTGTCCAGTTGCCATTGGTTAAGAAGGAAATCATGAAGATGCACGATGTTGGCATTATTGTCCCTATTAGATATTCTGAGTGGGTATCTAATCTGGTGTCCGTTAGGAAGAAGACTGGAGAAATCAGGCTTTGTATAGACTTTAGAGACTTAAACAAAGCTTCGTTCAAAGACAACTACCCTTTACCAAAAATGGATCACATTTTACAAAGGGTGGTGGGGTCTAAAAGGATTTCGTTGCTTGATGGCTATTCAGGGTATAATCAGATTTTAGTTCACCCTGCTGATCAATTAAAGACAGCTTTCACTACTCCATGGGGCACTTTCATTTATGTGAAGATGCCTTTTGGTCTAATGAACGCTGGAGCAACCTTTCAGAGAGCCATGGACATAGCATTCTCGGAAGAATTGGGCTTCTTCATCATTATCTATCTAGATGATGTCACCGTGTTTTCAAAAACAGATGAAGAACATTTAGAACATTTAAGAAAAGTTTTCGAGAAGTGCAAAAGGTTTGGAATATCTTTAAACCCTAAGAAGACACTATTCGGTCTCCAAGAAGGTAAGCTTCTTGGACACATTATTTCAGAAGAGGGTATAAAGATAGATCCAAAGAGGATTGAGGCTATATTGCAAATCCCTCATCCTCGAAATATCAAAGAGTTGCAGTCTTTCATTGGAAAGATTAACTTTTTAAGAAGGTTCATCCCTAATTTGGCAGAGCTCCTTAGAAATATCACAAACATGTTGAAGAAGGAACAAGGGATAAAATGGACCTTGGAAGAAAAGACATCCTTTGAGCTGGTGAAACAAGCATTAACCAAAACATCGGTTCTCATAAGCCCTGATTTTTCAAAAGATTTTTATATCTTCTCATTTGCATCAGAACATACCATTGCTGCTGTCCTTTTACAGAAAAATCCACAAGGACAAGAGCAGCCTATTGCATTTTTTAGCAAGGCATTGAGGGATGCCCCTTTGAAGTATAATATTATGGAAAAGCAAGCTTTTGCTTTGGTTAAAGCATTAAAAGACTTCAGAGTATACATCCTTCACTCACACATCATTGCCTTTGTCCCAAATTCAGTTGTAAAAGATATTCTAACACAGGACCCATATGGTAAGAGAGGTAAGTGGATTGCTGTTATTCTCGAATACGATTTAGAGATAAAACCCACTAAACTCATCAAAGGCCAAGGTCTAGCTAGATTAATGGCTGAATCCAATTTTGAAGTTCTTGATATTAATGTGATTAATGCTTTGGACAGCCAAGAAGAATTCTCAACTCCCATTATTGAAAACCATTTTCTGAATTCTCCTTGGTATGCTGATATCGTTTATGTTTTGCTTAATTTAAACACGCCTCCTAGTTTATCGAAAACGAAGGCAAGGTTCTTAAAGCTGAAAGCAGTAAACTATTGCATTGTAGATAGGTGTCTTTATTGGAAAAATGCTAGTGGTATATTGCTTAAATGTTTGCCTGAGTTTGATGCAGAGAAGGTTAAGCAGGAATTTCATGAAGGAGAGTGTGGGGGCCATTTGTACTAGAAGTCAACAGCCAACAAAATTTTGAGGGCTGGTTTCTATTGGCCCACCCTTTTTCCTGATGTTCACAAAATGACAACTACTTGCCACAAATGCCAATTGTTTGAGGGCAAGAGAAAATTATTACCCCTTCCTCTTCATCCAATCACTGTTGAAGCTCCTTTTCAACAGTGGGGACTTGACTTCATAGGTGAAATCCATCCCTCATCTTCTGCCCAGCATAGATGGATCCTTACTGCCACAGACTATTTCACTAAATGGATAGAAGCCATTCCTTGTAGGCAAGCTAATGATTCAGTTATTATAAAGTTCATAGAAACCAATATCCTTCCAGATTTGGCTGCCCTACCAAGATCATCACGGATAATGCAGCAGCATTTAGAAGAAAGAAAATGGTGGAATTCTGTCACAAGTACCAGATAACATTGGGACACTCCACAGCCTATTATCCTCAGGGTAATGGACTCGCAGAGTCTTCCAACAAAAGCTTAGTGAACATAATAAAGAAACTATTGGAAGACAACAAGAAGTCTTGGCACACAAAGCTGATCCATGCACTTTGGGCTGACAGATTAACTTTGAAGAAATCCATTGGTATGTCACCTTTCCAGCTTGTATACGGTACAGATGCAATTTTTCCTAACAGCCTGGGTGTACCAGTTATGAAGTTAATTCAAGAGTTGCAGACTGAGGATAATGACATGATCAGAAGAATAAATCAGACCATTCATCTTCAGCAAATCAGAGAGGAAGTGTACAACAAAACATTGCAGAAACAAGACAACATTAAGAAGCTTTTTGACAGAAGAACAAAGGCCAGCAATTTCAAGATTGGGGACAAAGTTTTAAAGTGGGATTCAAAGAGAGAAGATAAGGGAAAGCATGGTAAATTTGACAATCTATGGCTTGGCCCTTACTCTATTCATTCAATTGTTGGAAAAAATGCATTCTTCTTACAAGAGCTGGATGGAACAGATTTGTTTGGGGGTCCTGTCAATGGCAGGATACTCAAGCATTACTTCTCTTGATTCATGATATGTTTTTAAGCCTTCTTTTTTCTTTTTTCCATTGTAAACATTTCATCCATCATTGCATTCAAAGTTATGAAAAATCAAAAAATACAAAAACAAAGAAAAATAAAAATAGGGCAGAAATGAAAACAAGAAAGGCAAAGCCCCATGCCAAAAAAGAGAAATAAATCTGAAAGTGTGCAAGCTTAAATGCCACTCCTACAAAACACACATCTAGTTAGTCAAACAACCTAATCTTGACTAATTAGCTTTCAATTTTCTGCTGATAGGGTAGTGAATTTGATTTGCCAAACTGTTTAATCTTGGCTCATCAGTAGATAGATTAGGATAGAAATTAAGGTTCAAACATGTTCAAAAGCTGAACCATAGTTTCCCAAAGAGAGATGACCCAAAACTGTTTTATTTTTTGAGTCAAAGAAAGTGTAAATCTGGTTCTAAAACACTCAAAATCTGAACCAGAAGAAAAGAAAAGACAGCTCAAACCAGAGCTATGAAGAAAGGGAAGGCAGTACTTAAACTTTCAGATCTTAAGCCTTCTATTTTGATTTTAATTTTCTGCAAATAATAATCTATGTGCAGCTTGTTTTTATGCCATAGATCACAGCAAGTCAAACTGCTTAATCTTGACTTGGCTGTTTTTAAATTTATGCTTTAGAATTTAGAGAATGAAAGTTTGTTGGACTGTTTAACCCCAACAGACAGTGGATTAGGTAGAGAAATATCTGAGCTCAACTGTTTAATCTAAGTTCAGGGAGAAATAAGGAGTAGAATTAGATTAGTTTTTATGCTTTCAAAAGAATAAAATGTTGTAAGAGAGTTTGCCAATCCAAGTGCACTCTAAGAAGAAAAAATGTTAGATCAGTAGGATTGGGTAGGTAGAAAGTTTGTAGATGAAAATCCATTATTTTCATGGCTGCTGAATATGTTTTTAGAGAAGATCATTCAATCACAGAAGGACAGCCCAATGGATGAGGCAACTAGTCAGCCTCCCAGAAGTCAAGTCTGAATTCTTGATGCCTTCAAGAAGGCACCATCCCCAAGTGGAGCCACTGTTAGCCACCTGTAATATTTTGTTATACCAAAAGGTGGCTAAATATTTTTTGAGCCTCCAAGGAACAAATTTTATCACTAAAAATTGTTGGCTCTTGAAGACTCCTTCTAGCCCTCATGCCTCTGTCCAAAATCCTCATTTGCTGTCCCATTTTATACTCAGAAAAATCTGCTGATTTCGTATAACAAACTACTGAAGAAACCATCATTTTCTTCCCTTGTTTCTCCATATTATTCCTCTACTTTTCATAAGTTCTCCCTCCATTTATGAAAAATTCCCCTTTCATAGTTAAAAACTCACTTTTTAACTATTTCGGAACCCCCAAATCCATTTTAATCCTTGAAATTTCTCATAAAAAATCAAGGTTTTATTGCTATGGACCTAAGCCCCTTGGGCTAAGTCCTAAAAACCACTTCCCCACATATGCCCATCACCCAAGACCAAGAGCTTAAGCATTGGGGGCCAATCGCAATCGAAGGCCGGGCGGGAGACAAATTCCTTTGTAAATATTTTAAAACCCCGATGCGATTAGTTTATATTGTTAAGTCTTGCGACGCGTTCCACGCCGTCGATCTGTCGCAAGATCTGATGTCCAACGCTCAATCGCACCACTCCCCCCGATCGCAATCGCAACACCCATCGTGCGCCTCCCGATTGCGATGCTCTGATTGAAACCCTCCCGATTGCATAGTGACCGTTGATCTCCCCGCGATCCGACGGCCCTCCGCTGATCGCAATTCCTTCTGCTCCTCCTCTGATTGCGTGCCCCGATTAAATCTCCACCGTCCTTTCCTCCCGCAGATCAACGGTCTACGCTCAATCGCAAACCCATGCCCGATCGCAATCGCAAGTCGCATTGGCACCGCCCCGATTGAAGCCTTCCGATTTAATCTCAGCCGTCCATTTCCATGCTGATCCGACGGTCCTCCGCCAATCGATGATCCCTCCGATTGTGTTCTCCATCGTTGATCTTCCCAAGCAGATCAACGCGTCAATCGCTCTCGTCCCTCCGATCGCACCCGTGCCCTTTCTCAAGCGCTCGCCATTGCACGTGCCCGTCCATTTCGCTATCTCGCGGGTTTTCTATGCAGATCTCCACCATTGGTTGCCTTCATCCGACGGCTACGCTCCTCCCCCGCCATCTGAAGCAATTTAAACCCATTTCGCAGGATTTCTTAATTTTTTTTGTTTTATGCAGGTGTTTTCGATGGTTTTCCATTGTATAACGAAGAAATGCCAAGGGCTGGGAATGACGATTCTCACGCCCTCGTTTCATTACAGAGAAGCCATTCACGGGGCTCTATTCCATGTTTCGTCAGTACTCTATGAGTATTGATGTCGTAAAGCCCAGTGCGGGTCTGCACATCGACAAGACACGGTTTTAATTCAAACACAGTTAAAGAGTATCAGTTTGAAGACAGAGCACAGCATATGAAGATTTAAGACGATTTTTATGGGGATTACGGCTAAGACCGTTATCAAAAGCCTAATCCCCAATATAAAACACAGTTTAAAGGAAAACCTAAAGTGTTTTGATCAGACGGAAAGCCTCCACCGCCACATCTGAGGCAAATTGATTCCTCAGCTACCACTGAGCCACCTGTTGCCTTAAACCTTTCAAACAGAGGCCGAAGTTATTGAAGAAGATCAGATTTCACCTCAGAGCAGCCAGGGAGTTACTTCTGTAGGGTAATCAATGCAGAAATATCTGCAGAGTTACTCCCCACATTACACAGAGCCTCAAATTCAAAATAAAGCTCCCACCGAGCTTTGATATTTATGGTAAAAAGTTAATACAGTGATCCACCTGTAAATTTCTCTCTTGAGCCCCTCGAAAGGCCGAGAAGTCTTGAACCTGTATTAATTATCCTGAGAGATATTTTCTTAGATCACCTCCTCATTCTTCTATAAATACCTCAGGAGAAGATGAGAAATTGTTGGTTGCAGAACTTTGAAATACACTTGAGCTTGAGACTTCTATTTGTACATAGTTTTCACTGGCCCTTGAAGCTCTGTTTGTGCTAGAGTAGTTAGGTTGAATAGTGAAGATGATTGCTGAACTGAAACATTGGACTTGAAGTTTGTAGCTGGTTTGACATCAATATAAAATTTGTTTCATGGGATCCTGATCTATATTGACGGTGATGTTATTCTCATTTGTAACTTGTTGTTTTATTTCTATTTTCATGTTGTTTCATTTTCCACTGTAAAGAACAGTTTAAACAGGGTTAGGACCTGCTGTATATCAGTAACCTTCTCTGGCTGAGAAATCTTTATTTGAATGTTTTCTTCCAACCTGTGTTATTTAGGAATGACTTAATTCAGTTTTAGGCATGAGAATGCTGGTGTTCCCTCATTTTATCGTCCTAGCTGAATATTATTTCTGAATGTTACTTTTAGTATGTGTGATGTGATGATGAACTGAAGGAAGATATGGTTAGCCCTGGTCCCAGACTTGTCTGCATAACTAACATATTGTTTCCCTTGGAATGTGTTAAAAGATGGCTAGTTTAGAAGCACTTGCTAGATCTTAGACCATTCTGTGTTATCTTTGTGTTTCCCCTTGTTTTGTATGTTTTCTATTGGAAGTGTGTCAAAGGCTGGTTGGTTTAAAAGCACTTACCAGATCCTAGTCTGCTTTCGTGTCCTCCTTAAGTGTTTTCCAAAGGCTGACTGGTTTAAAAGTACTTATCAGATCCTAGGCTGCTCTTCGTTCTGCATCTGTTTAAATTCCCCTTCTTAATGTATCACTTCATCCCATAAATCAAACTTTAAAAGAGATCCTTAGACATAGATGACTTGCCCATTGGATCACATTTGATGTTGTTGTTCAATTAAAGCCCAGATATGACTCCATAGCCCAATGAACTAAAAACCAGCGTTATATCTATCTATCTGTCAAAACTGTTCTATTTGCTTGCAACTTCTCACTTTTGAAACTTTTGCACTTAGGACTTTCCCCTCAAGTAACATTCCATGCTCAACCATCCTCCTTAGACATAGATGACTTCGTCTCTCGGGATCACACTTGATGTTGTCGTTCAATTAAAGCCCTCTCAATTAAAGCCCGGACATGACTCCATAGCCCAAAATGGGCTAAAACCAACGTTATATCTATCTATCTCACAAACTGCTTCATTTGCTTGCAACTTCTCACTTTGAAAGCCTTTACACTTAGACTTCAAGTAACATTCCATGCTCAACCATCCAAAACAAACAAACCCGTGGCCATAACTATCCTAATATCATTACCCAAGCTTTTCAAAGACAATATCCATCTTTTTACATATTGAGAGATCCCTCTGATTCGGGAGGGCTAGATCCTAGAATCCCAAAGTTGGTTGAAATGATGTTAACTCGTGATTGGACTCTCCCAATCTTGCTAATAAATTACAGACCTAACACCATGCACTATACAAGTCTTCTAAAGGGCCCCTTGCCTTTTCAGCAAAACACCAAGTACAGGATGTAGATCTGAGATCTAAGACTAAAAATTACAGATCTAGAAAGTGTGTCTAATCTGATATGATCATTAAAATAGCATCCTCCAATAGATCTTCAAAGTGAAGGGAAGATCCCCAACACTAGAAAATCATCTCTCCAAATGGTGTGCCAAATCACCCTGCAACTCCACCTACAAAAATAACATAGATCTGGAAGTAAAATGCATTGTAGGGATAAAAATATGGTTGGCCTGATGCCAATATCTGAAACTAAGCTCCAAATCCTTCAATATTGTCCTCCCAATGAAGTGGAAACCTCCTCTACTGAAAAGGAGCACTGAAATGGCCTAGATCTGAAAGATCTAGTCTCCATTTGCTGCAGCTTGCAAAAACAACCAAACCCTCAACAAGATCTACGCTATAGTTGAAAGAAGAAGCTTGGCCATAAGCTAGAAAGTGGACAATGTAATATAAACTCTCCCAAGAGATACTCAATGGGAAGAGGTGAGATTCCCGATTAGGAACACCCAATGTTAAACAAAATTCAATCTCAGCTAAACAGGAAGAGAAATATATATATCTAAACAGACCATATATTCAGAAAATATCATATACATCAACAACCTTCTAATGCTGCCATCCTCTTCCTTTTATAAGTCAAGAGCTTGCAAACCCTAAACCACATCCAATGATAGCACTCCTTTCACACAAAGCATCTCCATCTAAAACTGTGATGTGCCTCATTTATGGCCACTCCTCCATGACAGTGCTGTAGATTTGGTCAAGGTTGACCCAATCGAAGTGATCCAGCCCCTTTCACACCAAGGGTGCTTCAATTAAGTTGCCAAGATTTGTCTCTTTCACATTTGGCATTGCTTTATTCATAATTAAGGAGAGATATGGACCTTCTTTTCCCTCTTATTCTTTAAACAAAGCAGAAAAACATAAATTAATATTCCAATTAGCTCATGACTAATTGGGAATATTACATATTACCATGGTCAATTGTTGACTATTTTAGCATAATGGGGATTTCTTTTCACTAAATAAACATCCCTTTCAAAGAAAAGTATCGATGAAATATTTCATGTAATGTACATCTACTATGATAAAAACTATGTGAAGAGGATGATTGAAAGTTAATATTTTACACTTCTTCTTCTAAAGGATAAGAATCCCTATATAGGTACTCCTCTTCACATAATATGATTACGTATTATTTTTTATTTTGGAAACAAGAGCCACGTGGTGGAAATTTCATTGTGCTTGGTGGTGTTTTTTTTAGCATTGTGCATGGAGTTCCAACAAGAGTCGTTCGGTGGCAATGTCACTGATTTTTTGTATAAATGTATTTTCTACATGTAAGTCCGTGACATAGAAAAGTTAATTCCATTTTTTTTAATATGAAAGGGGAGAAATTGCATGCATAACCACCACCCTATAGGGACTTTTGGAGACCCAATTTTTTTTTTGCAAAAATTGTGATGTACAAGAAATAATAATAGCATACGCGCGATCCTATGTTGTAGGAATTTACAGTAAGTTCCTTGTAGATCAAGAACCAAAGGTCACCGTTCACAAACATATCACAAATCAAGACATCAAGATAGTCACGTGTGTTAGTCATCAATGATTTTCACCTGTTTTAGATGACTAGATTCTTTGTCTCAAATTTCTAGAAATCAAAATTCAAGAATCAATGTGTCTTCTAGAAATCTCCTCAAAGAGAAAATTTCCACTATCCCTCCTCTCTGTCCAAGCATAGCCAATCTGTTTATCCAGATAAAACACCATCCTGGACTAGTGTCCCTCACTCTCTCTATATTTTTCACCCTTGCTTATAACCCTCTTTCTCATTTTTCCTAAGCCTTATATTTCTCACCCCTTGTCTCGCCAAGGCAACCAAACATTTTCCCTTATTCACCATGTACCTCAAGCAATGGTGTTTTCAAATGTCTTTTCTAAAAAACCCTTTGAAGTAAAATAATATGTCTAGCTGTATAGGATGATGGTGCATAAGTAGAGTGTCAAAAACCCTGTATCTTCCTTCAAAACTTTGATCCAAACTTTCAGTCAAAAACCCATTCTAGGACTTTGCATATGAGTCAATTAGGTTTTCTTAGGTCATGCACTGTCATGGTTCTCATTCCATTATTTCCACAAGAATTCAAAGTTGAATTCAAGAGAGCACAAAGTTTAGGTTTGTCATTATCTAAAGAGAACTTAAGCAACCTCCAAAGGCACCCTCTTGATCCATCAATAAATCTGCAAAAGAATAGACTATCATATCCCAACATTTCTGTAAGAATGCCTTGAATATTAGTCTAAAGCAGAACATAGGCGAAGAAAGACACCTAAGAAAGTTCATAAAGTCATTTGCAGTTGATAAAAGATACATCAAGGTGAAGGCTACAGGAATATCATGATCTCATGATAAGTAGTAAAAGTACTGCTCATCAAAAGATCTGTGTAAATTTCAAAGGGACAGTGGCATATGAGCAACATGGCACATTACAACAAGGAGATCATTGGAAAGGATTTTGGCCTCAAATCATGAATCCGGTAAAGGGACAGCTGCCCTTTGCCACACTCCCGCAAAAAGACAAAAAATATTATCAAGTGAGCCATAAGGTGAAGGAAAAGACTAAGATCAGCATCAAGAAATACAATCACACTCATGAAAGGAATAGTAGGTGTGTCTATAGTTGAGAATGCAAATATATGATTGTTTTAAGAAACAGTGGAAAAGTACTTAGGTTACAAAAGTTAAGGAATTCCTCTAACCCTCCAAATAAGAATTGCAGACTTTATTGGGCATAAGAAGTGAGTTCAAATGCAAATTTCCTTTTAAAGACTTGGAGGTCAGCTTTGTTTGTTTTTCTAGATATCCTGAAGGTTCAGAAATTGGGAGAATGAACAAAATGGTCATGGAAAGTGGCAAGGAAAACCTCATTCATAAATAGCAGAGGGTGTCAAAAAGAATTCCTAACTATCCTCTAAGATTGGGCAAAAAAGGGCATCAATTACACTGGATCACAATATAAATTCTGAGGTCTTAAAAGGTCAAAGAATAAGATATTGAGGCATTGTGCACCATTTCATCGACAGAAGCAGAGCATCAGTTCAAGACTTTGTTTTTTCGCAACTAAATAGTCAAAGGTGTGTTTAAAGGTATAAGCAGGAAAACAAACTTTTTCATCACCCAAGAAAATGCTTATGATAGACAAGGATTAGCATGAACCTGACCAACTGATCAAGCTACAAAATAAACAATGGTGAAAAAGGCAGTAAAAAGACATTGTCAAAAGAGGAAAAGGTTCATCAAAATGAACTTTAGAAAGAGGGTTTCTAAAAGTTAATTATTTCAAAAAAGGGGGTTATAAATACTACAACAGCTCTTTTCCCCCCTTTCATTCCACCTTTTGCAAGACAGAGTGCAATTTTTGGCTTCCGAAGGCATCATCAGGCAAAAATCTCTAGGTGATGCGCCCCTGTAGGTGGACGTTGCTCTCCTGTAGCTTTCGCCTTTGTAAAATCCTTCTGGACACCACGCGCCTGTAAGTGGGCGCTGCGCTCTTTCAAGCTCACCCAGCATGCAGGAGTGGCCGCCTAACCGACGCCCGACTCTCATGCAGTTGTGCCTGCTTGGTGCTATGCTTTGACATTTGTTTCCACCGCCTGAATCTCGTGCAGTTGTGCCCGCCCGGTGCCACGCTCCGACAGATGTTTCCACCGGCCGACACCCGGGTGCTGCGCATTCACCACTACATATATCGCTCAACACTACGCCCCTGCAACGGGCGTGCAGCAATGAACACGTTTGCGTTCAGGCCTGCCTAGGGTGCTGCGCTCCTTGTGAAAAAATGCAGTACTGCCCAGAAAACCTGCAGAAGTGCCAAAACTACCCAGAAAGCTCAGAAAATCTTTTTTTTGATGTGGAAGGCACTTTTAAGAGGTATTTTCCCTAATTATCACCTCTTCATGATTTTCTGAGCGATAAGGGCACTAAGTAAATTCCTAATTTGTGTCAAAGAAAGCTTGAAGAAAACTTGAAAGTAAAGCTTAACCTACTCTTTGATAAGTCTCCTAACCTTGTTTGGAAGCTAAATATCTCCTTAAACCTTTTTCCTCATTATTTCACAAATCAAATTTCCTTTATGGTTAAAGAGTTTGAGGGAGGGTTGAAGAAAACATCATGTCTAAAGAGGAGAGGGTTAATGTAAATGAAGAGAGAAGTCCAAGAAAACAACATAAGAAGGGAGGGAAGCCCAATAGGTTTGAATCCATAAGCACTACAGAACTGACAGCCTCCCCTTCTATTTTTTCCTATTTCCAAGAGTTAGGGTGTTTTGAGTTTTGTAACAAAGTACAAGAGATCAAAAGCCATCCTCAATTGACCGAGTTATTTGCCGTAAGGCTTCACAGGCATAAAGTACATCTAGCAGGGGTGAGGTTTGAGTTGACCCCCAGTGCTATCTCTAAAGCCACTGGAATACCTGGCATAGGAGAAAGGTGGTTTAAACAGAAACATCTTGACTTGACCCATTATCATCCATTCTTAAAACCTAGTTGTCAAGCTGAATGCAAATCCATTTTTCCTTTTTCTCATCTATTGGACATATATTCCCTCCTCATGAAGATTATCATGAAATACTTTACCTGTGAGGGTAGGTTCTGCAGAGTCTATTCCTATCATATTAGACTCCTCATGCATTTTACTAGGACCAAGCTATTGCACATGCCTTACTACCTCTGCAAAAGCATTGAAAAAATGTCCTCCATCATGTGAAAGAGGCCTCCAGCCTAACAAATTTCAAGCCTGTTTCATCATTCTCTGATCAAGGTAATTGTCTCATACCAATTAGAGCAACAAGGCATTCCTTGGGAGGTCTTTATCACCCATGATGATTTCACAACTTCACCCTCCATCCCTCTAAAAATTTTGCCTTCATCTTCTCAAAATCCTCCTCACACCCCTCCATCACCCTCCACTGACCTTGGTTCATCTTCTTCACATGAATCACTTTCCCAAACAAACCTTCTTCATACACATTCCCCTAAGAAAAATTATCATGAGGAAAGTAGAGATGATCATGATGAGAGCACTGATGATCATGAAGAAAGCAGTGATGATCAAAATGAACAAAACAGTGAGAGAGAGGGTGATGAAGATGACGGAGAGTGTGATGAAGATAGGGGATAAAATGATGAAGATGAGGGAGAGAGTGATGACCAAAATGATGAAGATGAGGAGGAGAATAATGAAGATGATGAAGAGAATAATGAAGATAAGGGAGAAGATGAAAATAGTGAGGGAAAAGATGATGAAGAAGATGGAGAGGATAAAGAAGATGGAGAGGATGATGAAGATGAGGGAGGAGATGATGAAGGCCTTGAAGAAAGTAGTGTTGATCATGAACAAATCAATGAGAGAGAAAATAATGAGGAAGAGGGAGATGGCCAAGAAGAAAGTAGCAATGGTCAAGAACAAAACAGTCAAAGCAGTAGCACGGATAAGGATGTAGATGAAGAAGAAAACAGAGGTGGGAGCAGTGATACACATGATGGTCAAGGGAGCCAAAGCAATGGGTCTCATAATGAAGAAGAAGGCTCCAAAAATACTACAATAGGCAGTATCGAGGAAGCAAAATAAAGCCATGACAGTGACCAAAATGACAAAGGCAGCCCACAAACAGAATTTAAACTTGTCTTCACTAATAAAGAAGATAATGACAAAAGTCCAAGGAATGAAGGCAGTGATGCAGAAGATGGAGTTGGCAATGAGAACAGTAATGCAAAGGGTGAGGAGGAGGATAGCCCTGAAAGAGAAGACAAGCCAAGCACAGATGCCTCTGATATTGCAGAAACAGAGCATAGTAGTGTTGAGGGTCTTGATAGTGACAAAAGCATGAAAGATGTTAAAAATGTTGATTCAAAGGACAAATAGCTACAATGTAAGGAGGATATACACACAGAGATCATTTTTCAAGGAGGATACAGTCCTAAGATTCTCAATTATCAAAGTTTGCAAGCAAAGTTGATGGCGCCTTGCACCATCACTTATCAAAGAGGAACGAGGCATGTGTTTGCTGCCTCCAAAAGGCAAGGGGCCATGCTCTCCTCCTCAAAACCAGTGAAGAACGAAGTCTCAAAACCGGTGAAGGACAAAGTCACAAAAACAGTGAAGGAAAAAGTCACCAAGCAACAAATGAAGGACGAGGGTAAAAAGCAAATGAAGGACAAAGGTAAAAAGCCTATAAAGGACAAAGGCAAGAAAACAATGGAAGAAGGAGAAATTAATCATGAGGAAGAGAGGGAATTTGAACTCATTCACATAGATAGTGATGAGGAAAATGAAACAAGGATAGTTAATTTTCTCCTACAAGACCAGAATGCACAAATTAGAGACTTGGAGGTTGAGCTGGAAAGGTCAAAAGATCTTATTCATTTCCTATAGGTGCAAAACAAGTAGGTGAGTGGCCAGCTAGCCATCTATGAAACAAGGGCGCTAAAATATAAGAAAGAAGCTCAAAGGTCACAAGTGCAGTTGGAGGAATACATGGGCGCCTATGAAGAATATGATGAGGAAGAAGGGCAAGCTAGAAAGAGACCTAGGACTATGGGTCTTAGTAGAGCTTTGGAAAAACAGAAAGAGGAAGAAGCAGCCCAAGCCCAACAATTTCCACTCACCGAGCTCCTTGCCTTGGAAATTGAGCATAACAAAGAAGCATGGCTTGAAAGGGAAAATATACATTTAGAGGCTAAATTAGAGAAGGCCAACAAAGACTTGAGCTTGCAAAGAAAGATGACTGAGCACTACAAAAAGAGAAATCAATTTGCAAGGAAAAAGCTCAAAACTGCCCAAAGGGAGGGCCCGAGACCAAATAATGGAAAATACCAAGCTAGGCTTGGAATTTTCGCAAGCTTCACTACAGGTCTCTAAGGACCCTTGAGGGACCCACTCACCAAATTTGAGCAAAATTGAACAAGTTTTTTGTTTTTTGTAAAATTTTAGGCCTAGGAGCGCAACACCCTGGGTGCCGCGTTTCCTTCGAGCACTGCAGGGAGTTGTTTGTGCTCAACCTAGTGTTCCTAAATTGAGTTAATTAATTGTCAACCAGGGCTAGTAAACTGCTGAAGTGTGGTGTACTATATGTGCCTAGGTATTTGTTTCTCACTTCGTTGTGTTTAGTGTTTTATGATGTTTTTGGTTTTATGGTTTTATGTTTGGTTTGAAAAGGGAAAGAACTAAGTGCTGGTGAAAAGAAGCTATTGGTTATATTAAAACAGAACAAAGCCTAAACTATGGATGGCAAACAACAAATGCAAATATTGATAATGACTTCATTGCAAGGAAGTAAATCACAACATGAGCTTGAACTTATCCAATTCATTCATTAAATACGTGTTGGAAGAGCTTGAGAAATGGACAAGTTAAGTGTAAATGAAGTTCTCCTAAATAAACAATCAACTCACAATATTACAAAAAAAATGATTATTTGTAACACAATAAGGTTTCTATTCTAGATTAACCTATGATGCTGAAGTTACCCTATTCTGCAACTTGACTTATCACTACTAGGCCTTATTCAGAAGTTTAGAGATTTTCTAGAATAATGTTTGGGAAAAAGGCTATAGGTGAATTTGTAAAAGATTTGCAGAATAATCAAAGCCTTAAACTAATATTACTGACCCCTGTTCATGTGATGATGTATCAATATAAATTCAGAACAAAAGTAAGTTGTAAATAATGAAGGTCGAGAGACTAATTTTGACAACTAGTACTACTTGAAATACAATGGATAACACTAGGCTAGAACGCGGTCTATCAATCTTAAAATATAGTGACTACAACTAAACTAGAATGCCATTAATATTTTCTTGAAACAAAATGAACTGAGACTGAACTAGAGTGCTACTAATCTACTTGAAGTACAGTGAACAGAGTTAAACTAGAATTCCATTATCAAACTTGAAATGTAGTGACAGAGCTGAACTAAATGCAATCAACCTCTGGAGTGTTATAACTAAATTAACATGCAACTAGTCTATGGAATTCTACAACCCATCTCGTTCAATATGAATGATATTTTGGAAGAGTTTGTAAAAACAAGTCTGGCTGTATTATTCAATGCAATTGAACATAAACATAAGATTTGAAAGAAAATACAACTAGGATCTAAGATACCACAGCTGTTTCTTATTCATTGTTAATGATGTTTTGGAAGAGTTTGTAGGAGTAAGACCGACTATGACACTTAGTGTAAACAAGCATAAATCATAAAATTCGAAAGGAAATGCAACTAAAATCTACAACACCACAGCTATGCCTTATTCATCGTGATGATATTTTGGAAGATTTTATAAGAGTAAGTCTAGCTGTGATGATTAATGTAAACAAGTATGAAACATAAACTTCAGAAACTTGCTTAAGCTAGAAATGAAAAACGAGACTAAAATACTTATCTAAACCGTATGAACAAAGCTGCTCAGGTAGCAGGGGCCCTCTACCACCAGAGTAGCACGCAAAATCTACTTCAAGATTGACTCAGCGCTTTCAATAAAATGATGCTTCTTTCATTAAAAGAGAAATTACTTCAAAACAGAGTGTTTTCAGACTTCTGAAATCTAGCAATCAAACACAAAATCTAACCTTGTCCCTCGGTTTCCCGAGCCATATTTATAACAAAATTACATAATTGTCTTGAGATAACCTAGGGATAATTGTCTTTCCAAATTAAAATCAAACTAGAACTCTGATGGTGGTCTCGTAATATGATTAAGGACATCTGGACTGTCCTTGTCCTATTAGGAGTCTATCTCCTAGTTTGAGTTCCCACGTGCATAACCACCTACAGAATTCCGTTCAAACTTTGTGGAGAGCAACAAATGATGAGGGAATGATGTGGAATACGACCATATGTGTTTTTCTCTGAGATGACACCTGGAACCTGCGTAGACATGAAGACAGCTGCAGAATCGGAAACTAGCTACAGAATGTCTGCATTCTGTAGCTAGATCTAGTTCAAAAAGTACTACAATGACAAAATCATAAAAACATAGCAAGTTAGTCATGATATACATTCTTAAAGCAATTTTAATTAATTATATTGATCATTTGAGCCTGTAATTAATAATGGACAAAGGAAATGGAGTGGAATGTGGTGGAAGAAAGAACATCTTTGGAGCTCAACATACCCCCACTGCTAGGTTCTTGCATGTCCTCATGCAACTATTCCATGAACTTTGAGACCTCTGCAAGGACATCCAACCCTCTTCTTCTGCTTTGCCTGGCAGTCAAAGGCCTTCTGGGCTTCCTTATGACTAACTTGAATCTCAAATTTGTGAGTGCCCTGGTTAACTTTTTATTTTTCTTCTTCAATTTTTCACTGGCCTTGTACAAATTTTGCATTTGTAGAGACAGAGTTGAATTCATATCAGTTTTCAGTTTAACCTGCTCTCTCATAATTTCATTCTCATTTTTGATATGCCTGTTGAGTATTTCTAACTCATATTTATCTCTCCTTAGGATATCAACTGCAGATTTTGGTGGACTAGGAGTTTTGTCTCTACTTTCTGAAGCTCTTTTCTCTAATGTCTCAACATAGTTGTAAATTTCTTGCTGTGAAGGGTCTATTTCAGGAGCTCCTTCATCAAAATCCTCCTCAGTAGGTGTTTCTTCATCCTCTATGTTTATGACTCCAGTTTGTTTAACCTTTGTTTTCTTTAGTATCCCTCTAAGTCTGTGGCTCCGTCTTGGTTGAGATGGTCCTTCTCCTTTCTCTCTGGAAAATTTTCTTATTATCCTCTCTTTCTTAAGTTGCTTCCTAATTTGAGCCAATTTCTCAGAAATCATATCTTCACTGCCTTCTTGTATTGTTTTACCGGTTTCATTTTTGGAGGTTTTCCATCTTCTGCTTCTTTTTGTAGGTTTGTCTTCAGGTGGAGGTTCCTTGGGTTCTTCAAAGTGATTTCTCACTAAGAACTCTTCCCAATTATCTCCCATTTTTCTCAAATGATGTTCAATCAAAATTTTGACTAAACCATGGTGGTATAAGGTTTTTTCCAGAAATTGAACTCTCTTTTGAACACTTGAGGCCATTTTATTTAAACTATGAAGCAAGAAAAAGGGCAAATTGAGTTCTTCTTCTAAGAAATGCATTATCAACCGAATATGATAAACATAGAAGGTACCATATCTTCCTTCACAAGTGATGAATTTTTGCAAGATAAGAAACATGTTCCTCCATTTGTTCTTTAGTGCAGAGCTAGGGATACCCTTTTTAAAAATGGAAACATCTATACCTGGTGACTTGAGTATCTGCTTCCATGCCTCGTTATGAAATTCTCTATTCTTGAACCACCTTTCTCCTTGTCTGGGCAATTCTGTTGCTTCTGCAATGGAGGCTTCTGTAATGGTGAATTTAATATCTCCTATCTCGACCTCAGCTCCATTGAAGGACCGTGCAAACGTTTTAGTCACCTCTTTGTGAAAACCACTGAATTTTTCAAAGAATTGCAACCACCCTGCTTGTTGTAACATTTCTCTGACTTGAGGATATCCCTCCAAGTACTTAGTTCCAACCGGTTCGGTCCTCACTATGAGACCCATAACTTCTCTTTCCAACCTTCAAATTTTTGCTCCTCTATTCACGGTGACAATGGCTGTTACAGAGATGTTTTTTCCCCACAGATGTTTCCTCTGTTTTACAGACTGAAATGGTTAAGAGTTGGCTACGGGAAATAATGATATGGAGTGATTACGGAATGAACATAATGAGGTGAGGATGATGTATATGAGTTGAAATATATCACAGAAGAAAAGACCATGGAGATATTTTGTAACGAATTCAAAATCATCATTAAATGCTTTGGCCTAGTGACGTGACTAATCCAATCACTTCAGCACTTTAACCGTTTAGATTTTTAAATGATGATCGGATATGGGATTTGAAATGGTGGAATAGAAGGAGTTTTATCCAAATTTTCTACGGGAGGTTTGTTAGGCATGATCAACAAAATTAATTAAAACAACTTTTTGAATTATTCATAACTTAACTATACTAAAATTTTTCATGATATGTCATTATAATCAGAACTTTTACCTTTGCCTTTCCTCTGATTTTTGTGATCTTTATATGCTTTTTTCTCCCCTGAAAATCATTACTTTTGAGTCTTCATAACTCCCTTGATTTTGCTTGTTGTCATGGATATGCAGGATCATTTTATTGCAGATCAGGTGATTATTGGACAGTGCTTTCAGGATCTTTGGCTGCAGAATGTCTATCTGGCTGCAGAATGTCTGACTGGCTGCAGAATGTCTAACTGATTGCAGAATGTACCTGTAGAAGACTTGAAACATGAAATGGAATGGTTTGGAGCATGAATGGAATGTTGTATGGAATGAGTGAAGATGGATAATAAAATATGGTGTAATGGAATATGAATGAAGTGAATAATGGAGTGGAATGGATCACAACTTATGAAATGGAGTGAAGTATGAGAAGTGGTCTGCAATTCATGATATGTATTATTCAATTGCATTAAAACATCAAACTTAAAAATCTGGGATGGAAATGAGGTGGACTATGGGGTGAAATGAATGAAGTGTGGATGAATGAATGAAATGGAGTATGGATGAATGAATGAAATGGAATATGGATGGATGAAATGAGATGGACCATAAGTGAAATGGATCTGCACTTATGATTTTGTAACAACTGCTTGCAGAAAAAGATAACAAATTTGAAAAGCTAAAGTGTCAGAAAGTTTCTAATTTTCACTCTACCTTTTCTATATAAACATGCTAATCAGTGATTAGTTTTCATGTTTATACTTTTTTTTTTCAATAAAATGATTTCAGAAAATTCAATTAAGTTGATGAAGAAGAAATATTCTTCTTCATTAACTTCACATCACTGTTTTCCTGGAACTTCTTGACAAATTATTCTCTTGAAAGTGGCTTATGATACAGCTTCAATCTATGACCATTCACAAGAAAAGTGACCTCTTCTTCATCTATTGTCCTGATTTTTATTGCTCCATTGTCAAAAATTTTCACAATTTCATATGGCCCAAGCCAATGTGTTTGGAATTTACCTTGAAAATCTTTGAACTTTGAATCAAACAAGAGAGCCCAATCACCTTCTTTGAACTTCTTTTCCTTGATGTACTTATCATGCCATCTAGTCCTTTGATGTTGGACTATACTTGTTTTCTGAACTGCATCTTGTCTGATCTCATCCAATTCATTAATCTGCTCCAATCTGTGCTTTTGTGCCTCTGATAGATCAAGTCCTAGCTGAACTGCCATTTTGAAAGTTTGAATCTAGAACTCTATGGGAAACAAAACTTTCTTTCCATAAACAAGTTCATAAGGAGTATGGCCTGTTGTGCTTCTCCATGTAGTTCTATAGGCCCACAAGGCTTCAGGAAGCCTATCTACCTAATCTCTTCTATGTAAATGGACAGTCTTCGTTAGGATCCCTTCAATGACCTTATTAGTAGATTCCACTTGACCATTTTCTTGTGGATGATAGGGAGTAGATTTTCTGTGTCTGATTTTGTACCTCTCCATCATTTGTTCCACTAGCCTTGATGTGAATTGAGCTCCTTGATTTGTAACAATTTCTCTTGGGACACCAAAACGAGTAAAAATATCCTCAAAAAGAAAATTAACTACAGATGCTTCAGTAGCAGAAAGTAATGGCTTGGCCTCTACCAATTTGGTAACATAATCAGTGCAAACTAATATATATTTCTTTTGTCTTGATGGAGGACTAATAGGTCCTACAAAATCTAAAGCCCATTTCTTAAAAGGTTCAATATGTACCTGAGGCTGCAATGGCATCTCACCTGAAGGAGAAGGTTTCCTTACCCTTTGGCAACTGTCACACCTTTTGACATACTCTTTAGCATCTTTAAAAAGGGATGGCCAATAGTATCCTAAATGAAGGACCTTATAAGATGTCCTCTTATCAGCAAAGTGTCCGCCACAAGGTTCATCATGACATGCTTTGAGAATCTCAGGCATCTCATCTTCCCGAACACATCTCCTAATGATCAAATCTGGACCTGTCTTGTACAAATCATTAGCAACCCATGAATATTTTGCACTGTCATAAATTATTTTTCTTTTATCTCTTGCATTCATTATTGAAGGAAATTTTCCTGAAACTAAATAATTAGCAATGTCAGCAAACCAAGGAGTTTGAGTAGAAATTGCAAAAATATATTCATCAGGAAATTGATCTTCAACTGGAGTGTCATCTTTGATGTTTTGGAGTCTAGATAGGAAATTAGCTACTGTGTTTTGTTTTCCAGGCCTATCTAGAATGGTAATGTTGAATTCGTGTAAAAGCAATAACCATCTTATGACTCTGCCATTAGTAATTGATTTGTTCATTAGGTATCTAATTGCAGAATGATCTGTGTGAACAAAAGTTTCATAGCCTGTTATATAGTGTCTCAATTTGTTTATGGTATGAACAACAGCTAAAAACTCTTTTTCAGTTACAGTATAGTTTAACTCTGAAGGAGTCAAATTTTTACTGGTATAGTAGATGGCATAAGGAATCAGGTCTTTTTGTCCCAATACTGCTCCTAGAGCTGTATCTGAGGCATCTGTTGAAATATGAAAAGGTAACTTCTAGTTAGGTCCCCTTAAAATAGGTGCTTCAGAAATTTTTGTTTTCAAGGTCTCAAAGGCTAACTAGCAATCAGAATTCCATTTGAATTCACAGTCTTTGGTAAGTAATTTGAAGAGTGGAGATGCTATCTTGGTGAAGTTTTCTATAAATCTTCGATAATATCTTGTAAATCCTAGAAAACTCCTAACATATTTTTGACAACTTGGAATAGATAAGTTAGAGATGACTTGAACTTTTGACTCATCAACTCTAATCCCATCCCCTGAAATGTGATGTCCTAAAACAATTCCTTCAATAAACATCATAAAACACTTCTCATGACTAAGTGAAAGATTTTCTTCTTTACATCTTTTTAAAACTTTTTCCAAGTTTGCTAAGGCTTCTTCAAATGTGTTTCCATAAACTGTGAAATCATCCATATATACCTCTACAAAATCATGTATTAGATCTGAAAAAATTCCTAGTACTGCCCTTTGAAATGTTGCAGGTGCATTGCATAGTCCAAATGGCAATACTCGGTAAGCATAGGTACCCCAAGGACAGGTAAATGTGGTTTTGTCTTGATCCTCAAGTGCTACTTGAATTTGATTATAACCACTAAACCCATCTAGAAATGAGAAGTACTTTTTTCCAGCTAAGGTATCTAACACCTGATCTATGAAAGGTAGGGAAAAATGATCTTTAAGAGTAGCTTTGTTTAATTCTCGGTAGTCAATACATACCCTCCATTTACCATTTTTCTTTGGCACAATTACCAAAGGAGAAACCCACTGACTATCTGAAATAGGATAGATAAAGTTGACATTCAACAATTTCTACAATTCTTCTTTAACAATCTCCCTAAGATTTGGATTCATCCATCTTTGAGGTTGTCTGATTGGTTTACAATTTTCCTCTATGTAGATGTGATGAGTGCAAGTCTTGGGGCTTATCCCTTTCATATCAGTGTACTCCCATGCATATGCAGAAGAATGTCTCTGTAAGATCTTGACTAGCTCTTCTTGTTGAGATTTTTCTAGATTCTTGTTTATGTTTAAAGTTTTTCCTGGAAATATCTCACTTGTAGAGCTGCCAAATTTATCCATAAAATGAAGAGACATCTGTCTTGATGACAAAAAATCAATGTTGGATTCTTCTTTAATTTGTTCATGTTTGTATTCCGAAGAGGATTCAAAGTTTTCTAAAGTATTCAAAATTTGACTATCTTCACTAATTTCTGAAATTGTGAAGAGAGGTTGTAAGTCTTCTTCATCCTCTATCCATTGAGTATCATCTAAATCTGTAATTGTCCTTGCTGGAGGATACAAAGTGAATTTTTTAGTTGAACTACCATCACAGATATACATATCACCGGATCTACAACTAATGAAAGCATTAGCTGTAGCTAACCAAGGTCTTCCTAATATAATAGGATGCCCTCCTAGATTATTCTTAGGAGTTAGGATCATAAAATCCACAGGATACTCCCAAGAATCTAGGGACACTGGAATGTCTTCTATTACCCCATCAGGTTTGATCACAGATCTGTCCGCTAATTGTAATAATGTGGGTGTAAAAAGAAGATTAGGAAGTTTCAGTTTATCCATGATTTGTCTACTCATGATATTGATTGCTGCTCCTAAATCAATGAGTGTATTTTGGATCTCAATTCCATTGATGTGAATTTTAACAACTGGATTTCCTGGGTCTAGATACTTTGGAATAGCAATCTTACCCATCATGATATCTGTTATTTTTCCTGCTAGTTGAATTTTCTTTGTCTCTCTTATTCTTTTTCTTGTTTTCTTCATGCTCAACTCCTTTATTGTCTTTGCTAAAATTGGAATTTCCTTGATAGATTGTAATAATGGAATCTTAATACAGACATTTCTCAGCTCATCTAGGAAATCATAATTAGGCACCATAATTTGTTTGTCTACACCCCAATCAATTTGTAATATTTCTGGAAAGGGAGGTGTAGGAGTGGATGTTGATGGATGCTCTAATACAAGAGTTGAAATTATTGATTCTTTTTGTTTTGGTTTTTCAATGTTTGGGTCCTGAAAAGATGTGTCTTCTTCAAGAATTTTATTTTCCCGGAGAGAATCTTCCTCAGAGTTTTCTTGTTCTTGTATGATCATAGAAGGTTTCCTCTTTTCAAGTATTCTTCCAGATCTAAGTTGAACATCACTAAGGTCTAGAGGAGCAATTAAATAAGTTGGAAACTGTTGGCCTTCTATCATGTATGTATTTTGAGGATTGTTATTGTTGGGGTTTGGTATGGGTTGAGCAGGCAACTAATTTAATTTATGAGGAAATGGTAATGGGAGTGGTTGATTTTGATGTTTTGGGTTGTGAGGATTCTGTTGAGGATTTTGAGGAGAAAAATGTGGGTATGGTGGATAGGATGGTGGATATTGATAGTACTGGGAGTATCTTCCATAGGGATTTTGTGCTCCTTGTGCCCAAGCTTGAGATTGATTTTGAAATTGGGGCCAAGGTTGCTGCCAAGAATTCCAATTTAATGGAGGTTGATTATACAATTGATCATGGAATCCTTGTGTTTGAGGTCCTTGCCAAGGCCTTCTAGAGACAAAATTGAGAGATTCTGTGGAATTTGTAGGAGTTTCCTCTTGAAAGATAGCTTTAAGACCAGGAAGTGAAGGACATCTCTTGGTTTCATGTTTTTCTGAACAAATTACACAGGTCTCTACAACTTTTGCATCCAAAGGAAATTCTCTCAAGGCATGCTTCTTTCTACATTTGGGACAAAAGATTGCTAAAGCATCAGATTCAGCTTTTTTCTTGTTTTGTAACTTAAGGGTGTCTATTTTTTCACTAAGACTCCCTAAGATGTCAGATTTGAATTCATCAAGCATATGCCCTATCTCTGCCCTACTCACTGTCCCAGAAGCAGACTTACTTGCCCTTGCAAGAGCAGGGTCTCTTGGACCTTTTACAGTTTTGGATTTCCCTCTTGAAAGGTTGATACATAACTCAGATATTTCAAGTAATGTGAGCTGAGATATATCCCCTTTTCCCATCATGTTAAGGATATCCAACCATTCATCCCTAATTGTTTTCAACAAGAGAGCTTTTAAGGTGTCTTGATCTAAGTTTTCCATTTTTGCTCTTTTGATGTTGTAATGAAATCTCTCCAACAAATCTTCCAAATTTTCATCTTCTTTTTGTATCATCTTAAACACTTCCTCCTTATGATTTATTGGCATACAATAATCCAAATACCTCTCTAGAAATGCTTGTTTCATGTCTTCCCATGTCCTAATAGAACCGTTGATCAAACTCATAAACCACTTCAATGCTGCTCCTTTCAATGTTGAAGGAAATAGTTTAAGTTTTTGAGCATCTTGTAAGTAGTCATAGGTTCTACATAGGACTTAAAATTCAAATAGGAAGGTTTCAGGATCTTCAGTTTTAAGTCCATAAAAGTTTGGAAGGACAGAGGGTGAAATTTTTTTCATAGTTGTATTGGTTTCTTCATCTACTATAGGAAACCCAAAAGAGCTTCCCACTTCTCTTCTACCTCTTCCTCTGCCTCCTTCTCCTTCTGCACCTCTGCCTCCTTCTCCTCTACCTCTACCTCTACCCCCTCCAAATAGTGTGTGTTCTCCATTAAAGACTCCTCCTCCCCCTTCTTCTGCCATAGTTGATTCTTCTGTGGAAGTGGAAAAGTTTGTGTCTCTAGCAGGGATCCTTGAATCTTCTTCTAAGATAGGTTCAGTGGATGAAGTGGAAGGTCTTTCCAATGGAATATCTAATCTTAAGTCTTCTGGAAGTCTAGGATCAGTAAAGGATGGAATGTGGGTTTGAGTTGGAGGTGTGCTGGCTCTTGGTCTAGGTGAAACAAGAGGTGTTCTAGGAATCAAGCTTCTGCTTCTGCTTCTTATGAATCTACCCCTTGAGTCTCTCTCTCTACGCATATCATTGTTTTTGGGAGTTAAGAAACAAAGCTACCTAGTTACACTTCCCCGGCAACGGCGCCAAAATGTTTGTGCTCAACTTAGTGTTCCTAAATTGAGTTCATTAATTTTCAACCAGGGCTAGTAAACTGCTGAAGTGTGGTGCACTATATGTGCCTAGGTATTTGTTTCTCACTACGTTGTGTTTAGTGTTTTATGATGTTTTTGGTTTTATGGTTTTATGTTTGAAAAGGGAAAGAACTAAGTGCCGGTGAAAAGAAGCTATTGGTTATATTAAAATAGAACGAAGCCTAAACTATGGATGGCAAACAACAAATGCAAAGCTTGATAATGACTTCATTGCAAGAAAATAAACCACAACATGAGCTTGAACTTATCCAATTCATTCATTAAAGATGTGTTGGAAGAGCTTGAGAAATGGACAAGTTAAGTGTAAATGAAGTTCTCCTAAATAAACAATCAACTCACAATATTACAAAAAAATTGATTATTTGTAACATAGTAAGGTTTCTATTCTAGATTAACCTATGATGCTGAAGTTACCCTATTCTGCAACTTGACTTATCACTACTAGGCCTTATTCAGAAGTTTAGAGATTTTCTAGAACAATGTTTAGGAAAAAGGCTATAGGTGAATTTGTAAAAGATTTGCAGAATAATCAAAGCCTTAAACTGATATTACTAACCCCTGTTCATGTGATGATGTATCAATATAAATTCAGAACAAAAGTAAGTTGTAAATAATGAAGGCCGAGAGACTAATTTTGACAACTAGTACTACTTGAAATACAATGGGTAACACTAGGCTAGAACGCGGTCTATCAATCTTAAAATACAGTGACTACAACTAAACTAGAATGCCATTAATCTTTTCTTGAAACAAAATGAACTGAGACTGAACTAGAGTGCTACTAATCTACTTGAAGTACAGTGAACAGAGTTAAAATAGAATGCCATTATCAAACTTGAAATGTAGTGACAGAGCTGAACTAAATGCAATCAACCTCCGGAGTGTTATAACTAAATTAACATGCAGCTAGTCTATGGAATTCTACATCCCATCTCGTTCAATATGAATGATATTTTGGAAGAGTTTGTAAAAACAAGTCTGGTTGTATTATTCAATGCAATTGAACATAAACATAAGATTTGAAAGCAAATACAACTAAGATCTAAGATACCACAGTTGTTTCTTATTCATTGTTAATGATGTTTTGGAAGAGTTTGTAGGAGTAAGACCGGCTATGACATTTAGTGTAAACAAGCATAAATCATAAAATTCGAAAGGAAATGCAACTAAAATCTACAACACCACAGCTATGCCTTATTCATCGTGATGATATTTTGGAAGAGTTTATAAGAGTAAGTCTAGCTGTGATGATTAATGTAAACAAGTATAAAACATAAACTTCAGAAACTTGCTTAAGCTAGAAATGAAAAACGAGACTAAAATACTTATCTAAACCGTATGAACAAAGCTGCTCAGGTAGCAGGGGCCCTCTACCACCGGAGTAGCACGCAAAATCTACTTCAATATTGACTCAGCGCTTTCAATAAAATGATGCTTCTTTCATTAAAAGAGAAATTACTTCAAAACAGAGTGTTTTCAGACTTCTGAAATCTAGCAATCAAACACAAAATCTAACCTTGTCCCTCGGTTTCCCGAGCCATATTTATAACAAAATTACATAAATGTCTTGAGATAACCTAGGGATAATTGTCTTTCCAAATTAAAATCAAACTAGAACTCTGATGGTGGTCACGTAATATGATTAAGGACATCTGGACTGTCCTTGTCCTATTAGGAGTCTATCTCCTAGTTTGAGTTCCCACGTGCATAACCACCTACAGAATTCCGTTCAAACTTCGTGGAGAGCAAAAAATGATGAGGGAATGATGTGGAATACGACCATATGTGTTTTTCTCTTAGATGACACCTGGAACCTGCGTAGACATGAAGACAACTGCAGAATCGACAACTAGCTACAGAATGTCTGCATTCTGTAGCTAGATCTAGTTCAAAAAGTACTACAATGACAAAATCATAAAAACATAGCAAGTTAGTCATGATATACATTCTTAAAGCAATTTTAATTAATTCTATTGATCATTTGAGCATGTAATTAATAATGGAAAAAGGAAATGGAGTGGAATGTGGTGGAAGAAAGGAAGAAAGAAACATCTGGAGCTCACCAGAGCAACTTACATTTTTGGATTCCTTATCATGAGAGGAGTGTGCTCACCAAATTTAAGCTCAATTGGAGTTGTTTTGGTCCCCCAAAAGGGTCAAAAACACCCAATTGTTCACCTTTTTGCCCTCTTTTTTGAGCAGGTGCTGCGCTCCTGGCAGCTTTGAATTTTTCCACTTTTTGGGTAAATTTTAGAGGTAAGTTTGAGGAAAAAAAGGTATATTTGGAAAGTAGACATCCAAAAATTTCCAACGGGCCATCACAAAGCCTTTTCCGACATCAGGAAGGCCTCCAAAACTCTGTTACAAAAAGACCTTTTTTGGTGCTGCGCTCCTGGAAAATTTTCAAGTTTTGAGACAGTATGCTACGTTCCTGTGTGTAACTAAGAAAATGTGCATTAGGAAAGTTTCCTCATGTATTTCAGAGCCTAAAGGTCAATTTTTTTTTCTATTTTAGTCCGGAAAATATATTTTGGAAGATATTTTGTGCCTTGGACCTTGCAAGGCCTCAAGGACAAGTTAGGATATTTGTTTTTGGCCAATAGGCTTCTAGATGCTCTAGTGAGCTCTCTTCCTCCTTGCTTGTTATATAATACATAAGGATTCATTGTAAACAATTGGGACTTGATGTGTTATAGAGAAATACATGATTTATGAGCTTGGAGAAGAAATTTGGTTTTATGAAGTGAATGAATGACTTGTGTGGCTTGACGTTGGAGAAGCTTTGTTTGCAAGATTCCATAGCTTGGTGAATGGTGATGTTTTTATAACTTGTTAGTGTTTCCTTGTCCTCATTTTGTTTCAGTCTACTTGTTTTCTATATATCAGAAAAGTATAGGTTGAGATATGCTCATGGAAGCACCTCAAACCTCCTGCATGCTATAGTTTTAATGTTTTCTTATTTTAGTTCATCTTAAGGAATTATTGACTGCTCCTTAGGCCCACTAAAACTTGTTCTTTGTTTCATGAATGATCTGTATGTTAGCTTATAAATATGATTCATGGTATGCCCTGCTTATTTAAAATTTTCAAAAACTTATTGTGAAGCTTTCTATGGAATACTGATTGACTGGGTTAATAAAAAGAGGTCTTGTTTCGATCTTGCCCTTTGCACATGCTCATCAACTTGTCTCACAGTTCCTGATAGTTTGATATATGCTGTTTAGGAGTTCCCTCTCCATATATTGAATTGTTTGTTTATCTTATGTGTTTTCCCAAAAATCTGAAGGTGGATTTCTAAAGTTAGGAGTTCTAAATGCTTCTATGTACAGCTGGATTGTTCATCTTGTATGTTTATCAGTTTGAGTATTGTTCATAGAGATTAATGGTTTGCCCTACCTCATGAGTTATTGCTTCAAAATTATAGATGTGTAAGACCTCTTAGTCTTTTCACAAAACTTAGTGTTCGTTACACCATCATACATCACTTTAAAGATCCACTCACCTTGCTAAATCAGCCCTGCAATAGACTCTGCTTCATCATTTAGACACCCTAGACTTCATCTGACCCCATAGCTCTATTGATTTGATATTCTCTCATTCCACCTATCCTACTTGATCATCTTACCGCAACCCAAAACAAACAAACCAACCTACACTTAACAACTAGCCTAAAATCAATCATCCAAAGCGAACAAGCTCACATCCTTCGCACAATAGAGAGAGCCCTCTTTGAGTCCAAGAAGGCTAGGTCCTAGCACTCCAAACACTGGTATTATGTTACCCTGTCGTTTGGTTTAGCCAATCTTCCAAATCATGGGACCCTAGCACGATGGTTAAACCCTCAAAGAGGGAAACAAATTGTCACTCGATCCTAACGCCACTTCACAGCAATTTATTAATATAAAGAAAGAAAATTTACATAAGCTTATCTCATAAACGGTCACCGGACAAATGACTCTCCATGCTCTTTAAATAGAGATCATGGACCAATCGAGTGTTAAGCCACGGATCAAGTGTCGGTAATACCGAGGAGAGAATGAACCGTCGAATCACTACATATCATGACCATCGGATTATAAGTTACAAAAGTACATAGTAAAGAAACACACTTTACCTAACTCTACACTAGACCAAGTTATACTTAACTATTTCCTATGTGTCAGAATATCCTAACATCCCCCCTTAAGAACAACTTGGGATAGGATTGAAGTATTTACAAAGGTGACACAAAAGGAGCCTATTTCCTATGTGTCGAAATATCCTAACATCCCCCCTTAAGAACAAATTGGGATAGGATTGAAGGATTTATAAAAGTGACACAATAGGAGAAGGAAGGAGGCATTAGAGCCTATCCCCCCTTAATGACAACTTTCTTGAACTCCAAGCATGGATCGAAGTTTGGTAAACTTCGCTTCTGTGAGAGCCTTCGTAAAGATATCAGCTACTTGATCATTGGTCGGACAATACTACACTTCAAGAACACGATCATGAATGAGCTTTCTGATGAAGTGTATGTGGAGTTCAATGTGTTTCATACGCTGATGCTGAACTGGATCTTTACATAGCTGAATGGCACTCTGATTATCACACCAAAGTGTAGTTGGATGCTGTTGATGAAGACCAAATTCAGACAGGATCTGATGAAGCCACATGGCTTCCTTGCTGGCTTCAACTGCACCACGATACTCTGCTTCTGCTGAAGAAAGGGAGATGGCACTTTTTTTCTTACAAGACCAAGTAATAGGTCCTGAACCAAGAGTGAATACATATCCTGCAGTGGACTTCCGATCATCAGGGTCACCAGCCCAATCAGAATTAGTGAAACCAATCAACAAGGGAGATGCTCCTGCACTATAATGAATCTTGAACTAAACTGTACCTCAAATATATCGAAGTATTATTCTAGTTGCTTTCCAGTGACTTTCATGAGGTTGGTGCATAAACCGAGCGACAAGACCAATGGCAAAGGAAAGGTCAGGACGGGTATGGGTTAGATACAAAATTTTACCAACAAGTTGACGGTATAAGGTAGCATCAACTTCAGGGGTAGTACAGTTTATTGAAAGCTTGACTCCAGAATGAAAGGGAGAAGGGGCAGGCTTACAGTCTTCCATGTGAAAGTGGTGTAGAAGATCACAGGCATACTTGGACTGAGAGAGGGTAATGCCTTCCTTGGATTGCAAGACTTGAAGACCAAGGAAATAATGCAAGTGTCCTAAGTCTGTCATTTCAAACTTCTTTTTGATGCTAGACTTCACATGGTTTATATGGTTTGGATCACTACCAGTAAGGATAAGATCATCAACATAAAGAACAAGGATGGTGAAGGACTTACCCACTTTCTTGGTGTAGACAGTGTTGTCAGAATGACACCTAGAAAAGCCATTATCTAATAGAAATTTATCCATTTTGGCATACCAAGCCTGAGGAGCTTGTTTGAGACCATAGGGAGACTTCCTAGGGAAAAAAACAAGGCTAGAGTCATTTTGGATAAAGCCAGGGAGTTGTTCCATGTAGATTTCTTCATGCAAATCTCCATGTAAGAAGGCGGATTTAACATCCATCTGATGGACTTCCCATTTAAAGGAGGCAGCAAGGGAAAGAACAAGGTGGATAGAATTCATTTTGGCAACAGGGGAGAAGGTTTCAGTATAGTCAATGCCTTCAACTTGTGAAAATCCTTTAGCGACAAGACAAGCTTTATGTCTATCCACTTTTCCATCTGGTCCAAACTTTGTTTTGTAAACCCATCTGCATCTGACAAGTTTTCTTCCTTTTGGAAGAGGAACAAGATCCCAAGTATCATTCGCCAATAAGGAACAATATTCTTCATTCATAGCTTCATCCCAAGCTGGATGACCGGAGGCTTCTTCAAAGGTTTCTGGATCAGGATTTTCTGGAACTTGAGCCAATAAGGAAGAAGCTCTTTCGAACTGAGAACGTGTACGTCATCGATCAGCAAGGTCACCTGCAAGAGAACCTGCTGCATCCCGAGTAGAGCGAACCCATCTTGGAAGCGGTGGAGTATAAGGAACAATTTCAAGAGGTGGAGGAGGATTGTCATCCTCGCTGTCATCATCTGAACTAGAAGGAATGCTATTAAAAATAGAAGAGAGAGAGAGAGGTGGCACATATGCCGAATCAGGCTCGCAGGCCAAAGGTGGCACACCCGCCGAACTAGGCTTGCAGGCCGATATATTTTCATCAAACTTTACATCTCTTATAATGATTATATTTTTGGATTTTGGTTGAAGAAGTCTATATCCTTTGACATCTTCAAAATATCCAACAAAAATACATTTTTCACTCTTAGGTTCTAAGGCTTTATGTTTTGCATCTGGAATATGGGCCCAAGCATCACTTCCAAAAACACGAAAGTGACTTACATCTAGTTTGATTGAGCTCCAAGCTTCTTCTGGAGTTATATTCTTTAAAACCTTAGTAGGAGTGCAATTTACTATGTAATTTGCACAGTTAATTGCTTCTACCCAAAAATTGAGACTAAGTCCTTTAGATTGAAGCATACAATTAGCCATTTCTTTTAAGGTGCGATTCTTCCTTTCAGCTACACCATTTTGTTGTGGAGTATATGGAACAGTATGTTGCAATTGAATGCCATGCTCAGTGCAGAAGTTGATAAATTTGTTGTTAACATATTCTCCTCCATTGTCTGATCTTAACTTGAGAATTTGATGTCCAGATTGTTTCTCAACAAAGGCCTTAAAGGCCAAGAACATGTTAAAAACTTCACTCTTGAGTTTTAAGAAATATACCCAAGTGCGTCTGGAAAAATCATCAATGAAGGTTAAGAAGTACTTGCAACCAGAGAAAGAAACAATAGGAAGTGGACCACATAAATCACTGTGCACAAGCTGCAAAGGGGTTGAAGCGTGCCAAGAGGCACGTTTGTCAAAACTATCCCGATGATGTTTTCCGAGTACACATCCGGAGCAAACACCATCTCGGCAAGATACCATAGGAAGGCCCATCACCATATTTTCCTTACATAGAGTTTGAAGAGAGAGATAGTTTAAGTGACCAAATTGCTCATGCCAAATTTTGCTCACATCATCATTATGAGCAACAAAAACAGAGGGAAGAGATGATGACCCAAAGTTTTCAAACTTATACAACCTTGTGAAAACACTGTTGTCGATGAACAGTAAATCGCATCATATCTACTGTAGTCTAGCACAGCACTGACATTTTCTTGAAAAGTGGTGATGCAGAATCACCTTTTTTTTTTTTAGCACATTTTCAACACTCTAATATTTTTATTTATGAAGTATCAATATTTGTTTTAAAATGTTAGTGATTTTCATGATAATTTTGAAACGTATTAATGTAGCATCAACTTTTTTTTTTTTTGAGCAGTGATTTTCATGCTAATTTTGAAATGTATTGATGTAGCATCAACCTTTTTTTTTAGAGTGGTGATTTTCATGTTGGTAATAAAACACAAAACTTAGATAAATAATATATATATATATATATATATATATATATATATATATATATATATATATATATATATATATATATATATATATATATATATATATATAAACAATAAAAAAACCAATAAAAATGTAAAAAAAAACAAAATTAACTCGTAAAAATAAAAAATTTAAACAAAAATAAATAAATAAACAAAAAAAAAACAAAAATATATCAAAGAAATGACAAAATTAAAAAAAAAACATCAAAAACATTTTTTTCTAAGTTATTAAAAAAAACCATATAATTAAAAAAAAAATTAAATAGAAAATTTAAAAATAATTTAAATTACAAAACTAAAATTTAGATAAAAAAATAAAATACAAAAAAGAAAAAATTAAAATTAAAATAATAATAATAATAAGAAAAAAAATACAAATTTTAAAATTAACAAAAAAAACAAATTAAAAAAGAACAAATTTTAAAATTGGAAAAGAAAATTAAAATAAAAGAATTAAAATTAAAAAAACTATCATTAAAAAACAAAAAAAATGAAAAAAACCACGTGCAAATAATTAAAAAACAAATATCCATAAATTTACTGTTTTTTTTTTAAATGAAACAATTTATAAATTTTAAAAATGAAAAACTAAAAAAAAAAAAAAATAATTAAAATAAATTTAATAAATAAATTTTAAATTTTAAAAAATTAATTAATCTAAAATATTAAATTAAAACAAAAAAAAAAACAAAAAAAGCAAAAAAAATTAAAAAAAATTAAATTTAAAATAAAAATTTTGAATTAAAAAAAAAAATTTTAAATTTTTTGAATTAAAAAAAAAAATTAAAAAAACAAAATCAAATTAAAAAAAAAATATTAAAATTTAAAAAGAAATTAAAAAAAAAAAAATTTTGATCGTGGTGGCGCCGCCGATCGGCCTCGCATCTCGTGTGGCGGCGTGAGGTTCCACGGATCCTCGAAGGCTCACGGGTTTACTCCACTGTGCCCACCGCGGAGGCCGATTGGTGGTGTCGCCTTGATCTGATTTTTTTATTATTATTTTTATTTTAATTCAAAATATTTTTTATTTTTTTATTTTTTTTATTTTTTTTTTGAAATTAATTTGTTTTATTTTTTTTGTTCTTTTTTTTAATCTTACTCATTTTTTTTGTTTTAATTTTTTTTTTTCTAAATTTTGTTAATAATTTTTATTAAATTTTGTATTTTTTTTTATTTAATTGATTTTTTTTTTTAATTTTTTTCATATTTTTTATTATTATTAAATTTTATGTTTAGTTTTTTCATTTAATTTTTAAAATTTAATAAATTTTGTATTTTTTTTAATTTATTTGAATTTAATATTTATTTATTTCTTTTGTTAATTACAAAAATTTTTTATATATATTTTTTATTTCAATTAAGATTGTGTATTTAAAATTAGTTTTTTTTTTTTAATAATTAAACTTAATATTTTCAAATTAATTTGTTTTTTATTTTATTTTTTATTTAATATATTTTTTTAATCTTTTTTTTTCAATTTTTCATTTTTAATTGATTTATAAAGTTTTTTAACTTTTTATTTTAACAATGTTTTTTATTTCTTTATATTTAAAATTTATTTTTTTATTTCAAAATTTATTTGATTGTTCATTTATTTATTAATTTTTAATATTTTTCTTTTTTAAATTTAATTTGTTATTTTAATATTAACATTTTTTTTTTTAATTTAATAAAATCTAATATATATATTTTTAATTTAAGTTCATATATATTTTATTTTTTATAATTTAAATTTAATTTATTTTTTACAATTTATTTGTTTTTTTAATATATATTTTTTTAAATTTAATATTTTTATTGTATTTTATTTTTCATTTTCATTTTTTATTAATTTTTCGTTTTTTTTTTACTTTTAATTTAAATAATGTATTTTTTTTTTAAGTTTTAAATTTATTAAAATTTAATACATTTCTTTAAATTTAATTTTTTTTTAATTTAATTTTTTTTTTTTTAATTTAATAAATGTTTTCTTTTTCTTTTTTAAATTTAATTTCTATATTTTATTTTTTATAATTTCTTTCTTTTTAAACTTGTTTTTATTTTTAATTTAATATTTTTATTTTGTTTTTATTTTTATTTTTTTATTTCTATATATTTTGAAATTTTAATGTTTAATTTTTTAATTTTTTTATTTTTTTCTTAAATTTTAGGTTTTTTAATGTTTGAATTAAAATTTTTATTTTGTTTTTATTTTTATTTTTTTATTCCTATATATTTTTAAATTTTAAGCTTTAAAATGTTTTTATTTTTTAAATTTATTTTTTTTCTTAAATTTTAGGTTTTTTTTTATGTTTGAATTTTAAAAATTAAAAAATGTTATTTCTATTTTTAAAAATGTCAAAAATATGACAATTTTTTTTTTTTGGTTATTCCAGCGTCAACTGGTTTTGTTTTGAGGGTGTTTTTTCAATCCTTTTTTCAAGAAACAATTTTTTTTTTAGCATAATTTTATAAAATGTTGAAATTTGACCTTCAAAAAAAACCAAGTGCGTTCTGGAATACACTTTTTTTGTTTTTGGGGTGTTTTTTCATGTTTTTTGAGTCTTTTTGGGCTAGAGTTCCCGTTTTGAGGTCAAGTTACCTATTTCATTGGTAACATTGTTTTGAAATCATCAGCAATGCTAGTAGCTAAAATATGTTTGGGATCTTTGAGGTCCTTGATTACAACATCATGAGGTGAGAATTCTACTATTTTCCCTTCACCTGAATGAGTTATCTGATAAACAGATAAAAGGTTGCATGACAAGGTAGGAACACATAGTACATCATTAAACTGACCATTATCTAGATGAATGGTTCCAGATCCTACAACACTAAGAGATCTATCATCACCAAGATAAATATGTTTGGTGTTACAATCATTTAAAGAAGAAAACATGGCTTTATTTTTGGCCATGTGGTAAGAAGCTCCAGAATCAATGAGCCACTCATGAGAAGGAGAAGAAGAAGATGCATTTAATGCATAACCAGATCTTGATGCTTGACAACCACAAGCAGAAAGTGCCATGCCTGAAGATGATGGTGAAGAGTGCTCCAAATTGATGTTGTGCTTCTTCATTGCTGCTTCTAAGGCTTCCATCTTCTTAAAACATTTGGACTCTAAATGGCCATCACGATTGCAAAAGTTGCAATGTCTATCTATCTTCTTTCCTTTGTTTTTATATGCCTTATCATTTTGGCGAGTTGTTTTTTCAGTTTGTGGCTGAAATTGCTTAGGACCCTTGTTTGGTTTTGGACCATACTTCTTAGGATACTGCTTCTTGGGATTCTTTTGATATGATTGTGGTTGCGCTGCTAAGGCTTTCTTTGTAGCATTTCCAGAAGTGATAAGACGAAGGTGTAAGAGTTTTTCTTGTTCTATTATCAAAGAATCACAAAAGGCATCAAAAGAGGGGTTCTTGTAGGCGGTTCCTGAAGAAATGATGGCTTCTCTAGTGGAATGAAAGGCAGAAACAAATACAGAGTTTGCAAGGCCAAGCTTAGCAAGAATGCAATAAATGAGGCTACCATATTTCTTTTTGATCTTACAACCTTCTAAAAGAATTCGAATGGTCTTGAATTTGGACAAAAAATCTTCAATGGAGGAGAAATTATTGGGGTCCAAAGTAAGCAACTCATTTTCAAGCTGGTGGGCCCTGATTTGATTTTGAATGCCAAAAACAATTTTTAGCTTTTCCAAGGCTTCATCAGGGGTGTCAATGTCAAGGATATGAAATCGAAGATCTTGAGCAATGGACATTCCTATCAAACCTCGTGCTTGATCTTGTTTATTTTCCCATTTAGCAGCTTTATCATCATCAGAAGGTTTAGTTTCTTGTCCTGTGGCTATTCTATAAAGCCCTTTACTTCTAAGTATATCTACCATGTGAGGTAGCCATTGGAAATAATTGGTGTCAAGTAAGAATAATCATGCATGCACTTTCCATTTGTTTTAGAAAATAAAAAAATAAAGCTTCTAGAAAAGCTGAAATTAACTACTCCAATGGAAAGATCGCGAAAAATTAGGGCGATTTAAAAAAAAAGGCTCAAAATGACTTCCTGATGAAGAAGTTATGCCTTTTGAAAAAATCTCGAAATATGTGATGTCTAATGGTTACTGAACTGATGAAGTGCTGCTTAAAAAAATCTGCCCCTTTGAACCAAATTTTTTTACAAAAGAAGCTTGAGAAGGAGATTTGGACCCAAGAACTTGAACCCAAGACTCCTATTCTCATAAACTAACCCTTCACCAAGTGAGATAGTAAAAAGATCATGTTATTGTTTGAAAGGAGGAAGGGTTTTTTTTTTTAGATGCCGAATACATACTGAACGGGATGAAGTGCGTCTTTTAAAAAAAAAAATCCGCCCCTTTGAACAATTTTTTTTTACAAAAGAAGCTTGAGAAGGAGACTTGAACCCAAGACCTCTATTCTCATAAACTAACCCCTCACCAAGTGAGATAGTAAAAGGATCACATTATTGTATGAAAGGAGGAAGGGTTTTTTTTTTTTTTAACTCTTCAGTGTGTGTGCCTTTTCCTGCACAAAAAACACAAAAACCAAGAAAAAAAAATGAAATGCAGAGCCTTATGGCAGAATGTTAAATTTTCAGTTAGCCTTACCAGAAACTATCACTTTCTTCACTATTTCTGATTTCCCAAGATCGCACAAAGACGCGGGGAAAGAGCATACGTATAAAAAAATTCCCTTTTTCCTGTTTCTGATTTGCCGAGATTGCACGGAGCACAAAAAAAAGAGCATACATAGAGAAGAGGGTATAGATCCAGCAAATAAATAAAACCTTAATACCAAAAAAAAAAAAAAAAAAAAAAATAAATAGAAGAAACTGAAATAAGAAGAACTATTAACAAATATAATTGCAAAACAGATGCTTTATACATCCAGATCTAAATTGTCATAACTTGGGCAACCGAAAACCTTTTCACATGAAATGAAAGGCGTTCCTCACTATAACAGATGCTCCAGTCACAACAGAGTAGTTATCCAAGCCCAAAAAATGTTCAGAAATAGTAGATCTACAAAATGGCATTCGCATGCAGTCAAACCGGCTGCGGATTTTGATCAACAATGGACTCGTCCTCAAAATAGCTCGATAACATGTAGGAATTTACAAAGGTGTCTTTAGAAGAACCAAAGGTCACCGCTCACAAACATATCACAAATTAGTACACCAGTATAATCACGTGGTTAAAACCCTCAAAGAGGGAAACAGTCCATGCCCTGAGCCAACGTGGCCACTTCAGGGAATTTATTAATATAAAAGAAAAGTTACATATGTTTCTCCCATAAATGGTTACTAAACAAATGACCCTCCATGCTCTTTAAATAGAGATCATGGACCAATCGGTTAAGCCACGGATCAAGTGCCATTAATACCGAGGTGAGAGATAACCGTCGGATCACTACAAATCATGACTGTCAGATTATAAGTCACAAATGTACATGGTATAGAAACACACTTTACCTAACTCTATACTAGACTAAGTTATTCTTAACTATTTCCTATGTGTCGGAATATCCTAATATATGCCACACAATGTTATGTTCAAATATAACCAAAATGTTGTGTAACCAGCTCCAAAAATAGAAGAAAAGAGATATGAACGCTTTAGAAATAAGCCACTTCAAGGGGGAAACCTCCAATACATTACATAAATGAACAATTCTTGGATGATACAATTCACAAAACCTCCTTTCTATATATAGGAGTCCATGGGGCCATAATGTAATCCTAGTGGGCCACAATGTATCCTAGCCGACCTAACAATAATAATTTAAGGGCACAATAATAACAAAATGGGGGTTACAAGGGTACAATAATAACAATAAGGGGGTTACACTAATAAAAATAAAGGACTATACTAGTAATATAGGGACCTAACATGCCCCTCTCCTTCAAAAAAGTGTTGTCCTCAACGCTTGAGTAGCTCTGGGTGCTTCTGTATAAAATTCTCATCCTCCCATGTAGAATCTTCAGTGGGTAAGTTCTTCCACTTGATGAGATACTCTGAAATTGATCGATTATGTAGTTGTCGAGTTCTTGTTTCCATGACCGCTTCAGGTTCCAATATGATTTTTCCTTCCTCATCAAGTTCTGGCAATATTGTTTGAACTGGAAGATTTTCACCTATAACCTTCTTTAAGCATGAAACATGGAAAACCGGATGCACTCGCGAAGAAGCAGGAAGCTCCAATTTGTATGCCATAGTACCAATCTTTTGCAACACCTTGTAAGGACCATAGTACTTTGGTGATAATTTATTATCCTTCTTAGCTTGCTTGAGGGACATTTGTTTGTATGGTTGTAGCCGTAAAAATACCCAATCTCCTACATCAAAATTTCTCTCGCTACGATGTTGATCTGCCTGTTGTTTCATTCGATTTTGTGCCAAATTCAGGTTATCCTTTAAGAGTTGGAGAACTTCTTGCTGATGCTTGATGTGATCTTCCACTGCTTGAACCTTCGAATTTTCCCTTAAAGATGATGTGATGGATGGTGAATGATATCCATAAAGTGCCATAAATGGGGTCATTTTTGCTGCAGTATGGAAGGAAGTGTTATACCACCATTCAGCAAGAGGTAACCACTTGACCCATCGTGTTTGTTTATCAGATACAAAACAACGAAGATATCCTTCCAAAAATTTATTTACTATCTCAGTTTGACCATCAGATTGAGGATGATAAGATGAGCTATGAGCTAATGGAGTACCCAAACAAGAAAATAACTCCGTCCAAAAATTTCCAGTAAAAATGGGATCTCTGTTGCTCACAATAACCCTTGGGCTTCCATGTAGCTTTTGAATTGTGTCCATAAATGTAGTAGCAACTGTACTTGCTTTAAATGGATGAGATAATGCACAAAAGTGTGCATACTTGGTAAGTCTAACAACTACCACCATGATGACACTCTTTCCTTCGGACTTAGGTAAACCTGTGATAAAATCCATTGAAATCTCCTCCCAACATTGACTTGGAATGGATAAAGGTTATAGAAGACCCGGGGTCTTAATTGTCTCAACATTATTCTGTTGGAAAACCAAACATTCCACCACAAACTTTTGAATATCAGATTTAAGGCCATCCCAAAAAAATTCTTTCTTCACCCTGTGGTAAGTTTTTAAAAATCCTGAGTGTCCTCCTAAAGGAGAAGTGTGCAATTCCATAAGAATCTTTTGTTTTAGTTGGGAATTCTTGCAAAGATATAAGCGATCTTTGTACCATAAGGAATCATTTTTCCAACTAAATGTATCAGATGTACTAGGATCTTGCTGAAACTTTTGAATGAGTGTCCATACATCTTTGTCCTTCTTCCATTCATCTCTTGCTTCAGTTATCCAATCTGGTTGGATAATAGAAATGGCACAAAGGAATGCTTCCACCTCTTCATTCTTTCTTGAGAGTGCATCTGCAACAACATTAAGCTTTCCTTTTTTGTAGATTATTTCAAAGTCATAACCCAACATCTTTGTGACCCATTTTTGCTGCTCTTCTGAAGATAGTCTTTGTTCCAAAAGTGTTTAAGACTATCATGATCAGTTTTTTCCTTAAAGTGTCTTCCCATTAGGTAAGTTCGCCATTTCTTTAGTGCATGCAGTATTGCTAACATTTCCTTCTCATAAATAGGTTTTTGTAAATACTTTCCTTTGATTGGACGACTTTCAAAAGCAATGGGTCTTCCTTATTGCATTAAAACTGCACCAATTCCATTTCCTGAGGCATCACATTCCACAATAAAGGTTTTTGTGAAGTCTGGTGTAGCTAAGACCGGTGCTAGGCACATTGCCTCTTTAAGACGTTCAAAGGCCTTAGTTGCTTCAGAAGTCCATGAAAATGCATCTTTCTTCAATAATGTTGTTAGAGGTGCTGCTATTCTCCCATAATTCTTAACAAACTTGCGATAATACCCTGTTAACCCGAGAAATCCTCACAACTTCTTTATGGTTGTGGGACTTTCCATTCCTTAATGGCTTTAATTTTGTTAGGGTCTACTTTAACACCCTCGTGAGATACAATATGACCCAGATATTCCACCTCTTGTACTCCAAAGAAACATTTGGATGTTTTTGCATATAATTGTTTCTCCTGCAATAGTTTGAGCACCCTGTCAACATGTTCAACATGATCCTTCCAAGACCTGCTGTAGATTAGTATATCATCAAAAATACTAGCACAAATTTTCTAAGGAAGGGTTTGAAAATGGAATTCATCAACCCTTGAAATGTAGAAGGTGCATTGGTAAGGTCAAAAGGCATGACCAAAAATTCATAATGACCCTCATGAGTTTGAAATGTTGTTTTTGGAATATCTTCAGTCTTCATTCTAATTTGATGATATCCTGAATGAAGATCCAACTTGGTAAAATAAATTGCTCCATGTAATTCATCCAATAATTCATCAATCACAGGAATGGGAAATTTATCTTTAATGGTGAGCTTATTGAGCTCCCTATAATATGGACACATTTTCCATGATCCATCCTTCTTGTGTAACAATACTATAGGAGCAGAGAAAGAACTTTTACTAGGTTGAATTATACCCGCCTCCAACATTTCTGCAATCATACGTTCAATTTCGCTCTTTTGGACGTAAGGTTATCTATAAGGCCTGATGTTTGGAGGAACACTTCCTGGAATCAAATGAATAGCATGATCATGATCACGAATAGGTGGGAGTCCTTTGGGAGTTTCAAACACCTTGGAATGATTGTACAAGACTTGTTGGAGATCTGCAGAAATAGATGATTTTGCTGTTGGAACTTCTAGTGAGCATAATTGTGCAATTACGCCTCGCTGTTCTTTCTTTAGAAGCTTTGTCATGACATTAGAGCTTATTATCCTTCCTGGCTTCCCCACAATACCCCATAATTCGACTTCCTTTCCTTCTGAAAAAAATTTCAAGAAAAGTTCTTGAAAATTAAAAGCTACCGTCCCCAAAGATTGTAACCATTGTACTCCTAGTACAACATCAACACCTCCCATAAGAATGGAAAGCATTGGACTAGTCAATACATATTCCCCCATGGTTAGCTTGATATTATGGCATTTTCCAGAGCAATTTATAGTTCCTCCATTTGCAACCATCACTTGACATTCTGGTGCTAGGTATAGGAAACAATTTAATTCCTTCGCTACCTTACAATGAATAAAATTATGGGTGCTACCTGAATCAATCAACACTATCACCTTTTTCTTCTTGATATTTCCTTCTATCTTGAGAGTTTGAGGAGTGGTAATTCCTGCCAATGCATTACATGATATGGTCGGATTCATTTCTTCCCCTTCTATGGTTGGTTCCTGGTGTATATCCTCTTCTTGTTCATTTTCTTCTTCCTCTTCACAATCTATGTAAAATAATTTCTTCTCAGCACACTTATGACCTTTAGTGTATTTGCTATCACAACCGTAGCAAAGCCCTTTTGCTCTTTTTTCTTCCAATTGTTGTGGTGTCAACCTTGTAGGTTGTGGAAATCTAGGCGTAGCAACACTTCCTTCTTTATAGAATTGAGTGGTAGGCTTCCTTGTCGCCATAATTTTACATTCAACTTTTCTTGCCAACCTGAATGACTTCTCCAATGAATCAGGTTCCAAAACGCGAACTTCATGTTGGATGTTATCCTTTAAAGTGCCTATGAAGAGATCAATCCTGTGTTCCTCTGGAATATAAGTTACCCTTATATTCAATTTTTAGAATTCCTCAATGTGCTCCACCACTGAACCCTTTTGTTTGATATTTATCAGTTGGCTAAAGAAGGCATTGCTTTTTGTATCCTCATAATGTGCTATCATTTCCTCCGTAAAAATTTACCATGTGACAATTTTTTTACGGGAGCAAAGCTATCAATACCATACAAATGTGTTTTGTTCTAAATGTGAAGTTGCAATGCGTACTTTTTGTGTGTTTTGTGCATTATTGAGATCAAAATATTGCTCCATCTATAGTATCCATGTTACAGGATCCTTACCATCAAAATTACTCATATCCATTTTTGGAATATGGTTGTTCTTCCCGCCAACATTAGAGTTTATGAAATCACGATTGACATTTATTTTGTTCTCATCATGAGGTTCTTCTACTATCTTTTCACCATTAGGAAACATTTCTTGTATCAACTTTGTCAAACCTTCGATGTTTGCTTTTAGATCATTCTTCATGTTTTCCATGTTGTCTTTCATGTCATCCATCTTAGCTTCCATGCTAGCTTCCATGCCATCCATCTTAGCTTCCACGCCTTTCTTCAAACCGTCCATCTTCACTTCCATGCCTTTCTTCAAAACTTCCATTTCATTTTTTGTTGCTCTTTGCGAGAGTGAAATTTGTTGCACTTGCTCTTGTAATTTCGATAGATCATGTTGCAATTCTTCATCTTCATGAGTCATAGTAGAGCCTTCTGAAGGCTTAATGGGTGTTGAATTATTTTTACGGGGCATATTTTATAACCCAATACTGATATCTATTCTACAATATGCCCTTGGAATCAATTCAAATTGATTCTTCAAACAAGACTTATGCAATTCAAAAAAAAAAAAATACACACCTTTTTCTTGCTTTTGAGGAGCTCGATATTGAAATTGGATCATCTCTGTTATTGTAGCACTTCAATATTTGAATTTCAGTACCGACGTAGCCCTAAGAATTCTATTTCTAATGTCACAGGTCTGACCTGATTTGGATTCTCCAAGACAAAGTTGTGTCCAATCTCCCACAATGACCTAATTATGGACTGGTTCAGTAGAGCGAACTTGTATGACTTTCCACGTGTCACTGTTTCATCCTTCAGCTCTGAAATTGATAGCTAAGAAACTACAGTTTGTGCACTTGCGACAAATTTTTGCGGCACTCCAATCCGATGCTCAAAGAGAGAGTTATGAATCTTTTCTCACGATCACCTCTTTGAGATGAAATTCGGGAGCCTGAAAAAGCACTACATTCCATAGATCATATATCCAAAAATGTTTTGAACCAAGCTCTAAAATTTTTTGACAAATTTCCTCAGGGATTCCAAACTCTTCGCACTCCAAAAATTTCAGATTCTGAACATTCGTAGAAAAAAAGTTATAGCGAAAATGCCACGATGACCCGTTTAGAGCAGCGACACCCTAGAATCCAAAGCTCTGATACCAAATGTTGTGTAACCAGCTCCAAAAATAGAAGAAAAGAGATATCAACGCCTTAGAAATAAGCCACTTCGAGGGGCAACCTCCAATACATTACATAAATGAACAATTCTTGGATGATACAATTTACAAAACCTCCTTTCTATATATAGGAGTCCATGGGGCCATAATGTAATCCTAGTGGGCCACAATGTAATCCTAGCCGACCTAACAATAATAATTTAAGGGCAAAATAATAACAAAATGGGGTTACAAGGGTACAATAATAACAATAAGGGGGTTACACTAACAATAATAAGGGACTATACTAGTAATATAGGGACCTAACACAAAACTTGAACAAATTGAACAATAAGTACCACATTTTCTTCTTGATGAATCGAATCAGGTGTAAAAATGAACAATAAATAAAATTGATTGCGAATTTGAGGGAGAAAATATTTTTGAATATGAGAATAACCCACTTTTGATATCAAGTTTAAACATCCTAGTCTAATTAGTGATTTTGTTTTATGATTGGAGAAGGTTCTAAGACCAAGCCTTTCCATCCTCTAAATACACATCATGCCCACATAAATGAAAAATATGCATTCTTCAACTAAAAACTAATTGTTGTGAAAGGATTAAATCTCAACATTGCAAAAGAAAAAAAAAATTTAGGTTGATTCAATGTTTCCATAATGGGTCTAGTTTTTATGAGTAACACCTTAGCACCAACAAAACAATTATTTCGAAAATAATTGAAAATTACATATGACGCTAGATTTACATGGACAAAATCTCATAAAAGAACATAAAAATAAAAAATTATTTAAGACGGTGCCAAAAGTAATAAATATAGATACCAACCAATAAAATTGTATCAGTTTCCATTAAATTTGTCTCAGGTACATAATTTTGGCTCCCAAAAATTTTGAGACCAATCCTTTCTAGCCTCTAAATACATTATGATCAATTTGGCCTCAAACGATCAAAGCATTTTAATTTCATATAATAAATTAGCTCACCTATATAACATGACTAGTTGAAAGACTCAATAACTGATAAGAAGGGCTAAAGTTCTATGATCTTTTAAGACTTTCAAACTTCCTTTCATCGAGTGTTTTCTTATCAACATGCAATTTGGTAGAATCTAGATTCTTCTTCTTATGAACTGTTGATGCACTAACTCCTATAACTTCTATTGAAGCAAAATTTATGCTTGGATCTTGAATATTATTCTCCTATTTTTTGTACATGGTACAAGTGCGGTGGGAGAGGTTACAAGGGTATTTTTTGGGCCTTCATTTAAAGCAGTAGACTCTGAAATTTCCACGTTACTCTTCAATTTGGGCTTCAAAGCACGAATTCTTGTATAGATCCTGCAAAATAAACCCATATCAATATATATTTTTTTGTAAGACAATCACATTGTACCTCTTGGAAACAAATATTTGGAAAGAAGAGAAATAAATTAGGTTGTATAATTAACAAGGCACTCAAGTTTGTTTGCAATTTTATGATACCCTTTTTAGAAGATTTGAATAGATCAACAGGATGTCTCAATATTTTACACATTACATATTACTAATATTACTAATGGAATATGAAGATGCATGTAGATAATTTCCAAAGGAACACTCGCATAAAAATACCCACGTAGATGCTTACTAAAGCCAGAATCGCATAAGAAGATCTAGGTAGACAACTACAAAAGGCATATGCGTATAGACAAGTGTGGGTGTGTGGATCTGGACCCATTAAGAACCTCTCACACTATTATTTATGTTATTAATAAATAAAATTGTGTCACAAGGAAAACAAGTGAATGAGGCTAGAGGATATAAAACCCATTTAATGAGCCTAAGCTACAAGCTATGGCATACAAGTGAAAAAAAGAAAAAAGACTCTCTGAAAGGATGAACTACAAGTGTTAACCCTAGAAAAGGGAGACATGTTGCTCAACATTAGATAGTGCGGACAGATGTAGACGAAGATTTAGAGAGAATAAAACCAATGAAGAACCAAATAAATGTAATGTGTAGACAAAAATTAAAAGAATGGAATTAAAGGAACATGTGAAGAAGTTCTGGACCCTCCTCACTAGGGGCAATGTTAGTAGAAACTGCTTAACGAATGGTCAAATTTACACGGGGAAATGTCCAGAATTATGTCAATAACTACAAAATTGAGATTTGAAGACCAATACACATTTCCTCTGACAGGGGTATGTTCAACATTTCAGTTATTTACCAGTACCCCAATCATTTTGTTAAAATTAGATTTAATATCCTCGTACTATTTTCTCAAAGGATGGAGGGAAATATTAGTGTTAACCATATATATCCCAAATTATATGAATAAAATGTAATTATGTAAACACTTTCGAGATATAGATGAGAAATATAACATACATAACATGCGTTGTGAGATTCATAGTGATCCATGAGAATTTCCCCATCTTGTTCATTGAAAGCAAAATCTAGGAATGGTTCTACAAGTAGCCATCTTATGACCTGCAACAATAATCCAATCTTTATAAAGGGAAATAAATTACTATTTTTTATGGAAAAAATCATGTACTATGGTCCCTATAACTAAGATCCAAGAATGCATACATACTACATGAATTCCCATGGAATTTTACTATTGCAGAGTTGATAAAAGGTGGAGCTTATAAAATAATACAAGGTGTGTTTACTATGCAACAAGTAATTATAAAATATCTTCCAACAGAGTCTCTTCTTCTTCACATGAAGTTCAATTAGTTCTCACTGTGTAGTGCACACATATCACGTCAAATGTAACATCTTGAATAAATTTTTAAAATTCACTTCTAAATCCTGGAACCAAAAATATTTCATCAAATCATCCCTAAGTTTCTTGTTCAATTAATTATATAAATTCAAAAGTGGCCACTAAAATCCCATCCACAAGTGTATAAAAATCCATTGAGTTTGGTGCTCATGTGTAGCATCAATTTTGAAATATCATTTAAGTAGTATGCAACAAGTGAAAATATTGTATCTCACATTGTATCGAAGAAATTAACACACTGCAATTCCATTCAAATAGCTTATTTTCACCTTCAGTTTTCAAATATATTCTAAGCAAAAAATATCAAAACAGGCACAACTATGTCCAACCAAATGTAACACACTACAATGATTAACAAACATCATCATAAATAAGCTAAATTGATAAGTGGATGGACACATAAAAGAAGAACATGTCATGGTACAAGAGTTGGATTCCAATACTTCTTCAAAGTATTGACACATATCTATCCGTTGCTTGAAATATTAGGGTAGAAGAGTTTTTCCACAAAATACCCTCCATTCCAATCCAATCATTTCTATTGAAAGACACACAAAATTATTTCTTAGTTTTTACAAGTCAAGCATCCCCCTTATATACTTGATGATTTAGATAAGCAATAAGCAGAAGAACAAAAACAATGTCCTATGGGAAACTAAACATCTAAAGCAAACATAATATCTATTTAAGAGAATTTAAATTGGATGAAGCATAATTATAACGATAAAAAATTTCCTATGGGAGGAGAGTTTGGAAAATCAAGAATTAGAACCAATTTAATTTGAAAAACACCAAAATCATATGGGGTGCCAGCTGCATGAAAAAACATCAACAAATGTAAATATAGCTCATGTTCCAAAAATGTACTAATAATCATGAAAAAAAAATAATTCAGATGCTTCAATAAATTCAATATGAAAAAGTGATCCCTTTCTCAAGCATAGAACATCCAAAATATGTTACATTGTTCTGGATTATTCTTTTAGAATGTACCTAGTATTCAATGTCTATAATTGTGATTGAAATTTTGTCATCATTCACCACCACTTTTATACCTCCATTAGGTGATTCATCGAGACTCTTTAGCTCCTTTGGAATTTCATTTATCACCCTGGGCAAGAGGTTTTCAATTTTATCCTATAACATAATATATATATGTATTTATGTATGAAGATCCATTTCAAAATGGAAAGCATCACAAAAATTTATGCCAGACAGAAAACATATTAACTGATCACGGGAAACTTGAAATATAACAACCTACATGCAATGTTCATGAGTGTCCAAGATGTTTGGGTTTTACATTTTGTAAGTTGAATACTAATCGGAACTCTGAACCTTTAATTCTAGCATTGGGGAGATGAATGGAAAATGGACTTTATTGCAGTGTTTAAGAAACAAAAATATGCATTCACAATATTCTAATTACTGATAGTTATTTATGTATATGAAAATGGTAATATAAATCACAACAAGCTCTAGTAAGAGATGAAAGGCCCCAACTATTTACTGATGTAAGGTTTTTTTCTTTTTAAAGGAAAAGGGACTTGTGGTAAAAAATAAACAATTTTATGCCAAAAATATATGTATAAGGAGAAAAAGGGATAGAAACATTCATAATTTTCCAATTTAGTTGTAGGAAATCCTCTACTATAAATAATTATCTATAATGCACTAAAAGGCCCCATCATCCATCTACATGGTCAGTATTTATACCATGTGCCATTGATAAAGACTAAACATGAACATTGCTAAAGACAAAACATAAACATTCAAAATATTCCAATTAATGATAGTTATTTATGTATAGTAAAATGGTAATAGAAATCACAACAAGCTCCAGTAAGAGATGAAAGGCCCCAACTATTTACTGATGTAAGGTTTTTACTTTTTAAAGGAAAAGGGACTTCCTTGTGGTAAAAAATAAACAAATTTATGCCAAAAATATATGTATAAGGAGAAAAAGGGATAGAAACATTCATAATATTCAAATTTAGTTGTACGAAATCTTCTACTATATATAATTGAGTATCTATAATGCGCTAAAAGGCCCCATGATCCATCCACAGGGTCAAGATTTCTACCATGTCCCACTGATACAATTTCCTGAAATTCAACTTGTAGAAATGGATGGAAACGTCCACTTGTTGACTTGGAATATGGAACCTCCCTATCTAGTAGGTAATATGGAATTTAAAAACTCTCATTTACCTTGAAGGCTTTAGAATTACAACTTTAGTAAGGAATGTGGAAAGAAAAAAGAACAAATATCATTGTCAAGGAATAAATACCACATGCCATGAAAAGATAGAGGGGCCACATATTCATTTTTTCATATTGACCAATTTTATCACGTTGCAAAATGTGTATAAAAGTAACATAATTTCCTTAATTATAACTTTTCACAATTATTGCATCTAATTGTGGTATTCCTTGTTTTATTTTTTTGATTGTCACCTTAGACATTTGTCACCTGGATGATCTGAAGCAGAATATTGGAAGCAAGTTAAAATTTTCTAAAACCCTTTGTTTTATGAGGCAGTTGAAAGTATTCTTATTGATATGTGTAGGTTTGGTATTAGATGCATTTCACTTAACATTTGGTTGTTATGTTCTATCTTTTTCCTTATTGTCAATGGAAATTTGTAGGAAGAAACCTGAAGATGTGTATTCATATGGGTATTTTCACTTCTTTCAAGGTGAATTTAGTATATATATTTTCTTGCTAGATTATTTGGATATTTTTACCCTTCATATCCTTTCTATATCCTGTAAAAAAAAACATTTTCAAGGTTCATTTGTGGCTCATGTCAGCTTTGAGATTACTTCCAGTGTCAATTTAGAATGGACATTGAAGGCATGTTAGATGCATGCAAATGCATCATTGTGTTATATAGGATTTTTTTTATAAGTACTATGAAGTTGGAATCTTTATTTTATATTATTGTTATCGTTTGCATTTACAAGACAAAATGTATTAATAGGAATTGCAGTGTATTCTAAGGTAAATTGGAATTTAGTGGTCATGAATTTCTATGACTACAGTAGGACATAGTAGTATGCCAATGCCTAACTGAAAATAAGGCAAAGTGTTCAATATTCTTACATTGGATAATTTTACTTAGTCTTTAGGTCGTTCATCTCTCCCACGATATGTTTTTTTCCTCAACATTAACTAGAGACTCCAAATATATTGAATATGAAGAGAACTGTGAAGTTCTATTCTAGCATAGACAATATTGGTGAATGCCACAATTTGGAAATGATTAGAAGGATTTTCCACAACAAAAGTGGAACATTCGGAAACTGAGTACACAACATAAAAATATAGTCAATGCTTCCCGACTTGAAAGTTTCTCAAAATTGTTGCTCCCACTCCTGCTTCCTGCTTCCAAGCGGCCTTGGACAAAATATGTTTTGTTGAGAAAATTTTCAATTACATTGCTTGACATGGATTGAATTTTTAAGCTTACCTATGAAATTTTGGCCATTCTCTCTGAAACTATTATGAATTTAACTATCAAGAGCCTAAGGTTTTACAACCTTGTGATTTAAAAATGTATCTACATCAAGGTAAATATGTCCATGGACCTCAAAGAATATGTTCATATTCTGGATAAATTGTTCCACCAACCAATGCAATATAATAATATACCCAACATGTGTTCTAGGTGTCAGACCCTTGACCACAATATTTGGAAACATTCCTTTCTTTCCAAACTAGAGAATTGACAACCCTAATCTCATCATGCTCAACCAATCACTCAAAATATTCCTAAAGGAATGTTTAACATGGGTGGGAAGAAATGATTCACTGAACAATAAGCCCTCATCTAGTTAGACATGTCTAGATTCTTGGCCACATGCCAAAATCACACATCTCATTTGTAGGCCATAAGCCTTTTAGAAAAAAAATAAAGACCCGAAATGTTCTTCTCAAAGACATTCCTGGACAAATGTAAATAAGAGGTCTTTCTCACATCATGCACTCTTTAATTTTTATACCTCACAAGATCCCATGGAGAACTTAAAATATCCAAATATTCTCCTCTTGCATGACTATTTCACTCATTTATTAAGGGACAACTTATAACTCATTTTATGCCCTAGAAAGCATAAGAAAATGAAGAAAATACCATGGAATATTTACAAGATAATGGAGCACTGTAGATATACTATGGTTAGAAGAATAGGAAACTTGTTTTGAGAGTTGAATTCTTGTATTTATAAGATGTGAAAATAATTTTTTCGAACATGAAGAATGTTTTCAATTATATTTGGTTGAACAATAGTGCTTGGTTTTATAGATGTAGATGAAAAGGGGGGTCTTTGCAAATATTTTTTTATCTATAAAGAAACATAGATTATATTTATATGAGGATAACACTTGAGGGGATAAGGCAATGTTGGAACTGGTCAACTATGACATTTGTGCTCCATTGAGGTGACCGTAAATATTTGGTGCAATGTATTTTTTTCTCTTAGTAGATGTTTCCTCTAGTAATATGTGGGTTTAATTTCTTAAATTAAGTTAAATGCATATGTTGGTTTTAATAATACTAATACAAAATAAAATAGATAACGTAAATTATAAATATCATTCAGTCTGAGAGTCGATGTTAATTCCACTCTAATGAATTTGTAAATTTTGTGAGGAAGGTATCCAAAGACTTGTTTATGGAACATATACACCTCAATATATTAGGTTTGTGAGAAGGAAAAAATAGAATGATTTTTGGGATCCATGGAATTTCAAAACAAGAAATGAGTGAAAGGAGTGCACACTACAATGTACCAAATCAAGAGGAATCCAACCAAAGTCAGGATGGAATGTCACACCAATGGAAGCTTAGTCTACAAGAAAATTGCATGGTTGAAACTTGAAATATTTTTTCTCCAGTAGCATATGTTCTAATTCTATATGAGGAAATATCATCTTAGATCCAAAATTTTCCAAAATGAAGATTGTCCCATGCTTCCTTAAAGTATTTGTAGTAGGTACTCTAGAGCTTGTTATGCACTAATAGGCAGCAGAAGGAAGGTACCTTAGGAAACTATGCATGTAGAAAGGAAGGGAGGATAATTGATGGATATGCCCCTATTTAAAGAGTAAGAATATTCCCCCTAGCCCCTGCATTTTATCTTGGATCTGGAGATAGGAGCACATTCAGAAAGGGTCAATATTGCAAAAGAGTGGTCTGGGACCAGACTGAATTTTTGATAAACCCATTTCCCTGATTCATTCCATGTATAAATATTATAGAGGGTAATTAGAGAGTGTTGAGATAGCCAATCATAAAATTCATGAATCAACTAGATCAAAATTCAGAGGTGGATTTCCCAAAATACTATCAATGGTAAAGCATATTTGTCCTCTATTTCAAGGTACCCAAGTGATATTCTCAAGGAGAAGGGGTCGATTTATCTTTATTAATATCAATATCTGGGATCCATTTTAAGAATGAAGAGGACTTGCTAAAGTATTCTTGTTGAATAAATTTCTTCATGTGACCAATTACCATAGGAGATTTGGCCCCAATTCTATATTCATTAGGGAGGGGTATTTGATTCCTAAATCTCCATTCTGATTATAGAGAAAAATGATACCCAACTTAACCAGATAATATTTCCTATTTTTGTACCTCCTTGCCATAAAAACTTGCAAAGGAGCTCAGAGATTTGCTAGTTGACACCCAAAGGAGCTATAAGGGAAGTAAATTGAAAGCTTGGTAAATTTGAGAGGATGCACTTGAGAATAATCATTCTACCAGCTATGTTAATCCAATGTGAACCCTATTGAGATAATTTCATTTTGGTCTTATCTATAATGCTCTACCACAAAGGAGATGAGAGATAATAAAGTCAGAAAGAATTAATACACAGTCAAACTATGAGAAGAAAGAAGCAAAATGATTGTGATGATAAAATACCAAAGGATTTGTACATTAGTTTCATTTTCTTCAACTGACATATAAAAATTAGGTCCATGAATAAATTTTAATGAATAATAAAAATAAATCTTCTTTCCTATTTTAGACTACTCCCAACATGAACAGATGTTAAATAAGGTTTTCCTTTTACATAACATAGCACATGAAATTTCTCTAGCTTATGCAGTTCGTATCATTTACTGAAGGAATTCAAGATTTCTAAAAGATTACCAACCATATTAGAGATTAAGGGATAATGCAGAGACTAATAAGCAGCAAAGCACTAGGAACTAGCTCTGCTTCACCCTCCTAAGAGTTGTTGATTTTAATATTTTGATAAAAAAACAACAAATTTGGAAACCATTCTTACTAATCACATAACTATAACTTCCAGAAGCCTCCATGATACAAAACCAAATAAATATGCCAACATTATGCTAATAGAAATTGCAAGTTGTTCCACATAAAAGAGACTTTGGTCAGTTACAGTTAAGATTTATAGGGCTTTAGAAGTCACTTACATCCATGCAAATATGGATCCTTAGAGAACCATTATGAAACTATATTCCCAAATTGAGAAAAATAAGAATTTAATAATATGAAACTCATATGATTTACAGTACCAAGAGCTCCCCACAAGTTCTTTAGAGCTATCTCCTCAGCCTTACTTAATTTTTTTCCTCCATTCATGGCTACCTACTGTTTTTATGAAAAACACGTGAAAAACCATTCCATACCATCAAAAAGTTGACCTCCGCCTTCCTCCTTAAAATCCTCGCTACCGTACTTCGCAAATCACAAATTTTCCCTTTTTCCTTAAGGCTTACCACCTCTGAATGCCGATTGCGATACTGTGATCACGCTCCACCTCCGGTTCCATCGCCACGTCATCCCTATCACAATCACATCCCACAATTTTTACCTTATCACAAATCATATCTCACACTTTTTATTCGGTTCTATTAACACTTACTGCTCTTTTTGTTGATTGTGATATTGCGATATCGCATATCACTCTCTGCAACATTTACCACATCGCAATTCGTAGTTTGCAACATTTTCCTCATCACATTTTTCCACTCTATCTCCATCGCATTTTTCACTTCGCATCGTTTAGTGGTTTTCATTAATACGTACCACTCTTTCTGCCGATTGCGATATCACATTTTTCACTTCACAATGTTTACTCCATCACACTTCACACTTTGGAAATTTCACCTTTTCACAATTTGCACTTCTCTCCCACTCTTGAACTATACTCCCGCTTCTCCACCATTGGAATTTTGAAAACATTCCCCTTCAAAAGCATGTTCTGCACTATAATCAGGTTTTATAAGGTTTACACCTCCCCTTTCCACTTCGAAGCCTCGTTTCATGTGTTAAGCCCTCCATCAGCCTTTTTTAGCCCATTTTTCCCCAAATTTCTAGAAATAGCTTTTAAATTTTAGTTAGATCACGAATAGTTGCATCGTTAGAAGCATGGTAGCGTGGTAGATAGATCATAGGATAAGTTAAGTGTGGTTTAGAACTAGTTTCATTCCTACCATTTATTTTCAACAATATAGTTTAGTTTCTTTTCAGTCATTTCCTTTTCTAAAAATTAAATTAGTTTCATTTCTGTCATTTATTTTCAGCAATTTAATTTAGTTTCCTTCTGTCATTCCCTTTCTAAAATTTGGTTTAGTTTCATTGAAATGTGACAGAATTCACTGAGAACCCTTAGAAATAGCACCTTTTCATAAAGCAGAAGAGGATGACATGAACAAAATGCATATGATGTGTATATAACACTGTCACCTCAAATTTTGTATGAAACCCGGGTTGATAAAGTAAAGTAGGGAAGCCCTTGGGAGTTGTAGCACTCTTGGTGCAATATCGGGGCTCACCACCTTTTGGCGTCGTTTCTGGGGAGGTTTCTAGTAGATATTTTGACTTTTTTTTTAGCATTATTTTCTTCTTTCCTTTATTTTCATTTCATTTCATAAATATTGAAAAAATAAAAAAAGATTCAACTTTCATGCCTCGTAGGACTAGGAATACTCAAAGACAAACCTTACCTAAAACCCCCATGTCACCTCCTTTCCACCCTCCACTCTTCTTCAGTGGTAGTGAGATTGAACCCCCTCTAGGAGAGCCTTCTGAATATTTTGAGGATCCTATTGGGGAAGAAGAAGAAGACCTTGTTTCAACTGAGGGACCTACTTCACCTATATTAACCATGGTTGGGACCCAGAGAGCCTTTCCTGTAAGAGAGGCAGATGAGGACAATAAGATGAGAAAAATTAGCCCCTCATATCTTCCACACTTCCATGGATTACCTCTGAGGACCCTGACACATTCATGTTTGAATTGGTTGTTGTCTGTAGGTCTTATGACTACACCTCTGATGATCAAAAGTTGAAGCTATTCCCATCCACTCTTAAGGATGCAGCCTTGTGCTGGTTCATGGGTCTTGGGGAGGTAATGTGGAGTACCTAAGTAGAGACATGATAAAGAGAACTCAACAGCATAGAAAGATTACTATAGGTCCAAGGAAACTAAGGATGAGATATTTAGGATGACTCTAGGGCCTGATGAATCCCTAGACGATTATGAAGAGAGGTTTCAATTGAACTATAAGAGAGCCAACTGTACTCATGATCCTGACTCACTTAAACTTGTACTTATTCAAGGGGTTAGTGAAGAGATGATAGAAACCTTGAATATGTTATCAGGAGGAGATATCTACCAACAACCCTATGAAGCAGTCAAAATTGTCTTCTGGAACCATTCTAGGGCATTTAGGAAGAAGGGCAAAGCTAGCCAAAGTACATCCAATACCCCTTCCTCTTCCACCTTCATAAAACATGATATTGGAAACATGCTAGAGGACTTCAAGAGTGACATGTTGCACACCTTTTCTTTTTAAATGGAAACAATGTAGTTCAAAAGGAAGCAAGAGGAAGCAGAGAGAGGCCTGGCCATATTTTGTCCTAGATGTACCAAAAAACACCCAAGAAATGAATTTCCACTGAATTTCATAGAGGTTTTCTTAGTCTGCGAAGAGAATCATGCCACAGACAAGTGTCCCTCCTTACTTGGACTTAAATTTGTATATCAAGGTGTGGAAACAATGTCATAGAAACTTTGTTTGATCAACCAGAGAATGCCTCAGGGCCCTCAGCCATATCAAAAAGGTATGTAGGGTGCACCTCACTCTTAATATTACAAAAATTAGAGTGAACCCATGAAACCTTGGTACACCCCCACTCCTCCATCCTAGCCTACACCTCCTACGTGGCCTTCTAACCCTTCATATAATCCTCAGCCAGTAAACCAACCATTTCACCGGTATGTTCCACAACAACCTCAGTGGAAAAATCCATCCTAAGGGTGGAGGCCTCAAAAAAATCAACTACTTGCTCTAATGCCTCCACCCCAACCTCAACCTCAGCTTACTCATGTCGCTCCACCTAGGGTACCTATACCTGCACAACCCAATTCGAACCCAAACAACAAATAGGCGCAAGAGGCTCCTAGTGGAGAAACATCCCATCCAACTTATGATGTGGAGATATAGGATGTTAATCTCGGGTCGGGAAGAGTACTCGCAGACAATCCCCCATCTCCACCTGTAGAGGTTGAGGAGGAAAAAGAAGAGGATACCACTCAGATCCAAAAAATCCTTTTCCTGAGTGCTTGATCAACCCTAGTTAGCACACCCTAGAGGATACTGAACTCCTAGGACAATTGGAAAATTTGTGTGTAAATATGCCACTTCTCCAGGCCATTAAGGATTTCCCTATCTACAATAGACTCATCAAAGAAAAGTACTTCAAGAAAAATTGAAGGAGAATAGAGATACTCCCTCCATCAATGTGGTAGGACAACTGTCTCACCTGATGTTGGGGAAGGTGATATTTCCAAAATACATGGACCCTGGTAGTCTAGTTGTTGAGGTACATATAGATGGTGTCATAGTCCCCAACACTTTGATTGATTTAGGGGATGCCATCAATATAATGACCAAGGAAACTATGTTGAAACTTAATCTTCAAGGAACTTTGTGGAAAACCACAATAGCTCTGCAACTTGCAGATCGGTCCACAGTAACTCCGGAAGGAATTTTTGTGGATGTTATGGCTACCATTGATCTTGGGAGTATCCTATAGATTTCTTGGTCCTGCAGCCAAAAACCAAGTTGAATGGTTATCCTCTCATCTTAGGGAGACCTTGGTTAGCCACTGCAGACACTTATATTAGTTGTCGGGCTCGAAACATGACTATAAAAAATGGGCCTTTGTCTAAAAATCTAGTGTTATATCCTCTAGCCCAGCCTTCCATTGATCATCATCTCCTTATATGGTTGGAGGATGAATAAGATGATTTATATAACATTGTCCCTATGTGTACCATATATGATATCCTTAGAGGGGTGTAGCTTGATGAAGATGAACTCATCAACCATGCCATTCAAAACCAGTCCTCCACTAACACTCCTCTCGAAACCCTAGTCAAATAGTATAAAATCCATCCTTGGATGGAAGTGAAATTAGTTGAGACAACCTCTAAAAACACCAAGGCTGTCGATTTTTGCACATCTAGATCTATTAAAATCAACCTAAACCTCTCAACTGAAGAAGATAAGGAGCTATGCCTGCTTTTGAAACAAAATATTGAAGAATTTTCCTGGGATTACAAGGACATGAAAGGGGTGCATCCTTCAGTATGCAGACATCACATTTACATCAAAGAAGGATGCAAGCCTTTGAGACAACCCCAAATAATAATTAACCCAACTCTAAAGGACATATTCAAATAAGAGTTGTAGAAACTATTGGATGCAGTGTTCATATATCCTATATCCGACAGTGAGTGGGTATCTCCTCTTGTCCTAGTCCCAAAGAAGAATGGGAAGTGGTGAATTTGGGTTGATTATAAAGAACTTAACAAAGCCACCAAGAAAGACCATTTCCCTTTGCCCTTTATAGACCAAGTTATGGATGGCCTTGCAGGGAAGAAGTTATTTTCCTTCTTAGATGGGTTCAGTGGGTACAATCAGATTCAAATCAGCCCTGAAGACCAGGATAAGACTACTTTCACCTACCCTTGGGGTACCTTTTCCTATAGATTCCTACCCTTTGGGTTATGTAATGCCCCAACCACCTTCCACAAGGTTGTCCTGAGAATATTTTCTGAGTTAGTCCATGACTCTACCGAAATTTACATGGATGATTTCACACCATATGGGGATGAATTCCAGGAAGCTATCTCTAATTTGGGTAAAGTACTAAGAAGGTGCATTGAGATGCATCTCTCCTTGAGCCCAGAAAAGTGTGAATTCCTGAAGGAAGCAGGGGTTGTATTAAGACACTCCATATCCCAAGCAGGAATATAGGTAGGCCTAAACAAATCACTATCATCAAAAGGGTACCTGCTCCTTAAAAGAAGAAATATGTTAGGAGTTTCTTAGGCTTAGTTGGTTACTCTATAAGGTTCATCAAAGATTTCAACAATATGGCTTTACCATTATTTGGGTTATTGGCCAAATATTCTGAGTTTATTGTGTATGGTCCTTGTCAAGAGTCTTTTGAGCTCATTAAGAAGCAGTTGACTACTACCCCCATCCTCCGAGGTCCAAATTGGGCTCTTCCTTTCCACATCTACACTGATGCATCCAACAAAGCTGTAGGGGTAGCATTAGGAAAATTAGAGGACAAAATCCCTTATGCCATTTATTTCATCAACAAGAATTTGTCCAAAGCCGAGCTTAATTAAATTGTTACTGAGAAGGAGATGTTGGCCATTGTCCATGCATTGAACAAATTCAGGTATTATGTCACTGGATATCAGACCTTTGTTCACAATGACCATGCAGCCATCAAGTATTTAATGAACAAACTATATATTAATTCTAGAATAATTAGATGGTTGTAACTTTTCAGCAATTTGATTTGAATATTGTTGATAAACCTGGAAAGGAAAATTCTGTTGTAGATTTTTTATCCAGGTTAGTTCTCCCTATAGGTGAAGAAGGAATGGTGGATGTCCAGCTACCAGATGAACACCTCTTTTCCATATCAGCACTCTCACCATGGTTTGCTGATATAGCCAACTACTTGGTTGTTGGGAGACTCCCTCCTAATATTTCATTAAGGGAGAGGAGCAGAATCATCAGAAAAAGTGCCCCTTTCACATGGATTGGGGGGGAATCTCTTCAAGCTAGGCCCCGATCAAATCCTAAGAAGATGTGTGAGGGAAGAAGAATTTTTTTATATCCTCACTAAATTTCATGGCAGCCCAAGTGGAGGCGACATTTCTAGAAAGAGATTTGGTTACAAAGTTTTGAAGGCGGGTTACTATTGGCCTACCCTTCACCAAGATTCCAGAAGATACACCAGCAGGTGTGACCAATTCCAAAGAATGGGGAAACCCACACAAAGGGATGAAATGCCTTTACACCCTCAAGTGGCTCTTGAGCCATTTGAAAAATGGGGCATGGAATTTGTTGGACCTATTGATCCACCATCCGGATGAAAGAAGTATATCATAGTCTGCACTAATTAACTGATAAAGTGGGTTGAAGCAAAAGAAGTGAATGTAGCAACTGAGGATAAAGTAGCATAATTTCTAATGGAGAATTTTTTTTACAGATTTGGATATCCCAAAGAAATAGTCACTAATCAGGGATCGCAATTCACCTCTCACCTCATTGAGAATATTTTGAGGAAGCACAAGATTAAGCATATAAATTCTACTGCCTATCACCCTCAGGTGAATGGACAAGTAGAAGTAACTAATAGAGATTTAGAGAGCATTCTCACCAAGGTTGTCAACAACAACAGAAAATATTGGGCAGATAGATTGGTAGAAGCTACTTGGGCCTACAACACTACTTGGAAGGCAACAACAGGATTCACTCCTTATGAACTGTTCTATGGTAATAAAGCTCTACTTTTAGTTGAGTTTGAATTCAATACTTCAATAATGGCAGCTAAATTAAATATAGATCTAAAAAATACCCAAAAAGAGAATTTGTTGCAAATAAATGGATTGGATGAGTTTAGAATGCAATCACTTCTTCACACAGAGGTCGTTTAGTTGCAAAGGAAGGTATGGCATGACAAGAACATAAAAGAAAAGAACTTCCAAGAAGGATATTGGGCACTGTTGTATTATTCAAGATTTAAAGACTTCAAAGGAAATTTGATGACAAGATGGTTGGGGCCTTACACAGTGGAAAAATTATTTGATAATGGTGCAGTTCAAATCAGGACCATAGATGAGGAAGGGATCCCCTTGCTTTTCAATGGTCACAGTCTTAAAATTTACAAGAAGCCTTTGTTAAGGGAAGAATTCATCAATTTAATAAGTAGAGAGGTGTATGTGATCGGAAACTCCATAGTTTCCCACACCTCCTGAAAGAAAAAAGAAAATAAAGTAAGAATAAGCTTGTGGGTTGAAAACCTTGATGGAGGCAGCTCACTTGCTCAAAAAGAAAGGGGAAAAAACAATAAATATCCCCGGGTGAAAAACTCTTTGAGACACCCAAGGAAAGTTTGTGGGTTGAACACGTCCATGGAGGCAGCCCAATTTCTTTCGAAAAAAGAAAATAAAAAAAAAAGAACAAAACCAAAAAATGCATTTGCATCACTATGTTTTTCTGCGTTTGTTGTTTTGCAGGTTTCTAATGGTTTCTGGAAAACACAGGGAAGCATTCATCTTATTTTTCCTTCTTCTATCTTGTCATCCATCCCATCATTCACTCCATTCATCTTCATAACTTCCTCCATCACCTCCATACACCAGACTCCTCCATTCCTGAGCACAATGTAGCAAGAGAATTAGCACACAAACATACTACTACAAACATCAGGAAGTTCCTTCAGAAAAAAAGTTGTTCATGGAATGCCAAGAAAAGCAACAAGGGTAGCTGCATAAAAAACTATAGGAGAACAAGAATGCCATCCATGGCATCTGAAGCACACCACGTGAAATCCACAACAGAGAGAAACAATAGATGAAGATTAGAAGCTCATTCAAGAAGCCGCTCCTTCAACAAGTTGCTCACTCAGAGAACATGAATATGGTCAAAAAACGCAACATCTAAAAAGGCTTGTCTCAAACCTCCAACTCCTGCAACTTCCTTGGAAAGAATAGATAAACTCAAGTATAATCTCTCACCCCTTGCCACGCATTCATAATAGCCATAAAATAGTTAATTTGTAGACTTAGAGTTTGGGGGGAAGAAAGGTGGCCAGTTAACTCGGCCACGACCATGAGGTATGGTTGGAATAAAAATAGGAGTACACGCCACCTGGGCATGCAAAAGAAAATTTTAAATTAGTTGAGTAGAGGAGAATGAGGGGAGGAAAATGTGTAGTCCATCTTGAATTAACAGGGAGGAGGAACCAATTGTGTACAACAGAATTGGAGCTGAGCGGAGTTATATTGGCAATCCAAATTTAGGTGCATCATCTAATAAAAGGAGATATTGTCTCATCCAAACTAGTGAATTGAAAATTTTTAGAGGGAGAAGACCGATGGAAGAACACAACACTTGAAGAATAAGAAGAATAAGAACTATAAAGAATAAGAGGAATAACCAACAGAAACAAGGAGAACCAGAAGAAGAAGAGAGAGAGAGAAAGGGACAAAGAAAAACATAAGAGATGGCCATAGAAGTCATAGAGATAACAGAAAGTGGGTAAGATGTAGACTCACAACCCAACATCACATCCCCTCACAACATAAAGATAACTGCCACCATGGCTCCTCTAAGCCCAAAAATCAAAAGGCAAAACTCTAGGTATTCTGCAGCTGACAAGAATCAGAGAAAGCCATAAACTCCTCCAATAAGCTCGATCATCATCGAAGAATCATCAAGGGGGAGGAAAGCATTAAAGAAATATTTCTGAAGGAGCAGCTGCATAAGGCACAAGTAGAGAATGTAGCACTAAAGGAGAAACTACAACAAAAAGAGGAACAAGTAGCCACCATGGCGGACTTATGCATAGAAGCCTTTCATCACAGATTCCCCTCTGACTCATATGTTGTGTACCTCAAAGAACAATGGCTTCTGTTTAAAATCAACACTCTAGCCTCCCATGGATCACTCCCTTTCCAATATTGTAGGAAATTCATGAAGTTCTACAAGCAAGCCAATATAGCTGATCATGAAAAGATGACAGAGTTTTATATGCATAACTTTGTGCTAACAAATCTGGAGATTTGGGACCCCAATCCTACAATGGGGGATATGTATTTAATGGCTCTAGCATCTTCGATGGTGAATGAGGAAAATAGAGCCAAAAAGATATGGAAGGTCATGGGAATAAGAAATAGAGAACCCTTATATCTCAGACCGCAAGTGTTCAGCCCAAGAGGAGTGATCCTTAACCAACGAGAGATTGGAAAGGACCCTGCACTAGTTGAAAGCTACCTTTAGGCTCAAAACCAGGTGATAGGCCACTTTGATGATGTTTCTAGGTAGATAGAAGAGGAGTGCATTATGGCCAACCAGAGGAGATGGAACAACCTCCCACATAGCCTCAAGAACAGGTAGTATCATACTCCAGAAAGACTGAGGGGTGCATTGGAAATGGCACCATTATACAAGAGGGCTATGCAGGCCAAAAATATTCGATGGTTAGGACTAAATCTCAGCCCACCGTTGCTGCTGGGGCTGACTGATGAAGAGGACACAGATGCACAAGATAGAGAATAGGAGAATGGAGAAAAGAATGATGGATTTTACCCCCTTGGGGAAACTCCCACACTTCTTCCTTAGGAAATCAGGGGGGCTGTCAAAGCTTTGAAGGAAATGGAGGAGGAGGATCAGTTTCTGAGAGGATGAGCAACCATTTAGTAGGGTGTTCATGATGAGCTCCATCATTAGACATATTTGGAGGGGTTAATAGTCACCCTTTTGCCTTATTAGACCTCTTTTTCTTGCATTTTTTATTATTATCTGGGTTTATGATGCTAGTGTAAGTGGTGATTAAGGCTAACATACTCTAAGTACCTAATATAAGGTTGAGTGAAGAAAATCATCATTTATTAAGCATTTTTATAAATATTTTATCACAAAGGCTTGGAGGAGATAACAAGGAGGAATTATAGGAGGATTTTCCACCCTCAAAGGCAGTAGAAGGATCCCAAATATTCTCTCAAGAAATTTGAATTCCACAAGCAGCCAAAGGATCCCTAAGGGTTCCCTCCATCAATTCGAATTCCAGAGGCAGCTGAGCAAATCAAAGAGGAGAGCACTCAATCTTGGTTTACTTGGAGTCTGGTGGACTCAATCACCATTTTATAGGGAGTTATTGGTAGCTTCCCTATAGAATAAATAGAGCAGAGCTAGAGCTAGGAAGAGTTAGTCAATCCTAGTCTCGATTCCATTCAGAATTATTATTGTGAACTATTGAAGATTTTTTTTTTATTCAAGGATCGAAAATTTAAGATATGTATGTAGTTATTCTTTTATGAAATGAGCAGACTGATTTCATTTGATTGATTTAAGTTCAGAGGGCTAGGTTCGTGGGTTAGGGCCCAGCCCATGTGCCTTAGATTCTCTGTTGTTACTATATTTTCCTTTTCTGTCAGTTAGTTAGTTTTTCTTCTACCATTTAAGTTAGATCTGCTTGTGATAAGTTTCATTACTATTTAATTTTTGTGATGTTTTAGTTTTAATTTCTTATGCGTAGTAAAATAGAGGGAAAACTCCAAAAAATTGTGGTCAAGCCTCCCCCTCTCATCTCTGTCAATAGAGTTCGAGTAGGGTAGACCTTCCCATAGGCCAAAATTGCTTTATGTTTTTAGTTTCGGAAAGAATTTGTATTACCAAGTCCAAGCCTCTCTTTCCCTGTTTCATCATGCATTTATGCTTCTTTCCCATGCATGAATCTACAGGTGTGCTTCACTTCTGAGCACTACTCTTACGCCTCCATTCCCCTTCTTTCCTTCTCACCTTAACGCCGCACTTACCTTTTTTTTCCGAACTCACTTAAGCCCTTCAACCTTATTTCTTTGTTTTCCTCTGTTCATGGCTAACTACCCATTTTACGAAAAACACATGAAAAACCATTCCAAGCCATAAAAAACTCGACCTCTACCTTCCTCCTTGAGATCCCCTCTACCGTACTTCGCAGATCACAAATCATGACTTTTCCCTTTTTCCTTAAGACTTACAGCCTCCAAATGTCGATTGTGATATTGCGATCGCGCTCCGCCTCCGATCCCACTGCCACGTCATCCCTGCTGCAATTGCATCCCACAGTTTTTACCTTATCGCAAATCGCATCCCGCACTTTTTATTTGGTTCCGTTAACACTCACTGCTCTTTTTTCCGATTGCGATATTGCGATATCGCATATCGCACTCCGCAACATTTACCACATCGCAATTCACAGTTCACAACATTTACCTCATTGCATTTCACCACTTTATCTCTGTCGCATTTCACACTTCGCATCATTTAGTGGTTTTCATTAATACATACCTCTCTTTCCGCCAATTGTGATATCACATTTCACACATCGCAATGTTTACTCCGTCGCGCTTCGTACTTCGCAGATTTTACCTTTTTTCAATTCGCACTTCGCTCTTGCTCTCAAACTGTTCTCTCACTTCTCCACTATTACACTTTTGAAAACAATATGCTCCAAAAGCCTTTTCTGCACTATAATCAAGTTTTATAAGGATTACACCCCCTCTTTCCACTTCTAAGCCTTGTTTCATGTGTTAAGCCCTCCATCAACCTCGTTTAGCCCATTCTTCCCCAAACTAAAAGAAACACCTTTTAAAGTTTAGTTAGATCATGAATAGTTGCATGGCTAGAATCATGGTAGCATGGTAGATAGATAATAGGATAAGCTAAGTGTGGTTTAGAACTATTTTCATTCCTCCCATTTCTTTTCAGCAATATAGTTTAGTTTCTTTCTAGTCATTTCATTTTCTGCAAATTAAATTAGTTTCATTTATGTCATTTATTTTCAGCGATTTAATTTAGTTTCCTTCTGTCATTTCCTTTCTACAATTTAGTTTAGTTTCATTGAAGTGTGACATACTTCACTGAGAACCCTTAGAAATAACACCCTTTCGTAAAGCAAAAGAGGATGACATGAATAGAATGCATCTACTGTGTATATATCACTATCACCTCAAAGTTTGTACGAACCCCAGGTTGATAAAGTAAATTAGGGAAGCCCCTGGGAGTTGCAACACTCTTGGTGAAATACCAGGGCTCACCACCCCTACCCCCCACCCTCTCTTTCTCTGCCCCCTTTCTCTCTCTCTCTCTCTCTATCTCTTCCCCTAGCCCCTCTATCACTCATCCATTCTCTCCAGTCCCCCGTCCTCCTCACTGTCTTCCACAACCCCCTCTCTCTCTTGCCCACATCTCTTTGACATGTTTCTAAGCACAATGAAATGAAAATAGAGTTTACATAATGGGAGCAGATAGTAAAAAAACATATAAAATAAAATTCAAATACTTTAGAGTGAAGATACATTTGAAAAATAAATAAATAAAACTAATGAAAAACCTCAATACTCAGAAAAACAAGTTTCATTAACATCATTCATTCATAATACTGAGGATGTACGAACAAGAATATATTATTAATTATCAATCAAATTTAATAAAAAGTATATGTAAGGAAGGAAAATAAAAACATTTTAATTTTAAAAATAATTAAAATTATAAAAAATTTACAAATAAATTAAATTTTAAATATAATATTTATGTTATAAAATAAAATGAAATATAAAATATGATATATATATATATATATATATATATATATATATATATATATATATATATATATATATATATATATATATATATATATATATATATATATGTATATATATTAGCATGTAATTGAAAACTTGTTTAAAAATTGAAACTCTCCCCTCTATGTGTGTGGGTGTGTGTGTATGTCCATATCTTCTTATCCTCCCTCTTCCTCCCTCTCTCTCCCACTCCTCCTTCCTCTCTCGCCCTTCCACTCAATCTCTCTCTCTCTCTCCCCTTCCTTCCCTCCTCCCCTCTCTCTCCTTATCTCCCTATCCCTCCCTCCCACTCTCTATCTCCACATCTTTCCCTCCCACTCTCTCTATCTCTTTCTCTCTCACTCTTCCTCTAACCCTCTCCCTATCTCTTCCTCTCTCCCCTTGCAATCTCTCTCTCTCTCTCTCTCTCTCTCTCTCTCCCCCTCTCCCCCCTCGCTTTCTGTCTTCCCATGACCTTCTTGCCTCTTCTATCTCTCTATCCCCCCTCTCTCCACCTCTCCCACACTCTCTCTCTCCTCTTAATCTTCCTTCCTCTTCTCTCTCTCTCTCTCCCTCTCTCCCCAATCCCCACCCCTCCCTCCCTCTCTCCCCATGCCTCCCTCTCTCCCCATGCCCTCCCTCCCATATTTCTCTCCATCTCCAACTCTCTCCCTTATGCTCTCTCACCCTCCTACTCTTCCTCTCACCCTATCCCTCTCTCAGTGACTCTCTAGACCCTCCTCTCTCTCTCACTATCTCTCTCTCTCCCCCCTTCTCTTCCTACCACTTCTCCCCCCTATCCTCACACACCCTCCACCTCTCTCTCTCTCTCTCTCTCTCTCTCTCTCTCTCTCTCTCTATATATATATATATATATATATATATATATATTACTCTCTTCCACCTCTTTCTCATCCTCTCTCTCCCCTCATACCTCCTTCCCTCCCTCCCATTCTCTCTCTCTCTCTCTCTCTCTCTCTCTCTCTCTCCCCCTCTATCTCGCAGACTCTCCCCCCACCTCTCTCTCACATGCACTCTCTTTCTCTCACTCTCCCCCTCTCCCTAAATATGTCCCTTCTCCTCACTCCCTCACTCCCTCCAACTTCCCCTCCCTCCTTGTCTATCCCACTCCCACTCGCACTTCCTCTCCCTCTCTCTCCCTCTCTCTCCCTATATCCCACCACTCTCCTACCCTCCCCCTCTCCTTCTCTCTCCATATTCCTCTTCCTCTCCCTCTCATATCTCCATTGCCCTCTCCCACTCCCTCCCCTCCTCTCTCTCTCACTCTCGCTCACACCCTTTCATCCCACCCTCCTCCCCAGCCTCTCTCTCTCTCTCCCTCTCCCTCTCTCCCTATATATCCCATGACCTCTCTCTCTCTCTATATATATATATATATATATATATATATATATATATATATGCATGCATGCATGTATGTATGTATACCCCTATTTCTCCCTGTCCAGTTCCATTCCTCTACATCTCCCCCTTATACTCTCTGTCACCCTCGCCCCCCCCTTTCTCTCCCTCTCCCTCTCTATCACTAACTCACTCTCTCCTTCTCTCTCTCCATCTCTCTCTCTCTCTCTCCCTATATGTATCCCTCCTACCCTCTCTCTATCCTTCCTTTCAACCTCAACTCTCTCTCTCTCTCTCTCTCTCTCTCTATATATATATATATATATATGTACTTCTCTCTTACCCCCTCCCACCCTCTCCCTCTATACCACTCTCTCTTTCACCCACTCCTTCCCTCTCTCCTTCTCTCCCTCACTCTCTCTCCCACTGACTCTCTCCCTCTCCCCCTATCTCCAAACCCCACTCTCTCCCACTCTCTCTCTCCCCACTTCTTTGTCTATTACTTCCTCTACCTTTCTCCCTTTATTTATGATGTTCTGTCTTCCTCTTTTCCTCTCTTCTGCCTTCTCTCTCCCTCTCTCTATCTCCCTCTATGTCTCCCTCCCACCCTCTATCTATCCTCCCCGTCTCTCCCTCTTAGTTTCCCTCCCAACCTCTCTATATCCTCCCCACCTCTCCCTCTTAGTCTCCCTTCACCCTCTCCCTCTCTCTCCTCTCCCCCTCTCTATATCCTCCATTTCACCGCCTCTTTCAATCTCTCTCTCTCAATATATACCTCTCTCTTACCCCCCTCACTCCCTCTCCCTCTCTCTCACTCACTCACTCACTCCCTCTCTCCTTCTCTCCCTCACTATCTCTCCCACTTAATCTCCCTCTACCCTTAGATCTAAACCCCACTCTCTCCCCACTTTTCTCTCCCCACCTCTATGTCTATTATTCCCTCTCCCTCTCTCCCTTTATCTACCATCATATATCTTATTCTTTCCATCTATGTTGCCTTATCTCTCCCTCTCTCTATCTCCCTCTATGTATCCCTCTCACCCTCTATCTATCGTCCCTGACTCTCCCTCTTAGTTTCCCTCCAAACCTCTCTCTATCCTCCCTACATCTCCCTCTTAGTCTCTATTCCCCCTTTCCCTCTCCGTCTCCCCTCCCCATATTTTCCTCTTTGTCTTTTTCCTTCTTTCCATATCCCTCCCTTAACCGTATTCCACCCCCCTCTCTCACTCCCTCCCTCTTTCTCTCTCTTTTTATCTCTCCCTCCCTCCCCGTCCCCTACTCTTTATCGCTCCTTCCCTCCCTCTCCCTCCCACAATCCCTCTCCCCCCCCCCCCCCCTCTCCCTCTCTCTCTCCCACACCCCCCCTCTGTCCCTCCCTCCCTCATTATCCATTTCTCTTCATCCCTCCTTCCCTCACTCTCTCTCCCTCCCTCCCTCTCCTCCTCTCTCTCCATCCCTTCCCCTCTGACCCTCTCTCTCTCTCTATCTATCTTAATATCCACTCCCCCTCGCCCCCACCCACCTCTATATTACTCTCTTCCTCCTCTCTATCTCTCTCTCTCATCATACCTCCCTCCCTCCATCCAATGTTGTTTGTCTCTCTCTCTCCCTCCCTCTTTATATCACATACTCTCCGCCCGCCCCTCTCTCACACACACTCTCTTTCTCTCTCACTCTCCCCCTCTCCCTAACTCCATCGCTTCTCCTCACTCTCAATCTTTCTCTCTCACTCCCTCCCTCCTACTCCCCCCTCCTCTACCTCTCTCCCAATCCCACTCTCACTTCCTCTCCCTCTCTCTTTCTATCTCCCACCCTCCCACTCTCCTCTCTCCATTTTCCTCTTCCTCTCTCTTGCATCTATCCCACACCTCTGCTAGTCCCTCCCCTCCTCTCTTTCTCTCTCCCTCTCTCTCTCTCTCTCACTTTCTCTCTCACTCTTGTTGTTTATCGCTCTCCATTCCCCATCATCTCTCACTCTCACTCTCTCTATTACTCCCTCTCTCTCTCTTTGTATTTCTCTCACTCCCCATCACATGCTCTATCTCCTTCTCCGTATATTTATTCATCCCCTCCCTCCCTCTATCTCTTTCTCTCTCACTCCCTCCCACTCCCCCTTCCTCCACCTCTCTCCCAATCCCAATCTCACTGCCTCTCTCTCTCTCTTCCTATCTCCCACCCTCCCCCTCTCCTGCTCTCTCCAGTTCCCTCTTCCTCTCTCTTCTATCTATCCCATCCCTCTGCTAGTCCCTCCCCTCTTCTCTCTCTCTCAATTTCTCTCTCACTCTTGTTGTATCTCACTCTCACTCTCTATGTTTCTCCCTCTCTCTCTCTTTATATCTCTCTCACTCTCCATCACCTAATCTCTCTCCTTCTCCATCTATCTATCCATCCCATCCCTCCCTCTCTTCACCCTCCCCCTTGCACTCTCACTCTCTCTCGTGTTCTCTCCCTCTCACACTTTCTCTTCTTCTTTTTCCTATTCCCTTCTCTCTCTCTCCCCCTCCCTCCACCGTCTTCCACCCCCTTCTCTCCCTCTCTCCCTCTCCCCCTCTCTCTCCGTCCCTTCCCCTCTACCCATCTCTCTCTCTCTCTCTCTATCTTACTCTCCATGCCCCCTCGCCCTGACCCACCTGTATCTTACTCTCTTCCTCCTCTCTCTCTCCCTCTCTCTCTCCTCATACCTCCCTCACTCCATCCTATGCTATTTCTCTCTCTCTCACTCACTATTTATTTATCCCTCCCTCTCTATATCCCATACTCTCCCCCCCCCCCTTCTCACACACACACACACTCTCTCTCTCTCTCTCTCTCTCCCTCTCCCTCCCTTCTCCTCACTCTCACTCTTTCTCTCTCACTCCCTCCCACTCCCCCTTCCTTCCCCTCTCTCCCAATCCCATTCTCACTTCCTCTCCCTCTCCTTTCCCATCTCCCACCCTCCCCATCTCCTTTCCCATCTCCCACCCTCCCCCTCTCCTCCTCTCTCCATTTTCTGCTTCTTCTCTTTTGCATCTATCCCACCCCTTTGCTAGCCCCTTCCCTCCTCTCTCTCTCTCTCCCTCTCTCTCTCTTACTTTCTCTCTCACTCTTTTTGTCTCTCGCTCTCCATTCCCCATAATATTTTACTCTCACTCTATCTATTTCTCCCTCTCTCCCTCTTTGTATCTCTATCACTCTTCATCACATGATCTTTCTCCTTCTTCATCTATCTATTCATCCCCTCCTTCCCTCTCCTCCACCTCCCCCTTGCACTCTCGCTCTCTCACGTGTTCACTCCCTCTCGCACTTTATCTTCCTCTTTCTCCTCTTGCCTTCTCTCTCCTTCTCCCCCTCCCTCCACCGTCTTCCAACCCCCTCTCTCCCTCCCTCCCTCCCCCTCTATCTCTCATCCTATCTTCCCGTACCTCCTTGTCAGCTTATCCTTCTCCTTCCTTCACTCCCTCTCTTTCCCACCTTCCCTCTCCCCCACCCTCTCTCTCTCTCTCCCTCGCTCCCTCCCTCCGTCTCTATCCCCTTCTCTTTCTTCCTCCTTCCCTCACTCTCTCTCTCTCTCCACCCCTCTCCCCCTCTCCCTCCCTCTCTTACCCTCTCCCCATCCTTCTCTCTCTCTCTCTCTCTCTCTCTCTCTCTCTCTCTCTCTCGCAATCTCTCTTATTCTCTCCCTCCCATCGGTATCTTAATCTCCACCCCCCTCACGCCTGCCCACCTCCCTCTTCCCCCTCTCTCTCACCCTCTTTCTCTCCTCATACCTCCCTCCCTCCCTTATACTCTCTCTCTCTTTCTCTCTCTCTCCCTCGCTATTTCTCTCTCCCTTGCTCTTTCTCTCTCCCTCCCCCTCTATATCTCATACTCTCCTCCCCCCCTTTCTCATACGCACTCTCTCTATCTCTCTCTCTCTCTCTCTCTCTCTCACAAACACACACACACACACACACACACACACACTTGTTATGTATCCCTCACCCTTCCCCTCCATCTCTCACTCTCCCTCTCTCTCTTTGCATCTCTCTTACTCTCCATCACATGCTCTCTCTCCTTCTACCTCACTCCCTCCCTCCCTCCCTCCCTCCTTCTCTCTCTTCTCCCTCCCCATTTCACTATCACTCTCTCCCATGTTCTCTCCCTCTCACACTTTCCCTACCTCGCATCCCTCTCTCTCTCTCACTCACTCACTTATCCTCTCTCTCCTTCTCTCCCACTCTCTCTCCCTCTACTTTCCTTCCCTCTATCTATATCTCCCTCCCCGTCCCCTTCTCTTTCTCCATCCCTCCCTCACTCTCTCTCTCTCCCTCCCTCCCATCTCACCCTCTCTCTCCATCTCTATATTATACTCTCTCTTCCTCTCTCCCTCCCCATATTTTTCTTGGTCTCCTCCCCTCGTCCCCCTCGTCCCCCGCCTCTCTCTTGCTCTCTGCCCACCACTCTCTCTCACCGTCTATCTCTCTACACACCTCTCTGCCTCCCTCCCTCCTACACTCTCTCTCGTTCTCTCCCTCGCTCTTTCTCTCTCCCTCCCCCTATCTCCCAAAATCCCCCCCGCCCTCTCACACACACTCTCTCTCTCACTCTCCCCTATCTAAGTTTGTCTCTATCTCACTCTCCATCACATGCTCTCTCTCCTTCTCCCTCTCTCTCTCTCCCTACCTCCCTCACTCTCTTATCCATCCCCCTTACACTCTCACTCTCCCTTAGTCTCTCCCTTTCTCTCACCCCCTCCCTTGCATCTCTATCTTTATCTCTCTTGATATCTCACTCTCATTTATCCTCTCTCTCTCTCTCTCTCACTATCTCTCCCATTCTCTCTCCCTCTACCTCTCTCTCCCTCTCTTTACCTCTACTTTCCCTCTGTCCAGATTTGTCTCCCTCTCTGTCTCCCTCTATTGCTCAAGTGTCTCCCTCTCTCTCTCTCCCTCCCTACCTCACTCTCTTCTCCCTCCCCCTTGCACTCTCACTCTCCCTTACTCTCTCCTATAGTCTCTCCTTTTCTCTCACCCCGTCCCATGCTCTCTCCCACTCACCCTTTCCCTCCCCCGCATCTCTATATTTATCTCTCACTCTCATTTATCCTCTCTCTCTCTCTCTCTCTCTCTCTCTCTCTCTCACAATCTCTCCCACTCTCTCACCCATATACACTCTATTTCTTCCTCCCTCCCTCACTCTCTCAACATTGTACGCTCTTTTTTTACCTCCCCCCCACTCTCTATCTCTCTCTCGCTCTCCCTCCCTCACTCTCTTGCCCTCCCTCCCTTACTATCTCACCCTTACTCTCTCCCTCCCTCCCTTACTATCTCACCCTTACTCTCTCCCTCCCTCTCCCTCTTCCTCTCTCTCACGCTCTATCACTCACCCTCCCTTGCTCCCTCTCTCTCTCCCTCACTACTTCCAACCCTGTCTCCCCCCATTAATCTCTCTCGCTCTCCCTCCCTCACTCTCTTGCCCTCCCTCCCTTACTATCTCACCTTCACTCCCTCCCCCTCCCCCCCGTCCCTCCCTCCCTCTTCCTTTCTCTCTCACTCTATCACTCACCCTCCCTTGCTCCCTCTCTCTCTCTCCCCCTCACTACTTCCATCCCTATCACGCCCCATTAATATCTCTCACTTTCTTCCTCCACCCTATCTCTATCCCTCCCTCCCTCTCGCTCCCTGCCTCGTTATTGCTCTCCCTCCGTCCCTCTCTCCCTCCCTCTCTCTCTCTATCTCTCCCTCCTCACCCCTCTATCCCTCCCCTGCGCCTACCCTCCTCTCTCTCTTCTATGTCCTCCTTGTCTCTCTCACCCACATCTCTTTGAGGTGTTTTAAAATACAAGAAAATATAAATAGAGTTAATATAGTAGAAACAAATAGTAAACAAAATTTAAATGATAATTCAAATCCTCTAAACTTGAAAATAAAACTACATTTGAAAAATAAATAAATAAATGAAATAATAAAAACCACAATCTTAAGAAAAAAGAATTCCATTAACATCATTCATAATACTAAGGATGTCTCAACAAGAATATATTATTAACTATCAATCAACTTTAATAAAGAGTATATATAAAAAAAATGAAAAACAATTCAAATTGGAAGATTATTGGAAGATTATTAAAAGGAAAGTATATAATATTATTTAAACATATGTATACAATATTTTAAAGTATATGATATATTTGTTTTTAATTAGCACATCATGTAATTGAAAACTTATTCAAAAATCGAAACTACTATAATTGAACGGTTATCCAAAATGAAAACTATGATTAAAATATGTGTATTTTTTTAACAATTACAAATAACTGTGTTAGCGTTTTTTTTAAAACGATTAGCGTTTTTATTAAAGGATTATTAAAAGCTTTAGTCTAACTAGAGTGTTTTTTTGCTTTGAAAATCATTGAAATTTAGGTAAGACTTTAAAAAAAATTGGCAAGGATTTTTGTAAATCTAGGTTATAGCTATCAAACTTCAATATTTTGGATGTTTTAGAGATTTTTATGGTGCTGAATCTATTTCTACCATCAAAAGCATGATTCAAACACTTGTATTGCAAAATTTCTTAAAAAAATTACCCTAACAAATTTTGACTATCCAACCAATTCTTCTGACTAGATAAACAACTCATTAAAAAGGTTTAAAAATTTACAAAACAATAGTAATAAATATTTTTGTTATTATAAAACATAATTTAAATATTCTATTCTAAAATATAGAATAAGTGTAAATGATAGGTGTGGAAAATTGCACAGCATGTAATTGCAATGTTATTCAAGAGTAGAAATTATGACCGACGAAGAAGTCAGAACTCGTCAAAAATGCGTATTCATTCTATGATTAACCACAATAACCGTTCATTAGTATATTTGTGATTATACTTCTTGCATTGTAAGCCTTTTTGTGTTCCGGTTTCAGAGGTATTATGCAGCAAATTAAGCGTACAAAATCTACTAACAATTGTAATTTATTTTATTCATAAGAGAAGTAGTTTTCTTTTCCGAACAGAAACAAAAATAAAAATAATTAACTATATTAACAATTTTGGAAATATCATTCAAAAATATTTGTTCATAATTAACAACAATAACAATGTTAGCATTTTTGGAAATAACATTGATCAAGAATATCTTGGTATTATATGTAAATGTTGACAAAGACATTATAGGCAGCTATTGGATGTAAATTAAACCTTACAAGTACGTATCAGATATAAATTATGTTTAAAATATTTGGGCATATGTTTAAAATATCTTAATATTATTTGTGAATATTGACGAAGATATTTCAAACATTTAGTCAGATTGTGTTTCTTTAAATAAATTACATTTTTATGCAATTATGAAATGTATTTCATAATTTGCCAAGATAAAAAAGAAAAAAAAATTAGGATTTCATTAGACAAAGTGGGATTGGAAAACTGTGTCTAAGAGTCCATTATGATATTTTATTCTGGGTTGTTCGAGGACAAAATCAGAATATCTGCGTTAGTATAAATATTGGTTGTTTTTATGATAATGGAAAAGTGAAAGATAAATTAAACACCTCTTACCTCCTATTATCTGGGCCGGCCCTAAACTATTTTATATTATAGTGCATCCTCCATAACAACAAATTTGTATTTATCCATAAACCTCAGATGAACGGGTCTTCCATTTACCTCTATGATTTAGAGGACATATGCTAACCTCTCTATTTTAGGCTATACGGTTTGTTACCCATCCCACGTAGGTAGGAAGGATTTTAGGAAGGATCACACAGCCTACCGGAATGTTCCTTCCTTTCCTCTCCCTCTTCTTTCTTCCGGGTCAGGACCTGCCTACTATCCTTCTTCTTTCTTCCGGCCTGACCCTTGAGTACTCTTCCTCTTAATTCCAGGTCCGGCCTGCCTAAGAATGAGCACCCGAAGAAATATAGGCCTTTCTTTTGACTGGGCTGGCTGGGCCTAGCGAAACAGGGTAGGCAGGGCCTATCATTTTGTTCTGATTTGTGGGGAAGTATTCATTTTGGCTGGGCCTGGGCTTCATTTTTTGAGTATTGGGATTGATTTTGCGTGTAAGCCAGGTCTTCTTATCCATTTTTTTTTTTCCCTCCTATGGCCAGGAACAAAACAATAAAATTTAATCTCACTCTTTGCTCTTTAATCTCACTCTTTTGCTCTTTTACTCTCTCTCTTATAAAAAATTTACAAATAAATTTTTAAAAAAATTAATATTTTATTTCATAACATAAATATTTTATTTAAAATATAAAATATGATATATTTCTTTTTAGCATGTAACTGAAAACTTATTTTAAAATAAAAACTACATATAATTGAACAATTATGCAAAAAAGGAAAACTAGGAAATACAATAATTATGTTAGCATTGTTTGTTAAAAGAATTATTAAAATGGTAAACAAATTACAAAATAATTTTAAAAATAAAATAAAAAATAAATAAATTTTATTTTAAAATATAATTTAGATATTCTATTTTAATATATAAGTCTCATGTAAATATATGTGGACATCATATTATTGTGAGGTTATTCAAGAGTAGAAATTAAGAAATCTGAAGAAGTCATAATACTTAAAAGTACGAGTGTTATTTTCATGATTAGAAAACATTACAAATATAAATTATGTTATTTGTTTTAAATATCTTTATATTATTTGTGAATAATGAAGAAGATATTTTAAATTTTATTAGATTTCGTTCATTGACAATTATGAAATGTAAATTGCCAAGATAAGAGGGAAAATCATTTTCATAATTGCCAAAATAAGAGGAAAAATCATTTATGGTTGATTCAGAAAGAGTCATTGGAATGAGTCAACTATGATATTTTATTTCGGGCGGTTTGGGGAGGACAAAATCAGAATATATTCGTTCAATTATGAAATGTAAATTGTTAAAATAAAAGAGAAAATTATTTATGATTAATTCACAAAGTGTGATTTGAAAGAGTTAACTATGACATTTTATTCCGGACTTTTGGAGAGGAAAAAATCAAAATATATTGGTTTGTATAAAGAATATTTGTTTCTATGATAATGGAAAAAGAGAAAACAAATTAAAACACCTTCATTGATATAGAGAGTTTTTTTTCATCCTATATGAAACAAAGAACAAAACAGAAAACATAAATGGATGATAAAAAAATATTAAAAAATAATACTAATATATTAAAATGATTTTGAAAATAAATTTCATAAATTTCATAAATGAATATAAAATATAAATTTAATCACAATTAAATGATAAATAATTATTAGAATATAATGCAAATACATGAAATAGTTTTGAAGACGTATTTTGTAATTAAATAAATGATTGTAGAACAAGAATTTGGAAAAATGCTCAAGTTCAGAACAGTACAGAAAATCACAACCACAATAATCAAAAGAAGCAGGTCTGTATGCAAACACGGGAAGAATAGTAAATAGTAATGAAACTGGAAAACAAAAGAAAATATACAACAACCTTATTAATATTGATTCTATTCCTTTATTCTGAAGTAGAAAGACAAGGAAAGGCATCGCACTTGTAGAAAGCTTGGAAAGACAAGTAGAAACAAAGAGGTGTTCTGTACGAGCCAATAAAATTTTCGAAATAGTTCATCAATTTGGTACTCAGAACACACAAAGATATAAGTTAAGCACTGCACTTGTAGGAAATAAGAGTATCGCATAGGCACATTGGCTTAGTGTGGTGGTGTGCAAACTTTATAAAAATATTTGAACCCAGAAATTTCCATCACTCGAGAATGACTAAATGCAGCTCCCTCCCTCTGTTGCTAATATTTTCAACCATACATATTCACTGCACATTCATAAAAACGCAAAACATCTGCTGACAGAATTAGATGGGCTATAAATTTAAATGCATGGAGCTGAGAGACTTGTAGCTCCGCAATATATTAAAATGAAATGAAATTTAATACCTCTCATCCACTCCTGTATGTGTGGGATATGATCAACCATAGTTATGCCTCATTCATCCGTGGATGCTCTGCTTTGTCAACTTAAATCTTAATATGTAGGGACAACGCCATCTATTATTGCGGAAAATATTTTCTTCCTCCATCTGATTCAAACCACTCGGGCGCCTATTTTCTCAGGGTACAGCAACATAAAACACAAATATGAAATACCCAACATGTATTTTCTCACGCTACAACAACACAAAACACAAATATGTAATACACAACCTAGAGTTAATGTAATTTTCATGGGTTTAATGTGATCTCAAGAAAGAATAAAATACCCACCCACCTAAGTTGAATGAACCTGGGGACTATGCGATGCAGCTGCTTCTATATGAATGCGTTTATATGGGCAAAACTGGCTACCTCTACTCAGTTGCAATCTTTCCGCCTATGAAAAATGCAAAGTAAACTCTCTGCCTGTCAAAAATGCAAAGAAAAGGAAAAATAAGTTGTTAAACAGTGCCCAGCCATAAATCCATATTTCACTACATTAAGCAATTGGAGAATCCAGGTAAAAAGAATATTTGGGATTTTCTCCTCTGAACCCGTAACACCTCTTTAGCATCATGTGCTCCTCTTCTTTTCAATTTCTTTTTCTATTCTGCATTTTCATTTTCATTTTCAATTTCAATTGCAAAGAAGAAAAGGAAATAAACATATACGTTCATAATAGAATAAAATGCAGCAGTAACAGACTCCAACCATGCCAAAGCAGAGGATGGCCATGCTGAATCAAAGCACAAACAAGCATAAAATCGTTGAGCAAAATGGAGCCAAAGCAGAGAATGGCCATGCTCAATCAAACCACAAATAGGCATAAAATCGTTAAGCAAAGAAAAGGGCAAAATGGAGCCAAAGCAGGCGAAAACGAATGAGATGGTCAGAACAGAGGGGAAGAGCCGAGCAACAACTGAGACACAAACTCAACTTATCCCTTCTCCTTATATACCCAACACCTAACGCCAATTCGATTACAACCCGCTGTTCTTCTTCCCGATTCCCGTCTAAACTTTTTGCTTTCCGTTATCTTATCAATTTGATACTCATAACAAACAAACAGATAAATTAAGCACTACACTTACTTCAAGGGAATGCCGGAATCGCATCGTCAGATTGGCTTGTTGTGCTGGTGTCGACATTTTATAAAAATATTTGCACGCAGAAACGTCCATCACCATAACACGATTATATGCAACTCCATCCCTATATTGCGCATTGATTCAGCAGCACATCTGGACTGCACATTCATAGAAACACAAAACATCTCCTCACAGAAATTCCACCTGATTAAATACATGGGCATCAGAGACTTGTAGCTAGCTCATTCAAATGAAATGAAATGTATACCTCTCATCTACTCCTATAAAAACTTTATGCTATGCTTCGTCAACTTGACCATAATATGTGGGGACAATGAAAATATTTTCATCCTCCACCTGATTCAAACCACTCCGGAGCCTGTTTTCTCAGTCTCCAACCAAAGCCAAAGCAGAGAATCACCATAACAAAGGAGAAGATCGGAGCAATCCGAGCAGCAACTGAGACACAAACTCAACTCATCCCTTCACAACAAGAAAAGCTCTCTTTTAGCACCATAAGTTAGCACCACTTACATTATGTGGTGTTAATGTTTATGTATTATATTAAAAATGGAGTATATCACCATAAGTTAGCACCACTTAAGTTATGTGGTGTTAATGTGGTGTAAATGTTTATGTATTATATTAAAAATGGAGTATATCACCATAAGTTAGCACCACTTAAGTTATGTGGTGTTAATGTGGCGTAAATGTTTATGTATTATATTAAAAATAAATTATATCACCATAAGTTAGCACCACTTACATTATGTGGTGTTAATGTGGTGTAAATGTTTATGTATCATATTAAAAATGAAGTATATAATCACCATATTTGATGGACAAGTTAGCACCATTCTTACTATGTGGTGTTAAAGTGAAATAATCTTTTATTGGTCTCATTCGATGTGGAGTATATCACCATATATTTAAAGAAGTGGTGTATGCTATATTGTCAAGTTCTATAAAGTAGGTAGTTAACTTTGTGTTTGCCATGTTGGCATGTACAAGTGGATTTATTAATGTGAATTGTCACCATAACTATAAAAAAAATTACAACTATTTATATTATGAATATATAAATTAGAACTAAACTCACAAATATTTATTTTATAATATTTATTTGTTTGTCATGTTTACATGTAAAACTAAAATTCAAAGTAATTGTTTTCTAAATATTTTATTTCAATTATTTACTTTTTATATTATTCTCATTTTGCACCATAAATACAACAAATTCAAAGTAATTGTTTTCTAAATATTTTATTTCAATTATTTACTTTTTATATTATTCTCATGAGAAAATAAATACACAAAACCATATTACATAATTATTTATTTTATGAATAAGCCAATTAAGATAAATTTTTTTATATTATTGTAATTTCAAAATAAAATAAGGGTGAATTCGATGGAGTTGGGTTACTCTTTTTTTGGAAGAACTTACGTAGGTTGAAAATGTATATTTGTGAGGGTATTTTTTTAAGCCCTCCATCAAAGCTTTTAAAAGGTCCATCTAGGACTAAATAAAACCCTAAATTAAACTACATAGCTCCTTCGTGCTATGGAGCTTGATGGAGACACATAGCTTGATAGAGCTATAATATGTACATGTGCCATTAAATTTTGATTCAACTTAATGATAGTGTTTTATGGGCTCATGGCATTGAGAATCCAATAGTATTGCACATGGTATAGTATGGTTTGCATTTTTATATTATACTTAGTATATTTTTTATTATTTCATTACATATATATATCTATGTAATTTTAGAATTTGTTATTATTATTAATTTTATACATTTTATCGCTTTTTTTTGTAAGCTTGGTAGGACTCCTTTTTTATTCATTTTATAAACAACAAACAACTAGATTTACCAGTTTGGTGGTGTCAACTTTGTCTTGAGCGAGGAGCAAGGGTTTTTTGGCCACTTTGATGGCGTGGTATGCCATCCAAAAAAAATAAGGTTTTGAGTGCTGTCATACCAAACAAACAAAGCACTGGATACTCACACATATAATATACAATTTCTCCATGATTGACTAACATATTTATTGGATCCTTGAAATTTAAATGTTAGCCGCATATAAATACTAAGCAAAAAAGGCGATTAAAATAGTCATGAACTACTCGGCCTCGTCTAGAACACGAGGGCGACTCCCCTAGTGTCGGATCCTGAGCGAGGTACCCGGCCTGCTCAAAAGGCTTGGAAATACACGGGAGGTGGTAGTCAATACGCTCGAGGCGCCCATCCTGTTCCTCGAGTCGGGAAAGTGATCTTATCAAACTCACTCTTGTAGTCCGGGAAGTCTTGGGCTAATTTCACTAGGCTTATAGAGATCTGCTCCAAGGCTTTGCCAAGGATGCTCTTCATAGACCAATAAAGATACGATGTCTGTTTGAATTATGTTAGTCTTCCCCTTGTTTGTCCCAAATCGGTATTAAACCTCTCCATTCCTCGGTATCCATCTTTGTCTCTGCATGTCTATTTATGTCGACTTCCCATTTTTCAATGAGCTTTTGAATTTCCTCTCGATGTGTTCTCGTGGTATGCTTTCGTTGCTGTTGGATCACATCGATCGCGAGGTCTCCTTCTTCTCATCTTGCTCGAGGGTGAGCTAGGTTGGGCTTCTACCGCCTTCCCTTTATCTTTCCGGCGACGGCCTCAGGCTGCCGGGGCTCTTGGAATGGTCGCGAGCTGCGGGACTCTTGGAGCATGTCATCCCACAATATTTGACTAGGTTTCAGGGTAGGTGACTGTCCACACAATCAAAAAAAAGGAATAATTCCATATAATGAAAACAATAAAAGGTCCATGCATCCCGAGTTATCGAGAAGAAAGGTGACCCGGGGGGCCTCTTCCTAGGACTTCTCCCACACTGCGTCCCTCTACGGACCCATCGCCCTCATACCACCGTAATTTACGCCACCCCCACTGTCCCACGATGGTCACACGCACCCCATAAATTATCTCCATAACCCAAAGAGCTCATGCCTTCCTTCAATCTCTTGACCTCCCTTCTGGCGTCCTCTCTCTCGTCATAACTCCCACCCTAGAAATTGAAAAAGGAGGCGTCGCTGCCCATTGCTCGGCCACTAGGGTGGAATTCCTTCTCCCATTCCTCATGCGCACTCATCCCAAGTAGCTCAAGGTGGTATAAACCGGCAAAGCCTTTTAACTAAACACAACCCATGGCTTGCTCCTTAACTCTATACCCACAGCGGGGATTACTCGACCCCTCACCATTCCATATTGTTGGCATCCCTTACTGACGGACTCACACTCGGGTGCAAGTTGAGGCCATGCCCAATTCCTACTACGACACGAGCAAAGACCTAAAAGAACCCCAACCTTCCCCCAACTAAAGTTGTAATGGTTCCACTCTCCCCTACCCGGCGAAGACTATACCAGTCCAGCTTAATCACCTTAGGCTCCCATAGAGACCGGCCCAAATCATAAAACATAAACATGGCATGAACAAGGGAGAGGAAACCAAGCACATACCTGAGCTTCATCGTGGTGGAAGTGCAATGGAGGTTTTTTACCCCGCTATCGCGCTTGCACCAAAGTCTTTCATCATAACAAAACCCCCACGCCTTCCTCCACCCTGTTTTAAGCTCCATGCGTGGGCCTCTGTCCCGCTACCTCACCTCGTGCTACATGCGACAGTACAACACAGCGCCCTTGCCACTCATGTGGAAGGTGGTTGGCTTCAACCCCGGGGACACTACCATTAACAGCGATGGGAGGGCTGATCTTCTTCGTTACACCCCGATCGGGGAGGCGAGGTCCAAGAATTGTGGGTGAGCTCCGCCCTCGACTGTCCTGCTCTTTGATGCTCAGCGATTGATCCATCGTTCCTCCCCAAGATTAGGAGGCATGCTTAATTCAATAGGTTCATTCGGGTGAGCGCAACCACAATTTTCCGGGAGGTCAAGCTGCTCTATTTCCTTCCCCTCCTTACATGGGTGATAATGATATATTCAAATTTCTTGTTTGTATCCTCCAATCCCTGTACATGTGAAGAAGTATGCCATCTTTGGCTTAGTTTTTCCCCCACTTTGTTCCTTGATTAAGTTTTTTGAGAGTGTTCGTAACCAGCGAGAGTCTCCTTCGATTACTAGCTTTTCGTATCCTAGCTTGATGGCCCGAGAGGAGACCTTGGTGCACTCCTATGAATTATGCCTCATTATTCTTTCGGCAAAGCCACAAGAGTCATCATATATGAATCTTGTTGTGCCATGATGATCTCGAAAAAATCCCTCCAACCCCACGCTTGCCCCCGGGTGCCTTTCGAGGCTCCATCAAAGCTGAGTTTGATGAATCCTTCTAGAGGAGGTTTGAAGATCTCGATGGTGTCCCCTATGTCAGAGATAAATTTCCAAGAAGCTAGGGAGACCATGCTAGGCGCTAGGTGGAGGTCCTAAAGAATTCTTTCTTCCTGAGCTTTCCCGTTCATGCGGCCCGTTCGTTGTTTTCTCCCTTGTGCCTTCGTTCGATTCGGCGCACGCCCAAACGCGTTCGAGTCGGGTTGGGTCGTTTCGTTTGAGGCGGTCGTATCAAATTTGCTAAGTTTTGGTTGCATGGGTGCCTTTTGCATGTTCGTGCGACTCATTTGTCGTTTGCTCCCATGTGCCTTCATTCGGTCGTGCGCGTCATATCGCAACTGTGTGAGGCGCTGCCCAAACGCGCTCGGGTCGGAGTCGTTTCATTTGAGGGCGATCGTATCAAATTTGCTAAGTTGTGTTTGCACGGGTGCCTTGTGCACGTTCGTGCGGCTTTGTTTTTTGTTTGCTCTCTTGTGCCTTCGTTCGATCGGGCGCCTTGTGTCGTTTCATTTGAGGGCGCTGCCCTAAAAGCTCTGTTCGGGTCGAGTCGTTTTGGTTGAGGGCACTGCCCAAATGCCTTCGGGTCAAAGTCGTTTCGGTTGAGGGACGCTGCCCTAAACATGTTTGGGTCGGGTCGTTTTGGTTGAGGGCACTCGTATCAAATTTGCTAAGTTGTGACCACATGGGTGCCACTGTGCACGTTCGTGCGGCCCGTTTGCCATTTACTCCCTTGTGCCTTCGTTCGGTCGTGCGCGCCATGTCGCGTCATGTTAGGGCGCCCGCCCAAACGTGTTCGGGTCGGGTCGTTTCGTTTGAGGGCGGCCGTATCAAATTTGCTAAGTTGTGACTACACGGGTGCCTTGTGCACGTTCGTGCAGCCCATTTTCCATTTGCTCCCTTGTGCCTTTGTTCAGTTGGGCGCGTCGTGTCATTTCGTTTGAGGGCGCCCGCCCAAACCCATTCAGGTGAGGTCGTTTCAGTTGAGGGCGCCCGCCCAAACAAGTTCGGGTTGGGTCGAGTCGTTTCGGTTGAGGGTGCCTGCCCAAACGCGTTTGGGTCGGGTCATTTCGGTTGAGGGCGCCCGTATCAAATTTGCTAAGTTGTGACTGCATGGGTGCCCTGTGCACGTTCGTGCGGCCCGTTTTCCGGTTTCTCCCTTGTGCCTTCGTTCATTCGGGCGCGCCGTGTGAAGGCGCCCACCCAAACGCGTACAGGTCAGATCAGGTCGTTTCGTTTGAGGGCGGCTGTATCAAATTTGCTAAGTTGTGACCGCACGGGTGCCTTTTGCACGTTCGTGTGGCCCGTTTTCCATTTTCTCCCTTGTGCCTTCGTTCGGTAGTGCACACCATGCCGCGCCGTGTGAGGGCACTGCCCCAAACGCATTTGGGTCGGGTCGTTTCGTTTGAGGGCGGCCATATCAAATTTGCTAAGTTGTGGCCCGTACGGGTGCCTTGTGCACGTTCGTGCAGCTCGTTTGCCGTTTGCTCCCTTGTGCCTTCGTTCGGTTGTGCATGTCATGTCGCACCGTGTGAGGGCACACCGTCCCAAACAGCGTTCGAGTCGGGTCGTTTCGTTTGATGGTGACCATATTAAATTTACTAAGTTGTGACCGTACGGGTGCCTTATGCTTGTTCGTGCGGCTCGTTTGCCATTTGCTCCCTTGCGCCTTCGTTCGGTCGGGCGTGCCTTGTCGTTTCGTTTGAGGGTGCCTACCCAAACCCGTTCGGGTCGGGTCGTTTCGGTTGAGGGCGCCTGCCCAAACGTGTTCGGGTCGGGTCGTTTCGGTTAAGGGCACCTGCCCAAATGCGTTTGGGTCAGGTCGTTTCGGTTGAGGCGCACGTATCAAATTTTCTAAGTTGTAGCTGCACGGGTGCCACTGCGAACGTTTGTGCGGCCCATTTGCTGTTGCTCCCTTGTGCCTTCGTTCGATTGTGTGCGCCTTGTCGCGCGCGTGTGAGCGCTGTCCAAACACGTTTCGGTCGGGTCGTTTCGTTTGAGGCGCGGCTGTATCAAATTTGCTAAATTATGACCGCACGGGTGCCTTATGCATGTTCGTGCGGCCCTTTTGTCGTTTTCTCCCTTGTGCCTTTGTTCGGTTGGGCGCGCCGTGTCGTTTTGTTTGAGGGCGCCCGCCCAAACACATTCGGGTCGGGTCTTTTTGATTGAGGGCGCTCGCCCAAATGCGTTCGGGCGGGTCTTTTCGGTTGAGGCGCCGTATCAAATTTGCTAATTTGTGACCGCATGGGGTCCTTCGCGGGACACGTGCAAAACGGTGTTCGGGAGTGGCGCGTTCGGGTCGAGTCGGGTTCGTGTAGTGCGTCAGTGTTCGGGGACGTGCGAAACAATGTTTGAAGGTGTGAAGGTCGTTCATCGGGGTTGAGGGTCGAGTTGAATGCGACCCGAGCGCATTCAAACATTTTTCCAACATAGTATCGAGCTAAGGTGCAAGAAAAAGTAGAAGATCACATCCTAGTTTGCATTATGGCAAGGGTTATAAACAAGGGTTTTAAGTTTGTTGGGAATCTCACTACATTCATCGAGGGTTTCATTTTGAAGATCATTCCAAGCTAGAAGTAATGGATGGAAGTTTATTTTACTGCTTTATGCGGGACTTTCCGAATGAGAATGTATGGGTTATTGATAATGGTGCTTCTAGACATATGATGGGAGAATGCATCCATATTGAGACTTTGTCGGGGAAAAGGAACACGCATCTCCTAGCTCAATGCGAGATTGCATGTCCTTCTCGTTCGAGTGAGCTGAAACACTTTTTGTTCTTGGTCATGTGGAAGGATGCTCATGAATCAATATACAATACACTATTGTTCTTGGAGCTTGCCATGCAATCTATCAAAGGGAAATATTTCTCGAAATAGGCGGAAAATGCATCTACCTCCATTTGATGCACCTACATGATCCTTACTAGACTCCTTCCAATTAGGGCACTTGGTGGCATAATGTCAGAAATCATGGCAATGGAAGCACTTGATATTGCTTAGATCCTCCTCCTTCTTCTCGCCCTTACGGTGGACTCGGCCACTCCTTGGCCCTTCTTGCCCTTGGCTTTGCTACCTTCGCACGCTAGGGAAAAGTTCTCCTCGTCCTCTACGGGAGCTTCTTTACCATCTCTCGCCCTTCTCCGAGATCTCTTCTTGAACACAATCACTCCATAACCTTTCCCAACTAGGAATATTCTCTCTGCCACTTACTTGCATCTTGGAAACTATAACAAGACTTACGAGTCCGAGTAGCGCGAGACTCGGGAAGGTCATTATGCACTACGATCATGCCCACACCACCTAGCTCATCTTGAACTCGAGTGAACTTTGAAAGATATGTGATGACGGGCTCATCTTTGCTCATCTGCTTACTTCTTAGCTTCTCTTTGAGAGCAAGCTTCGTGACATCACTTTGGGAGCTTTGAAACAAATTGAAGATGGCGTTAAATTTAAACATCCCATACTTTGTCTTCTTCTCATTGAGATGAGGAACAATATGATCTATGACCCCTCTAGAATGATCCTTCTTGCCTTGGTGTCATTCTTAGTATGTTGGGCCTGTTAGAGTCGGTCCTTACAGCCCTCCGTCAGTGATCATTTAATTTTTGCATATTCATTCTTAGGTGTCTCACTTGTTCCACTTCGTTGCATTTCGCTAGGGGCATGCCATTGACTGACGAGGGGGTCTGTTGTCTTATGTTTCCTCATGCTTACACCTGCAGGGCTATTTAAAAATTCCTCAAAAATCATTGAAATTCATCATCATTTCACTCATGGTCATTAAATTTCAGTTTTGTTAAGAAGTGTCTTTAGTCCTAGAGTCTAGGGTTTTCGAGTTTTTTGCACACATGTCATAAAGCCTGCAGGCCATGAGGTCGGTTTCGCAAGTTTGGATTTCATATTTTTATTATCATCAGCATTTGAAGACATTTCTAGTCCAAAAATCTGTTTTGGAACTAGAAATTGTTCAATTCTATTTTTGTAATAAATTGTATTCATTTCACCGTGAAGAAGCTTCACTGTAAGCCTCTGATCTTTTCCTAAGCTAAAGAGTCACATTCCTGCAAAAGACAGCAAAATTATCAGTTCAAAAAACTCAAAAAAGCCAAAGAGAGATATTGTATTAAAAAGCCAAATGTAAAAATGCAGAAACATTGTAATGTGGGTTATCAAATAAATTTGAAAATCAAATCTGATTTTGAAAGATATTTTCCTCATGTATAAAAAATGGAAATCAAGTTCATTTGCTAAAGTCCGCAGCATAGAAGTCGAAGTCAAGTTTTTGGAGGCCGTGTGCAACGTTTCATAGTTCTGGACTGCGTTTGGAGGGCATGCGACCCACTTGGGCGCATGCGACCCACTTGGCAGATGCGACCCACCTGTGCGCTACGTCAAGTGTAAATTTCAGTGGATGCGACCCACTTAATGGATGCGACCCACTTGAGGGGGCTGCGACCCACTTGTTAACAGAATTCAGAAAATTGCGTTTGGCACCCAGATTCGATTCAAATTAACTCCGGCGGCGTACAAACAGGTTTTTATTATTGCCCAATGGATTTTTAATGTAGTTGGGATGTCATAGATGTTGAAGAAACTAACCATGCTTGGAGAAATTTTTGTAAACCCTACATTCACCATGCAAATGATTCCTCAAGGGTTTTCAATTGTATGGACAGTTTATGAAGAATTTGGAAGCTTTTGAGTGGTTCACACCCTAGCGCATTATATATGTGACCCTCATGCCCTCAGTCATCATTTTATCATTGCCATTATACCCTTTCATGTTTTGCACAGTTTTCATGTTGACTTGTATTTAACCTCCATCACTATATCACTGCTGTCATCATCATTCGACTGCCATTGTCATGTTCATTTTGTCTTTCATATGGTCTTTGCAATGATGGTCCTATTCTACATTACCTAAAACACAATCCTTTGACAGATTTTGGCCATTATTAAAACTTGACTACACATTTGCATTTGGTAGTCATTTGTCAAACCTACTTGCAATCTGAAAACAGAGATAGTGTTTATGCCATTAAAACAAAGCCATCCCTATGATGATTTTGGTTTTCCCTTGCTACTTGGGTATATGGGTGATATTTTTTGGGTTTTGAAAATACATTAAAACTTGATTTTCACTGCACCTCTATCAGCAGCTATATTACAACTATCTTGTTCAAAGCCATGTCAGAGACAGAGTCAGTTTATGAGCAGGAGTCAAACAGTGATTCCACGACTGAAGGTAATGTGCCACGGAGGCCTCACAGAGTTGTCAAAGGTGGTGATCATCGCAGAGAGGAGCCTACTTCTTTGGCTCGGTTGCAGGCATGTCCACTAGCAATGGATTGTTTTCGGTATTTGTCATGTTTCCGATTTTGTGAGATGATTGCACAAACCCGGCTTCATCGTGAACTAGCTCGTCTGTTTGTTCTACATTTACGGGATGGCCGGGTAAATATTGCCGGGGTTGATTTCATTTTGTCACCCTTGACTATTGCTCAAGCCACTGGCATACCAAACATGGGCGGGGAATGGAACAAACGTCAGCATTTAGAGAAATTCCACTATGAGCCATACATTAAAACTGGATATATGAGGTACTTGGGCAGAGTTTTTCCATTCAGATTCTTGAGGGATGAGTTTGCACCGCTGATGAAACTCATCATTCAGTATTTTAGTTGTGAGGGCAGATATGCCCGTCTCTTTGCGTACCATATTCGTTTGTTGATGCACTTCACAAGGGTACGTATGATGAACATTCTGTACTTCATATATCGCAACATAGAGAGGATGGTGATTTTTGTACAAGAAGGCAGGCCAGTGTGGCTGTGCTTAGAGTATATATCACATTAAGCACAGTCAAGATCATAGTGTTGTCGATTGTACAATGGGGGCATGCTTGGGAGATTTATACTCTCGTGACTTTCACGGTGCCACTTCCCAACCTCTGAGATAGTTCATGATCTTGGAGAGCCTTCACCTGTTCCAGACATTCTGAGGTTGAGCATGTCAGTGACTCATTGATTCGACATATCGTGAGGGCCTGAGAACCTTATTTACTGACTACAGCGAGTAATATCTCCACGTGAGTGGAAGAGGTCTTTCCGACCAGCCAGCGACGAAGTGTATCTCACATGGTGAAGGGGTCTCCCTTCTTCTTGACTTATGATTACGGATACGGATGGTGAGAAACCCATGCATGATGAGGGCCCATCAGGAGGCCGGGACACCGATATGACAATCATTGATGTTGATACGGGCTCTCCTAGCTCGAAGCTGAGGGAAGTCATCCAGGAGCAAAGGGCCGAGAATGACCAGCTGAAAGACCAATTGCAGAAGGCTCAGTGGGTGATTAACTATTTGGAGCAGCGCAACAAACAGCTTGAGGATGAGCTCACATTTTATGAGGTACGTCAAATCCGTGAGGACAGACAGTGGAATCGAAAGAGACCTGGTGACATGACACCAGCTGACAGAGATACTGTACTCACGCGTGTGAATATCCATCTGGAGAAGTTTTTGACGAAGGCCAATCGAGACAAAAAGATACTTAAAGTCATGAAGGCCATTATTGAGCTCTCATGCATGTACATAGCGAGAATGAAGATTACTGAAGAGGAGGTTAAGTGACACTAAAACGACGGAAAAGGCCTAATCCACTTCGGATTTTGGCCGAGGCTTCGTTGACTGGGCAAGATACATGATGGAGGGTCTTCGCTACGAATTTGAGCAAATTCGGAGAAAATTTTGTCATTTTGAAATTTTTTGGTCTAAAAACAGGTTTTTCAGTTAAGTGGGTCTCGCACTCATATGCTCACTTTTTTTCGGGACACTTGCTGAAGGGAATTTTTGCATTTTTGGATTTTTCATGGTAATTTATGCATCCTAAGACATTACCTAAGCATTTCATCAGATTTTGGATGGTCAAAGAGCTCAAAAACACCATGAAAACCACCTTGCTGTCACCTTTTGCACCAGCAGGAAGTACTTCTGGGAGAAAGAAGTTTTGGAGGGTCAAATGAGCTCCAAATTTGGAAATTCTACTTGGGTTGGATAGTCAACATCCAGGGCTTTCCAACGAGCTATCATGAGCGCAATTTGGATGCCAGGAAGTACTTCAAAATCGGGCTTGAAGTTATGCGACCCACTTGGCTCAGATGCGACCCACTTAAATTTTTGGCTGAATTTTCAACTTCCAGCTCAGATTTTCGGCCAGTTTGGACCAGTTTTGCTTGTGGATGAAATTTTTGGGTTTTTATGATGTAAATTTATGTTTGGCATGTAAATTTGGCTTATTTTTATCTATTCTAGAAGATTCACTCTCAAAAAGGTAAAAATCATGTAAATGGATCAGTTCCCACTCTTTTAGAGGCAAGTTGTTAGCTGCCTAGATTGCAGTTCTATGATTAGAATTTGTTGAAACTGATCCCTGAAGGAGGAATTCGACCCCTAGAGGTGGGGAAAGGTGTTAGAGTGATCTATATATTGTAATTTCTGAGACATTCTATAGGTTGGACTCTTGGGATACTTTTGGCATCATTGTACATATTTTTTCATATTTTGGCTAAGGAAAGATCAGAGGTTTTGCGGCACTTGTTGGGATCCTTGTGGTGTTCTGTTCTTGATGGTGTTTTCTCTTTGTTTACTGTAAGTTTCTTCATGTTTAATGTATTCCATTCCTTTCATATGCTTCTGAACTAAATTGGATGAGTAGATGAGGTTGAATCCATCGTTTACCGTGCTCTGCCTTTGAATTCATTTAGTTCTATATGTTTTCGACTGTTTGAAGAGGATCCAAGTTCTTCTTTTCCCTCTTCAGCTCCTCGTCAGTCTAATCTGTCCGTATATCCAATCAAAAGCATCAAGACAATCACCTACCTCGCCCCAACTCGAAATCTGCAAAGGTCTGACCTTATCCCCGGACCCAAAATTTGTTTTCCCATTTCTCCAGCGAAAACCCAAAAATCAAAAAATCAAACATACCTATCTCTTTACTAGCCTAGAATCAGTTCCTATTGTAAGTCATCTCGCATCCTATTGCTCATTTTATCGAGATTGACAGAGAGAGCCCTCTCCTGTCCTCGTAGGGATAGCTATGAGGCTGAGCGTGGTTTGATGTGGCCTTGAGTTTTACCTCATTTCAGCCTGAGGTAGATTTGAGCGCTAACATAGTGGCGACCATACTGGGGAAAACAATAATCTCAATGGTTTTCTTGTTGATGTGTTTGTTCCATGAGTCTTAGACGGAGTCTGAAGTCATGCCAGGTAGCTTTCGAAACGCTTTTGCCATGCATAAGCGGTAGTAGATAAACGCTGCTTCAGTCGATCTCCGGTAAGCTTGTGAGTGCAGCACTTGATTTGCAAATCACCCCAGTATACTTGTTCGTTCTAGACCCTTTGGATGATTGAGTCTAGAAGTCGAAAGGCTGAAAATAATTGATTGTGTTCCTTGAAAATTTATCTCGAGAAGATCAATACACTGGCTTCAAGAAGGAATACCAGGTCGAATCCTGACCCTGATCCACCAACAATATTTGAAAATCCAAATCTGATTCCTAGGACCCTTAGAAGACAAGGAAGTCAAGAAAGTTCTGAAAGAGAAAGTCAAGTGAGTTTTGGGAGTTCCAGATTGCTTACTAGATCTGCATCCTGTCCTGTGAAAATTATATATGTTGATGAAATTCCTTTTGATGCACGATTTGAAACATCCTTGTTTGTAAATTTTTCTGAAACTGAGTTGTCAAGATTAGTTCCGGATCCATTGTTTACCGAAGATTTTCAATATAGATTTGTTTCACATTACTTGGATAGACAGTTGCAAAATTCCATTGTGGATACCAACACTCCTGAGTTCACTGAATCTGATCCACAAACTTTTGAACCATCTGAATTTGCATCTAGTTCACGGATCCCTACTGAACCTCCCTTTATCCCTACCATTCCGGTTCAGCCTGAGTTTTCTGATCAGCAATCCATAGTAATTTCTCCTCCATCTCCACCGCATATACCTCGCACACCTACTGCTCCTAGTCCTCCTGTTTCTCCTAGACAACAGACTATCATCAATCCGCCAAGAGTCATGGCAGCCAGATTTGCACCTCTTGCTTTACCAGCCAATTTAGATCCTATGCCTGCTGATTACCAAAGCAAAATTCCCATATTTGATGGCACACCACAGAGTATATCCGCTCAGCAGCACATCATTCGAATGACAGACTTCTTGGATCTGCATGAGGTTGATGCAGAAAATGTTTCAATGAGATTGTTTGCCCAGACTTTTGGAGGAGAAGTTCGTAAATGGTTCAGAGCTCTACAAGCCCGAAGTATCAACACATTGCAAGAACTTCAGGATCAGTTTTTAGATCGATGGGAGATGAAAAAGGATCCGCTGCAGATTACTTCAGAATATACAAACATCAAACGTAATCCTGGTGAGTCCATTAAGGATTATATTATTAGATTTAATACAGTGTATAATGCAATTCCAGATGACTTGAGACCGTCCAAAAAGTCTGCTCTCCTTAAATTCCCGGATGGCTTTGATCCGGAGATGGCCTATTCCCTTCGTGATAGAGATCCGCCTACTTTAGAAGATATGCAGAAGATCGTTGTTAGTGTTGAGGCAAATTTGAACGATGAGAGAGCACGGTTGAAAGCAGAGAGAAGAGTGACGATAAAGGAAGAGCCTTCCACATCTACATCTGAACAGCACTTGATTCGGGAGATGGAAAAAATGTTTAAGAGAGTGAATCTCGACAAATCAGAAACGCAGATTCGAAATCCAAATTACCGTGGCCAGCAGCAGCCACAGTTTAGAATAAATCAGCGTGAACAAAGACCACCAGAGCCAACAACCCAACAACAGATCAAGACACCACTTTTGCAGAATTTTGTGAGTCAAGATTCCGACGATGATGATGATGTAGCAGGTGAGAAAAATCATTTCTTTACTCCCGACGATCTGCCTATTTATATCACTGAGGATGAAGAATACGGAGAAAGTTAAGTTGTTCAGAAAGATGAATATTTCATTCTAGCAAATGATGTAGATTTAGAGGAAGAATCGGATGAATACCAAAGAGGATATTTGAATGCTTTGTCTGCCCAAAAAAAGCAATACTCATTGAGAAACCGAGATGTGCCCATAAATCCAATTCAGAAACGAAAAGAAGCTTCAGCACCAAAGACGGATTCACCGATACCACAAAAGAAAGGAAAAGAGACAATTGATCCCGCAGCTAGTAAAGTATCATCAGCAGAAAAGGTAAATCAGTCAAACATAGTGAAAGACAAGGCTGAAAAGAAGGAAGTTCCGGTCAAAGAAGTTGAGAAAGTTTCAGCATTTAGTTTGGAAAATGAGATTTCCAAATTAAAAATATCTATTCCTTTGACAGAAATCATGAAGAATAGTAGCTATCGCGGGCAAGTCTCCAAAATTCTGAACTTTGATCCAATGTTCGATACAGTTAATGTTGAGGATGATCAGCCAGAACTGATTTTCTGGCCTGCATTAGATGGTGAGTCACCTGACAGTGATGTTCCCCCCTTTTATGTCAGTTTGAGGTTGCATGAATATGTTTTGCACAATGCTATGCTCGATTCGGGTGCTTCGCACAATTTGATGCCAAAGGCAATCATGGAAAATTTGGGATTAGATATTACAAGAAAATATCATGATTTGTATTCATTTGATTCCAGCCGTGTGAGATGTATAGGACTCATCAAAGATTTGGTTGTAAGCTTAGATCAAATTCCAGCAAAGAATGTCTTAATGGACGTGGTGGTGGCGGACATTCCTCCACGATTTGGTATGCTCCTTTCGCGATCTTGGGGGGAAAAGTTGAAAGGTACACTTCAGTTAGATTTCTCTTATGCTACAATTCCAGTCTTCGGTCAAATGAGAAAGTTATACCGAGAGCAGAAGATGAAATACATGATAACTAGCAAAGAGAAGCCAATCAATCATCCTGTGAATTATGTACATACCGACTTAGAGTCATTTGTGTTGCTTGCTGATAGTTTTAATGATATAGAAAGTCAATTAGTTCAGGCAGAAGATATACCAGAAATCACTGAGAATTTTAGAGAAGTTTTGCAAAAAGAAAAAAGAGAAAAACAAGCTATTGTGGAGCAATCAGCTGAAGACGATGGGCAGCAAACAGAAAAAACAGAGCCGGTACAATTTCAGCATTTAGAGGACGATGAAGATGGTCTTTGGACCATGGATTTTGATGGCGCAGTGGGCAGCGACGGTGCTGGAATTGGTGTTTGGATTCGTAGTCCGTTTTCCGCTCCGGATAAGGTCCCGAGCAATGTGAGAGTGTGGTCCTACAAGCTGGCATTTGACTGTTCTAATAATGAAGCGGAATATGAGGCTCTTATTGCTGGCCTTAAGATTCTTAAGAAGCTGAAAGCGAAAAGGATTGCAGTATATGGTGATTCGGAATTGGTGATAAAGCAAGTTAAAGGTGAGTTTCAGGCTAAGAATCCTCGCATGAGGGCTTACCGTAATGCGGTTTTAGAAATTTTGAAGTTATTTTCTGATCATACTTTGACATGTGTGCCCCGCATACAAAATGGTGTTGCTGATGGACTTGCTAAGGCAGCAAGCAATCTTAAAATTCTGATGAATTCCAGCAACAAATTCGAGATTCATGTGAAACACCGCCCTACCGTTCCAGACAATCAGCGATGTTGGCAAGTTTTTCAGGATGATGAGGAGATTAGTGATTTTCTCCAGAATAAGGGTAAGTTCAAAGACACCTCCATAGATATAGAACATGATGATGGCAGTGATGACATACAAATAAACCAAATGGAAGTGCTGCAACTTAAGGATAACATCATTCCTAAGGGATTGATTCCTTTGGAAGAGTTGTTTGATCAAGATGATGTAGCCCGCAAACCAACATTGAGGCCAACAGAAAAAGGTGTTGAAGAGGTAAATATTGGGACAGCTGAGAATCCCAAGATGGTAAAATTATCAAAGTCATTGTCACCAAAGGTAAAGGCAGAATATGTGAAATTGTTGTCTTCATTTTCTGATGCATTTGCGTGGGATTACTCAGATCTAAAAACATATGATACTAACATCATTCAGCATACTATCCCCATCAAACCAAATCGGAAGCCTTTCCGTCAAAAGTTGAGGAGAATTAATCCAAAGCTGCTACCATCAATTGAAAAGGAGGTAAATAGGTTGTATAAGTCAGGAATCATTGTGCCTATCCGATTTTCAGATTGGATATCAAATTTGGTGCCCGTGAGAAAGAAAACAGGTGAGATCCGTTTATGTATCGATTTCAGAAATTTGAATAAGGTATCATTAAAATACAATTATCCGCTGCCAAAAATGGACCATATATTGCAGCGAGTAGTTGGAGCATCAAGGATGTCACTACTCGACGGATACTCAGGTTATAATCAGATTTTAGTGCAGGAAGATGATCGTGACAAGACTGCGTTCACCACTCCTTGGGGAACATTTCATTATACAAAAATGCCGTTTGGTTTAAAGAATGCAGGCGCTACCTTTCAGCGTGCAATGGACATGGCTTTTGCCAACGAGAAAGATGTGTTTTTGGTTGTTTACCTTGATGATTTAACTGTGTTTTCAAACTCTGATGAGGAACATTTATATCATTTGAAAATTGTTTTCCAGAAGTGCAGAAAATATGGCATTTTAATTTATCCGAAAAACCTTTTGCCATGGATGAAGGCAAGCTCCTTGGCCACATCATGTGAAAGATGGCATTAGGAACAGCCACTGCCACGTGTTGAAGCAATCCAGCAAATTGAACAGCCCCGAAACAAGAAAGAAATACAGTCATTTAATGGTAAAATGAATTTTCTGCGTCGTTTCATTCCAAATCTTGCTGAGCATCTTAGAGAAATCACGAACATGCTGAAAAAGGACAGTCAGGTAAAGTGGACAGAAGAGGCAATGAAATCATTCAATTTGGTAAAGATAGCTCTTTCCTCAGCCCCTATCTTAATCAACCCGGATTACACACAGGACTTCATTTTATTTTCTTTTGCTTCTGAGCATACATTGGCAGTTGTTTTGATGCAAAAAAGGGATGGAGTTGAGAAGCCCATTGCTTTTTTCAGTCGGATCATAAGGGATGGAGCATTGAAGTACAATATTATTGAGAAACAAGCACTTGCACTTGTAAAGGCCTTGAAATATTTCCGAGTGTATATATTGCATTCCCACATTATAGCATACGTTCCTAACGCAGCAGTTAAAGATGTTTTGGTACAGGCAGATCCAGAGGGAAGAAGGGGTAAGTGGATCGCTGCGTTGTTAGAATACGATGTGGAAATTAAACCAACCAAGCTGATCAAAGGACAAGGACTTGCCAAGCTCATGGCTGAAACAAATCTGCATGCTCTAGACATAAATTTGATCGCTGCCATGTCCGATGAAGATGAGGAAAGTACGTCAGTCCAGGTATCCGATATTTTTGTTTCTTCCCCTTGGTATGCTGACATTTTATACGTACTTCAGAATTTGTCTTCACCGCCCGGAATGCCTAGAAATAAAAGTAGAACATTGAAGTTAAGAGCTGCTAAATTCTGCATTCTGAATTCTGCATTATATTGGAAAGATCCTGGAGGTATGTTGTTGAATTGTTTGGTAGAGGAGGAAGCTCAAAAAGTTTTGGAGGACTTTCACAAAGGTGACTGTGGAGGTCATTTGTTTTGGAAGACCATAGCGAATAAGATTCTAAGGGCAGGGTATTATTGGCCTTCTTTGTTTTCTGATGTATTTAAGGCTGTTAAAAATTGTCATGAGTGTCAAATTTTCGAAGGGAAGCAGAAACTACAGCCTTTGCCTCTAAAACCAATTGAAGTTAGCGCACCATTCCAGCAGTGGGGATTAGATTTTATTGGGGAAATTCACCCAGCATCTTCCGGACAGCATAGATGGATTTTGACAGCTACGGACTACTTCACCAAGTGGATTGAAGCAATTCCCACTCGACAGGCCACGGATGCGGTAATTATCTCTTTTCTTGAAAATAATATTTTGTCACGTTTTGGGTGTCCTAGCAAAATAATCACAGATAATGCAGCGGCCTTCAAGTCTAAAAGGATGGTTGAATTTTGCTATAAGTACAATATCAGTTTGGGACATTCGACTGCTTACCACCCGCGAGGAAATGGTTTGGCAGAATCTTCAAACAAGTCTTTGGTGAATATCATTAAGAAATTGCTAGAAATCAACAAAAAGGGCTGGCATAAGAAATTAATGAATGCGCTGTGGGTTGATAGAGTAAGTCAGAAAAATTCGATTGGCATGTCTCCTTTCAAGCTGGTGTACGGAATAGACACGGTTTTTCCTACTTCACTTGCTGTCCCAGTGGTCAAATTGCTTCAGGAAGCTGGGAGTGAGGAAGATCCTATGCAGCGGAAGATTAATTAGATGATTCATTTACAACAGACACGAGAGGAGGTATTTCAAAATACTTTCAAGTTGCAGGAGCGCATAAAGAAGATCTACGACAGAAAGGCAAAAGCGGATAAGTTTCAGTTGGATGAGGTAGTTTTGAAATGGGATGCTCGGAATGAAGATAAGGGAAAGCACGGCAAATTTGAAAATCTATGGAAGGGTCCTTTTAAGATTGCAGCGTATCGAGATCAAAATGCCTTTCTTCTCAAAGAAATGAATGGAGATGATTGCCCTGGAGGACCGATCAATGGTCGGTTGCTGAAACGATATCACTTCTGAGTATCTTCTGCTCATTTCATCATCATTGTACATATCATTTTACTTCTGTTTCATCACAAGTGTGTACTGATCTCTCATTTTCAGTCTGGGGCCCGGAGCGAAGGCTATAATTCTGGAGATGGAGGTTGGTTGGTTTGAAATTTTCAAGTCAGTTTTATCAGTCTTTCAGTTTTAAAGTCATGTCCGTTTTGGTCAAATTTCAGTCAGTCCTTAGTCAAATCTGCAGTCAATAAATATGTCCAAAGTTTTTGTTTTATCAGTTGAAATAATGATTCCATCGCCCAATGGATGAAGGCACTGTCTGACTCCCCCAGAGATCTGCCATTCTTGGCATCTCCATGGAGCCACCATCCCCATTGGAGCCAATGTTAGAGTCGGTCCTTACAGCCCTCCGTCAGTGATCATTTCGTTTTTTTCATATTCATTCTTAGGTGTCTCGCTTGTTCCACTTCGTTGCATTTCGCTAGGAGCATGCCATTGACTGACGAGGGGGTCTGTTGTCTTATGTTTCCTCATGCTTACACCTGCAGGGCTATTTAAAAAAAATTCCTCAAAAATCACTCAAATTCATCGTCATTTCATTCATGGTCATTAAATGTTAATAAGTGTCTTTAGTCCTAGAATCTAGGGTTTTCAAGTCATTTGCATACATGTCATAAAGCCCGCAGGCCATGAGGTTGGTTCCGCAAATTTTGATTTCATGTTTTTATTATCATCAGCATTTGGAGACATTTCTAGTCCAAAACTCTGTTTTGGAAACCAGAAATTGTCTAATTTTATTTTTGTAAATAAATGTATTTATTTCATCATCAGAAGATTTCATTGTAAGCCTCTGATATTTTCCTAAGCTAAAGAGCCACATCCCTGCAAGAGACAGCAAAATCATCAGTTCAAAACTCAGAAAATCCAAAGAGAGATATTGTATTAAAAGGCCAAATGTAAAAATGCAGAAACATTGTAATGTGGGTTATCAAATAGATTTGAATCAAATCTGATTTTGAAAGATATTTTCCTCATGTATAAAAATGGAAATCAAGTTCATTTGCCAAAATCCGCAGCACAGAAGTCGAAGTTAAGTGTTTGGAGGCCAAAATCGTGTTTTGAAGAAGTGTTGACAGAGTCTGGAGGTCGTGAGACCCACTTGGGCGCATGCGACCCACTTGTAAAATGCGACCCACCTGTGCGTTTTGGCCAGTGTAAATTCTAACGCATGCAACCCACTTGGCAAATGAGACCCACTTGATCGCATGCGACCCACTTGCTAACAGAGTTCAAAAAATTGCGTTTGGCACCCAGATTTGATTCAAATTAGCTCCGACAGCGTACAAACAGGTTTTTATCATTTCCCAATGGATTTTTAATGTAGTTGGGATGTCATAGATGTTGATCATGCTTGGAGAAATTTGTGTAAACCCTACCTTCACCATGCAAATGATTCCTCAAGGGTTTTCAATTTTATGGGAAGTTTATGAAGAATTTGGAAGCTGTTGAATGGTTCATACCCTAGCGCCATTGTATATGTCACCCTTATGCCTTCAGTCATCATTTTATCATTGCCATTATACCCTTTCATGTTTTGCACAGTGTTCATGTTGGCTTGTATTTAAACTCCATCACTATATCACTATTGTCATCATCATTCGATTACCATTGTCATGTTCATTTTGTCTTTCATATGGTCTTTGCAACGATGGTCCTATTCTACATTACATAAAACACAATCCTTTGACAGATTTTTGGCCATTATTAAAACTTGACTACACATTTGCATTTGGTAGTCATTTGTCAAACCTACTTGCAATCTGAAAACAGAGATAGTGTTTATGCCATTAAAACAAAGCCATCCCTATCATGATTTTAGTTTTCCCTTGCTATTTGGGTATATGGGTGATATCTGTTGGGTTTTGAAAATACATTAAAACTTGATTTTCACTGCACCTCTATCAGCAGCTATATTACAACTATCTTGTTCACAGCCATGTCAGAAACAGAGTCAGTTTATGAGCAAGAGTCGGGCAGTGATTCCACGACTGAAGGTAATGTGCCATGGGGGTCTCACAGAGTTATCAAAGGTGGTGATCATCGCAGAGAGGAGCCTACTTCTTTGGCTCGGTTGCAGGCATGTCCACTAGCAATGGATTTTTTTCGGTATTTGTCATGTTTTCGATTTTGTGAGATGATTGCACAAACCCGGCTTCATCGTGAACTAGCTCGTCTGTTTGTTCTACATTTACGGGATGGCCGGGTAAATCTTGCCGGGGTTGATTTCATTTTGTCACCCTTGACTATTTCTCAAGCCACTGGCATACCAAACATGGGCGAGGAATGGAACAAACGTCAGCATTTAGAGAAATTCCACTATGAGCCATACATTAAGACTGGATATATGAGGTACTTGGGCAGAGTTTTTCCATTCAGATTCTTGAGGGATGAGTTTGCACCGTTGATGAAACTCATCATTCAGTATTTTAGTTGTGAGGGCAGATATGCCCGTCTCTTTGCGTACCATATTCGTTTGTTGATGCACTTCACAAGGGTACGTATGATGAACATTCCGTACTTCATATATCGCAACATAGAGAGGATGGTGATTTTTGTACAAAAGAAGATGAGCCCAGCGCAGCAGTACAGGAGTATATATCATTACGCTTTGATCAAGATCATAGTGTTACATCAGTTGGCACAGCAGGGCATCGCTTGGGAGGATTTCATCTCTCGTGACTTTTTCACAGTGCCACAGCCGCCTCCCGAGATAGTTCATGATGCGGGAGAGCCTTCACACCAGCTGGACATTCCTGAGGTTGGGCATATCAGCGCTCCATTGGTTCTGACATATCAGCGAGGCCACAGGGCCTTATTTGCAGCTACACGACGAGTATTATCTCCACGTGAGGTGGAAGGGGTCTTGCCGACTTCATCAGCAGAGCGAGTATTATCTCCACATGATGTGGAAGGGGTCTCACCTTCTTCTTCAGCGCAGGTACAGATACAGGACAGGGGCAAGAAGCCCATGCATGATGAGGGCCCATCAGGAGGCCGGGACACAGATTTCACAATCATTGATGTTGATGCGAGCTCTCCTAGCTCAAAACTGAGGGAAATCATCCAGGAGCAAAGGGCCGATAATGACAAGCTGAAAGATCAATTGCAGAAGGCTCAGTGGGTGATAAAATATTTGGAGAAGCGCAACAAATAGTTAGAGGATGAGCGCACATTTTATGAGCTGCGTCAAATTCGTGAGGACCGACAGTGGAATCGAAAGAGACCTGGTGACATGACACCAACTGATCGAGATTCTGTACTCACGCATGTGAACATTCATCTGGAGAAATTCTTGGGCTCGCATGCATGTCACATGAAAGGCCATTATTGGGTTCGCATGCATGTCTGCAAAGCGAGAATGAAGATTCTGAAGAGGAGGTTGAGCGAAGCACTATAACGGCGGAAAAGGCCTAATCCACTTCGGATTTTGGCCAAGGCTTCATTGACTGGGCAAGATACATGATGGAGGGTCTTCGCTCCGAATTTGAGCAAATTCAGAGAAAATTTTGTCATTTTGAAATTTTTTGGTCTAAAAACAGGTTTTTCAGTTAAGTGGGTCTCGCACTCATATGCTCACTTTTTTTCGGGACACTTGCTGAAGGAAATTTTTGCATTTTTGGATTTTTCATGGTAAGTTATGCATCCTCAGACATTACCTAAGAATTTCATCAGATTCTGGATGGTCAAAGAGCTCAAAAACACCATGAAAACCACCTTGCTGTCACCTTTTGCACCAACAGGAAGTACTTCTGGGAGAAAGAAGTTTTGGAGGGTCAAATGAGCTCCAAATTTGGAAATTCCACTTGGGTTGAATAGTCAACATCCAGGGCTTTCCAACGCGCTATCATGAGATCAATTTGGATGCTGGGAAGTACTTCAAAATCGGGCTGAAAGTTATGCGACCCACTTGGCTCAGATGCGACCCACTTAAATTTTTGGCTGAATTTTCAACTTCCAGCTCAGATTTTCGGCCAGTTTGGACCAGTTTTGCTTGTGGATGAAATTTTTGGGTTTTCATGATGTAAATTTATGTTTGGCATGTAACTTTGGCTTATTTTTTATCTATTCTAGAAGATTCACTCTCAAAAAAGTAAAAATCATGTAAATGGATCAGTTCCCACTCTTTTAGAGGCAAGTTGTTAGCTGCCTAGATTGCAGTTCCATGATTAGAATTTGTTGAAACTGATCCCTGAAGAAGGAATTCGACCCCTAGAGGCATGGGAAGGGGTTAGATTGATCTATATGATGTAATTTCTCAATCATTTTCAGAGGTTGGAGAGGTTGGACTCTTGGGAGACTTTTGGCACCATTGTACATATTTTTCATATTTTGGCTAAGGAAAGATCAGAGGTTTTGCGGCACTTGTTGGGATCCTTGTGGTGTTCTGTTCTTGATGGTGTTTTCTCTTTGTTTACTGTAAGTTTCTTCATGTTTAATGTATTCCATCCTTTCATATGCTTCTGAACTAAATTGAATGAGTAAATGAGGTTGAATCCATTGTTTACAGTGCTCTGCCTTTGAATTCAGTTAGTTCTATATGTTTTCGACTGTTTGGAGAGGATCCAAGTTCTTCTTTGCCCTCTTCAGCTCCTCGTCGGTCTAATATGTCCGTATATCCAATCAAAAGCATCAAGACAATCACCTACCTCGCCCCAACTCGAAATCTGCAAAGGTCTGACCTTATCCCCGGACCCTAAATTTGTTTTCCCATTTCTCCAGCGAAAAACCAAAAATCAAAAATCAAACATACCTATCTCTTTACTAGCCTAAAATCAGTTCCTATTGTAAGTCATCTCGCATCCTATTGCTCATTTTATCGAGATTGACGGAGAGAGCCCTCTCCTGTCCTCGTAGGGCTAGCCACGAGGCTAAGCGTGGTTTGATGTGGCCTTGAGTTTTACCTCATTTCAGCCTGAGGTAGATTTGAGCGCTAACAGGGCCAACTGTTGGGGATCTTGAGGTGGCACTATTGCCTACTTGACATACTCTACTACCCCATTATCTTCCAACACTACTGTGATTTGCTTCTTCCATGCAAGTAAATTTGAGGCTCCTTCTAAACTGTGATTTGACCTTAGCCCTAGGACCGACATATTGCTATCCAAGGAACTGCTCTGCTATGCCCTTCAAACTATCACCGTGAAAACAATCTTGTCCTCATGTTGTCCTAGCTAGACTAACCTTGCAAACACACAGACCCTTTCTCCTACTTTCTTGCGCTCAGATAGTCCCTATTTCCTCATGCACAGGTTTCCTAGTTCCTAGTGTAGAGGAATTCCTATTCTTTAGGGCTTGACTCCTATTTCTTAGCGCAGAATTTCCCTATTTCCTAGCACAATTCTACCACAAGAAAAGCTCTCTTCAATGCTGCGTATTGGCTCCTCCAAGATACGCACTCACAACAAAGATCTCTCACACAATTTTGTGCTCTCTCTCACAATCTCGTCAACTATGTCTTGTCACAGTCCTTTGTGCACAAAACAACTATGAAACTTTGTGCCTTTGTCCTCCTTTATTGATTCGATCCATGCTAAAATTGGCAAGTTACAAATTTAGAACATGTGTTTTGATTAAATAATTAATACAGTCTAACTGGTTCTCTAACTCGTCCTTGCTTCAATCAAGGATTGAAGCTCCCAACTCATCCTCTTCTAAATTTATAACTACCTCTCGAACTTGTAGTCAAATTGAAGAAGGTCCATGTAACTGATCCTCCAACATAACGCATGAATTCACCATCTCCACGAACTCGTCCATGGGCAAAGGAAGACAAATCATGGTCTTTTTGGCTAAGGCACACACCAAAGAAGACCTTCTCTCGCTACACTTTTCAACAATCCCATTGTCCATCTTGATTACATACGATGTCATTGGGTTCATGGTCTTCATATCACGCTTGACTAATTGTGGGTTTTGCTCCTAACAACTATCGATTAAGACGATTCATTGCATCCTAGAGTTGACAGGATCACAGCTATGCCATCTCCATGAGATCAAGTTTAACGATCACTTTTTTGAGGGAGGTTCTGTTGTTTGTTTTGGGACTCAAGAAATTTCTGAAATATTTTATCAATTTGGTACTCATAACAAACAAACACATAAATTAAGCACTGCACTTACTTCAATGGAATGGAAAAATCCGCATCTTCAGATTGGCTTGTTGTGTTGGTGTCGAAATTTTATAAAAATATTTGCTCCCAGAAACGTCCATCACCATAACATGATTATATGCAACATCATCCCTATATTGCGCATTGATTCAGCAGCACATCTGGACTGCACATTCATAGAAACACAAAACATCTCCTCACAGAAATTCCACCTGATTAAATACATGGGCATTAGAGACTTGTAGCTAGCTCTTTAGTACATTCAAATGAAATGAAATGTATACCTCTCATCTACTCCTATAAAAACTTTATGCTATGCTTCATAAACTTGACCATAATATGTGGGGACAATGAAAATATTTTCATCCTCCACCTGATTCAAACCACTCCGGAGCTTGTTTTCTCAGTCTCCAACCAAGCCAAAGCAGAGAATCGCCATAACAAAGGAGAAGATCCGAGCAATCCGAGCAGCAACTGAGACACAAACTCAACTCATCCCAGCTTCTCCCTATATACCCAATGAGTTATATGAAAAAACCATTAAACACAAACTCAACTTATCCCTTCTCCCTATATACCTAACACCTAACGACTATTCGATTAAAACCCGCTCCATCCCGATTCCTGATGCCCTTCCTCTCGATCTTTTTGCCTTTTTCCGTGTAAACTTTTTTCATTTTCATCGTAAACATTCTTTTCTTTCCGTTATCTTACCATCCAACTTACTCTGTTCTCCAACGTTCACAAATAGAAGTTACTTAGACAGAGAGTTTTGCATCTCCACATTTAATATTATTTTTAGTGTTTTTGTTAAGATGTTTATGTTTATGACCACATCAATAGTAGTAACATTCTAATTAATATTTTGGTTAGTTTTAATGATTTTTTTATGTTGTTATGTTTGTATTTGTATTTGTACAATGATATAAATTAAAAATTTTAATAAATAAGTAGCAATTCATGATCGTATTAAATATTTATTTATAATAAATATATCTTCAAAATTAATTAAATAGTAATTTAAAATATATATTTATATTGTAATTTTATTTTAAATTGTCATTGTAATTACTTATAAAAATAATTAATATTAGTGAAATATATATAATTGTAAAAAACATTTATTAATATTTCTAAATATGGAGATTTATCTCCCATTTTATCATGGAAATTTTTAACTTGTAAATTTATTTTGTTATAATATAATGGATCAATACTATGACTTACCAATAGCACATGCCCAGTATGATATTAATATTTCTAAATATGGAGATTCATCTCCACTTTATCATGGAAATTTTTAACTTGTAAATTGACTTTCTTATAATATAATGGATCAATACTATGACTTACCAATAGCACATGCCCAATATGATAGGTGTTGATATGATTTTTTTTTTAATTAATCAATTTGAGATAAATTAATGAAAAGAGCATAATTAGCTTGCAAATAAATCTTAACTCTCCCTCTCTGAATATTACTATGAATATTGTCTCATATTCGATGAAGGTTAAATCTCTACCATCTACCTAACAAATACTTATAATTAAATTAAAATTATGAAAGACATATTCTGAAATAAACCAGCCTTAATAATTAAATAAAAAACATTTGAATATGATATTTTTAACATAAAAGGAAATGGACATCACTCTACTACAATGACCTCTTATCGTGAAAATATTTGTATATTTATATTTGTTATTGCATATTATTTTCTCAAACAATCAGTATGTCTAAAAGTATATGAAATGTAAATGTAAATTTTGCATAAAAGACTGAGCCCTTCATAATTAATAGAATATTGTATTTTAAAGCTACACTACTATCTTCTCATTGCTAAATAAAATACAAATCATGATATGTTAGAATTTCAATTTAATATATTATTGTATACCATCTTGACATTTAATTGTAAATTAGTAATTTCTTTAAATAAAAAGGAAAAATATATTGTAAATACAATTTCCAAACACATAGTTATTTTATCAATATGTATTTAAATGAACCATTTAGGCAGAATAATAATCAATAAAAGTCATTAATCCCAATTATGATTTCTTCCTAATCATTCATTTCCAAGTAGTAGAGCTTACTAAGACTTGAACCTAACTATCAAAATGAATTTGAATTTCTTTGTTGCCCTCATTCAATTCGAAAGGTCATATCCTTCAATATTTAACATAATAGAGTGTGTGAAGACTGGAGTCTAAGTATAAAAATGAACATCCTCTATTCCATTGTTAATTCCAAAATAGCACGCTTAAACATTTATTGAATGTGAGTTGCTGCCTTCCCAAAATAAGAATTTGTTTATGAAGGTATGTATATCATGTTGGGGTGGAATTTCCTCCTATTACATGCCTTCTCACTTTAAAAAAAAAGCATATATATCTTTATTTATCATTGTTAAGTATCTATCACATCCAAACTTTTATGATAAATTGTCCTTATTCTGCTTCCATTTTTTTTCCGATAAGCCATAGATTACTTTGGGATTGCAAGCACTGTAGTGGTTAGCAATCTTTGTGGATTATTATGTCCTTTCCCATTAAATTGTGTTTCAAGTTCTTGACAATTTGCACGAGGGTATAGAGCTGCTTACCATAAGTAGGGTCTTTAAGAACTTCCTCATGAACTAATTTAGAATGGTAGCATATAGGCCTTGTTCCCTACTCCTTCTATGTCAATCCACTTGATTTCCCTTTCCTCAAGAATATATTCTTCAGGTATTTTGCTTGTACCCAATCCTCATCCACCAATCTAGGCTTAAAAAACATGGCTTGTTTTGCAAATGGATATGTAGACCTCCTAAATACTTGAGGAGTACATATGGGTTCCTTTGGGAGATACCCAACATTATGGTCTTCTTTCTAAATTTCCCGGTGTACTCTCCTATACTCTTCCCCTGCTTCTTCCTGAATTTGTACCACTAGATCCAATAGTCCTCTAAATACCTGATAGGGTAAAATTATGACTTGATGATAATTTAAATTCCTCTTGCTTAGACATTGGAGGATCTCCTTATAACCTAAATCTCTTCGTGTGACTTTCCCATTGTGTTAGGGAAAGGGTCACTAATTTCGATCATGCAAATGAAACGTTATATTACTTCTCTATATGATGGACACAAAAATAAAATTTTAAATGTTGCAACCATTTATTTATATTTAAATCATCAATCTCACCTTCATACAACTTTATATTAGTATTTGCTTCTATTTTTGAACAAGTGTTGGGATATTCCGACACATAGGAAATAGTTAAGTATAACTTGGTCTAGTGTAGAGTTAGGTAAAGTGTGTTTCTTTACTATGTACATTTGTAGCTTATAATCTAACGGTCATGATTTGTAGTGATTCGATGGTTCACTCTCTCCTCGGTATTAACGACACTTGATCCGTGGCTTAACACCCGATTAGTCCATGATCTCTATTTAAATAGCATGGAGGGTCATTTTTCTGGTAACCATTTATGAGAGAAACATATGTAAACTTTCTTTTATATTAATAAATTTCCTTAACTGGCCGCGTTGGCTTAGGTCGTGGACTGTTTCCTTCTTCGATGGTTTTAACCACGTGATAATACTGGTGTACTAATTTGTGATCTATTTTTGAACGGTGACCTTTGGTTTTTGATCAAAGGAAATTACCCTGTAAATTCCTACATGGTATTAGAGCTATTTTGAGGGACGCATCCATTGCTGATCCAAATTCGAAGCCGATTTGACTGCATGAGACCGTTGTTTTCTATATCTACTATTTATGAACATTTACAGGCCTGGAGAACTACGCTGTTGTGTTCAAAGTGTCTGTTACAGTGAAAAACCCCTTTCGTTTCATGAAAAAAGGTTTCCGGTTGCCCAAGTTATGGCAGCTTAAATCTGGAGGTATAAAGTATCTCTTTTGCATTTATATTTCTTAATAGTTCTGTTTATTTCAGCTCCCTCTATTTATTTTGGTTTATAGTTTTTATTTATTTGCTAGATCTATACAATCTTCTCTGTGTATGCTCTTTTCTCTACGCTGTGTGCGATCTCGACAAATCAGAATCAGGAAGAAGGGAATTTTTTTGCTACATATGCTCTTTCCCTGCGTCTTTGTGCAATCTCGAGAAATCAGAAATAGAGAAAAAAAAGATAGTTGCTGGTAAGGCTAACCAAAAATCTAACGTTCTACCATAAGGCTTGCATTTTGTTTTTTTTTCATCATATTTTTTTTCTTTTGTGCAGGAACAAGCACGCACATCCAAGACTAAAATTAGAAAATTAAAAAAATAATAAAAAATTAAAAATCCTTCCTCCTTTCAAACAATTACATAATCTTTCTACTAGCTCACTTGGTGTCAAGGTAGTTTATCAAAATAGAGGTCCTGGGTTCAAGTCTCTTTCTCAAGCTTATTTTTGTAAAAAATTTTTGTAAAGGGGCGGGATTTTTTTTTCAAAAGTAAAACTTCATCATCAAATTTCAAACCATTCCCATAACTATTTGGCATCTACAACTCCTTTTTTCAAATAGGCATAACTTCTTCATCCGGAAGCCGTTTTTCGATCCGTTTTTTTTAATCGGCCTAACTTTTCGAGACCTTTCCATTGCAGTAGTTAGTTTCAGCTCTTTTCAGCTTCAATTTTCTTTTTTAGATGAGAAGTGCATGCTCGGTTATTCTTAACAACATGAACTATTTCTAATTTCTACCTCACATGGTGGATTTACTTAGAATTAAAGGGCTTTATAGAATAGCCACATGGCAAGAAACTAAAACTTTCGATGATGATAAAGCCGCTAAATGGGAAAATAAACAAGATCAAGCATGAGGGTTGATAGGAATGTCCATTGCTCAAGATCAGTTTCATATCCTTGAGATTGACACACCTGACGAAGCCCTGGAAAACCTAAATATTGTTTTTTGCATTCAAAATAAAATCAGGACCCACCAGCTTGAAAATGAGTTGCTTACTTTGGACCCCAATAATTTCTCCTCTATTGAAGATTTTTTGTCCAAATTCAAGACCCTTAGACTTCTTTTAGAAGATTGTAAGGTAAAAAATGAAGATGGTAGCCTCATTTATTCCATTCTTGCTAAGCTTGGACCTGCATACTTTGTATTTGTTTCCACCTTCCATTCCACTAGAGAAGCCATCATTTCTTCAGGAACCACCTACAAGAACCCCTCTTTTGATGCCTTTTGCGATTTTTTGATAAGAGAACAAGAAAAAATCTTACACCATGGTCTTTTCACTTCTGGAAATGCTTCTAATAAAGCCTTAGTAGCCCAACAACAACCATATAAAAAGAATCCCAAGAAGCAGTATCCTAAAAAATATGGTCCTAAACCAAGCAAAGGTCATAAGCAATTTCAGTCGCAAACTGAAAAAGAAACTCACCAAAATTATAGGGAAAATAAAAATAAGGGAAGAAAACAAATAGACATTGCAACTTTTGTAATCGTGATGGCCATGTAAATTACAAATGTTTTAAAAATATGGAAGCCTTGGAAGCAACAATGAAGAAGCACCACATCAATTTGGAGACCTCTTGAACTTCATCTTCAGGAAAGACACTTTTTGCTTGTTTTTGTCAAGCATCTGGTTATGCATTAAATGTATCTTCTTCTTCTCATTCTCATGAGTGGCTCATTGATTCTGGAGCTTCTTACCACATGGCCAAAAATAAATCCATGTTTTCTTCTTTAAATGATTGTAACACCAAACATATTTATGTTGGTGATGATAGATCTCTTAGTGTTGTAGGATATGGAACCATTCATCTAAAGACTGGTCAGTTTAATGATGTACTATGTGTTCCTACCTTGTCATGCAACCTTCTATCTATTTATCAGGTAACTCATTCAGGTGAAGGGAATATAGTTGAATTCTCACCTCATGATGTTGTAATCAAGGACCTCAAAGATCTTAGACATATTTTAGCTAATGGAATAGCTGATGATTCCACAAGGTTGTATAAGTTTGAAAACTTTGGGTCATCATGTATTCCCTCTATTTTTGTTGCTCATAATGTTGAAGTGAGAAAACTTTGGCATGAGTGATTTGGTCACTTAAAATATCGCTCTCTTCAAACTCTATGTAAAGAAAATATGGTGACAGATCTTCCTATGGTATCTTGCCGAGATGGTGTTTTCTCCAGATGTGTACTCAGAAAATATAATCGGGATATTTTTAACAAACGTGCCTCTTGGCATGCTTCAGGCCCTTTGCAGCTTGTACACAGTGATTTATGTGGTCAAATTCCTGTTGTTTGTTTCTCTGGTTTCAAGTACTTCTTAACTTTCATTAATGATTTTTCTAGATGCACTTGGGTATACTTCTTAAAAATCAAGAGTGAAGTTTTTAACATTTTCTTGGCCTTTAAAGCCTTTGTTGAGAAACAATTTGGACATAAAATTATTAAGTTAAGATCAGACAATGGAGGAGAATATGTTAAAAACAAATTTATCAAATTTTGCACTGAGCATGACATTCAATTGCAACATACTATTCCATATACTCGACAAAAAAACGGTGTAGCTGAAAGGAAGACTCACACCTTAAAAGAAATGGCTAATTGTATGCTTCAATCTAAAGGACTTAGTCTTAATTTTTGGGCAGAAGAAATTAACTGTGAAAATTACATAGTAAATCGCACTCCTACTAAGTTTTAAGGAATGTAACTCTAGAAGAAGCCTAGAGCTCAATCAAACTAGATGTAAGTCACTTTCGTGTTTTTGGAAGTGATGTTTGGGTCCATATTCCAGATGTGAAACATAAAGCCTTAGAAATTAAGAGTGAAAAATGCATTTTTGTTGGATATTATGAAGATGTCAAAGGATATAAACTTCTTCAACAAAAATCCAAAAATATAATCCTTAGAAGAGATGTAAAATTTGATGAAAATATATTGGCCTGTGACCCTAGTTCAGCATGTGTGCCACCTTTGGCCTACGAGCCTGATTCAGCATATGTGCCACCTCTCTCTATCTCTTCTATTTTTAATAGCATTCCTTCTAGTTCAGATGATGAAAGCAAGAATGACAATCCTCCCCCACCTCTTGAAGAAATTCCTTCAACTCCATAGCTTCCAGTATGGGTCTGCTCTACTTAGGATGCAGCAGGTTCTCTTGCAGGTGACCCTGCAGATCAATGGCATACACGTTCTCAGTTCGACAGAGCCTCTTCCTTATTGGCTCAAGTTCCAGAAAATCCTGATCCCGACACCTTTGAAGAAGCTTTCGATCATCTAGATTGGGATGAAGCTATGAATGAAGAATATCGTTCCTTATTTGCAAACTATACTTGGGACCTTGTTCCTCTTCCAAAAGGAAGAAAAATTATCAGATGTAGATGGGTTTACAAAATAAATTTTGGCCACGATGGAAGGGGATAGGCATAAAGCTCGTCTTGTTGCTAAAGGATTTTCACAAGTTGAAGGCATTGACTATACTGAAACCTTCTCCCTTGTTTCCAAAATGAATTCAATTCGCCTTGTTCTTTCCCTTGCTGCCTCCTTTAAATGGGAAGTCCATCAGATGGATGTTAAATCTTCCTTCTTACATGGATATTTGCATGAAGAAATCGACATGGAGCAACCCCCTGGGTTTATCCAAAACGACTCTAGCCTTGTTTTTCCCCTTAGGAGGTCTCTCTATGGTCTCAAACAAGCTCCTCAGCCTTGGTATGCCAAAATGGATAGATTTCTATTAGATAATGGATTTTTTTGGTGTCATTCTGACAACATTGTCTACACCAAGAAAGTGGGTAAGTCCTTCACCATCCTTGTTTTTTAAGTTGATGATCTTATCCATAATGGTAGTGATCCCAACCATATAAACCATGTGAATTATAGCCTCAAAAATAAGTTTGAAATGATAGACTTCGGACACTTGCATTATTTCCTTGGTCTTCAAGTCTTGCAATCTAAAGAAGGTATTACTCATTCTCAGTCCAAGTATGCTTGTGATCTTCTACGCCACTTTCACATGGAAGATTGTAAGCCGGCCCCTTCCCTTTCAATACGAAGTCAAGCTTTCAATCACTTGTACTACCCCTGAAGTTGATGCTACCTTATACCGTCAACTTGTTGGTAAACTTCTGTATATAACCCATACCCATCCTAACATTTCCTTTGATGTTGGTCTTGTTTCTTGGTTTATGCACCAACCTCATGAAAGTCACTGGAATGCAGCTAAAAGAATACTTCGATACATTTGAGGTACAGTTCAGTTCGGGATTCATTATAGTACAGGAGCCTCTCCATTGTTTATTGGTTTCATTGATTCAGATTGGGCTGGTGACCCTGATGATCGAAAGTCTACTGCAGGATATGTACTCACTCTTGGTTCAGGACCTATTACATGGTCTTGTAAGAAACAATGTGTCATCTCTCTTTCTTCAGCAGAAGCAAAGTATCATGGTGCAGTTGAAGCTAGCAAGGAAGCCATGTGGCTTCATAAGATCCTGTCTGAATTTTGTCTTCATCAGCAACATCCAACTACACTTTGGTGTGATAATCAGAGTGCCATTCAACTATGTAAATATCTAGTCCAGCATCAGCGTATGAAACACATTGAGCTTCACATAAAATTCATCAGAAATCTCATTCATGATCGTGTTCTTGAAGTGCAGTATTGTCCAGCCAATGATCAAGTAGTCGATATCTTTACAAAGGCTCTAACAGAAGCAGAGTTTACCAAACTTCGATCCATGCTTGGAGTTTAGGAAAGTTATCATTAAGGGGGGATAGGCTCTAATGCCTCCTTCCTTCTCCTATTGTGTCACCTTTGTAAATCATTCAATCCTATCCCAAGTTGTTCTTAAGGGGGGATGTTGGGATATTCCAACACATAGGAAATATTTAAGTATAACTTAGTCTAGTGTAGAGTTAGGTAATTTTTTTTTCTTTACTATGTACATTTGTAACTTATAATCCGACAGTGATGATTTGTAGTGATCCGATGGTTCACTCTCTCGTCGGTATTAACGACACTTGATCTATGGCTTAAAACTCGATTGGTCCATGATCTCTATTTAAAGGTCATGGAGGGTCATTTTTCTGGTAAACGTTTATGAGAGAAACATATGTAAACTTTCTTTTATATTAATAAATTTACTGAAGTGGCCATGTTGGCTTAGGCCATGGATTATTTCCCTATTCAAGGGTTTTAACCATGTGATAATACCAGTGTTTTGATTTATGATCTGTTTGTGAGCGTTGATCTTTGGTTTTTGATCTAAGGAAATTACTTGATAAATTCCTACAAGAAGGACTGTGAATGGTTCATGGCACTAGAAATATCTTGATCCTTTTAAAATTCTTTCTCCATCTCATTATTTGTTTTTCCTAATGTCATTATATCCCCTCGAGTCATAACTTTGTGTTAAAACCCCCATATTATATGAATAGGGAAAAAATATTGGTTAGCGCTGCCATGAGGAGATTCAAATTACTGTTTATATCTACAACTTGTCATTCCAATTGTGAAAACCTCTCCTATGCAGGATCTAAAGAGTTTTGCATAAATTTATCAGTCGTGAAAATGGTTTTATGACTTTTGGCTTAGCCATTATAGATCTCCTTTAAATATCCATAATATACCCAAAAAAATATTCTATAATACCAATATTATCCATAAATTGTCATCACTATTCCATTGGATAGTTTGTCACAACATATCTACTAAAATAAATTAGAAAATTAGAAATTTACACTATGGAGGTTTATTTCTCCTTAGATTTCTAGATCTCTTAATTACTGTTTATTTCACATGCATGAAAATTATATTGGTGTATAATAGAGGATACAAAAATAAACTCAAACCAAAATTGACAGAAGATATATCCTAGGAAGCCATTTTCGGAGAAAACCCAACTAGAGGGTGAGTTTCTCTACTTTCTTTCTCGAAAGAGAAAATGTTTGCAAGAACAAAAGTAAGGCTTGTTGGAAATATTGTCATTTATGGCAAAGGAGCACAAAGGAGCAACATATAAACTATCATTAAGGAAAAGGAGTAGAGAAGCAGCACCAATAAGGCAAATAAGAAGATCAGGCAATAATGCAGTAAGAAAACATAAAAGAGAGGCACGTAGCAGCATTAAACCATCTGCAAAGGCACCAAAGGAGCAAAGGCATCAAAGAAGCAGAGTCAGCAGAGGCAGCAAAGAAGGAGAGGTAGAAGAGGAAGCAAAGGTAGCTAAGAAACAAGGCAGACAAGAAGCAAAGTCCATAAAGAAACAGAGGTGGCAGAGGCAACAACGAAGCAGAGGTAGTGGAGGCATAAAAGGCATCAAAGGAAGCTAAGACAGACAAGACAGTATTGAGTAAGGCATGCAATAAGAGTAATAAACCCAAGTCAGAGTGAATAATGAATAGAATAACAAGCTCAGGAGAGATCAACACATTTATAAACTGAATAAAGCTCAGGAGAGATCAACATGTTTAGAAGCTGAATAAGTCTTAGGAAAGATAACGGAGATGCAAAGTAGCATTGTTCGCAGAAAGAAGAAAAATCGACTAAGGAAGAGAACACTTAGAAGAATTCCAAGGGAGATGAGTGGATGGTCAGGATTAGATCCTAGAAGTGAAGGCAAGAGATGAAAATATGAGATTACACTACAAGATGAGTCGGGAAGGACAATCAGATTTACAAGCAGCGGCGATGACTGTAGATTTGGTGCAGATCAATGGTGACAATCACATCGCAACCGTGAACATATCGCACATCGCAGGGTACAATGCTTACAGTTAGGACTTCACAAGTTAAGAATTTTACATGCGATACGAAGTGGATCAGCAAGGGAACAAGCATGGACCGTCAGATCCAACGAAGACCAACAACAAAGATCGAAAGTGAAAATCATAAAGTTTAGCATTTAAGTCTTAAGGCCGTCATAGGGTAGGTTATTTTGTGTGCGATGCTAAATGGAGAAGGTACACATGTTGGCACGACAGGGCACGCAGTGAGGACCATTAGATCATATGGCAGATCAACGTCGGATGATGAATTGCGAGTTTGCACATTGCAAATGCTAGCAGACAACACTAAGATTTCGCAAGGTATGTTAATTAGTTTGTGATGCGATAAGGTTAGAAAGATGCGATGCAGTGAAAGGCAGGAGCCACATGTCAGCATTGCGCATTAGCACACATCACAAATTTCATGTTTTGTGCTTAAGGTTCACATGGTAAGTTGATTTGGATGCAATGCGATGCAATCACATATCGCACAAGATAGGAGATACATTATTGCTAAACGTTAAAAGTTGCAGGCAAAGCACAATGCCATGTATTGTGATTGGTTAAGTGTTGTGGAACCCCATAACCCCTGTTCCACATTTTGTTATATAAAATATGTGTTGTTTGATCGCTAACGTATGTATGTGAAATAAACTATGATATTGTAATCTGTTGCGTTAAAAGGGAGTTTATGTGGGCCATACCCCACAGGTCACAAAGAAAAGACCTAAAAACATAACAAAGGACTAGGAGCCAGTGCAAAACACTATTGTGGCAGTGAATCAAACGAAAAGTCTGAACACGGCAAGAAAAGGATCGGGTAATAAAAAGGACCCGGAGCTCGTGCAGAACAGTGCAACAAAATCGGTTGAGTCGGGAAAAAAGGAGGTCATGCAACACAATTGGAATATAACTGCAGAAACATAAAAGACAAAGGGATAGCAAGCAGAAGAGGACAAACACAAAACAAATCTAAGAAGCTGAAAGGGCTGAATGAAATATTTTAATGTAACTATAAATTTATTATTTTTTTATATTGTTTGTGATGTAAAGGCAGGTCTCCCAGGAAAAGAAAAACTCCATTTGATATTGTAATAATTGTATACATTTGTAACATCCTAAATATGTTGAGAGCGGAAATGAATGGGTGGAATGAAAGATTCATGCCTGTTCACTTCATATTCCCATATAGAATGAAAAGAGCCATGAAGTAAACTCTCTGCCTGTCAAAAATGCAAAGAAGAGGAAAAATAAGTTGTTAAACAGTGCCCAGCCATAAATCCATATTTCACTAAATTAAGCAATTGGAGAATCCAGGTAAAAAGAATATTTGGGATTTTCTCCTCTGGACCCTTAACACCTCTTTAGCATCATGTTCTCATCTTCTTTTCAATTTCTTTTTCTATTTTTCATTTTCATTTTCATTTTCAATTGCAAAGAAGAAAAGGAAATAGACATATACTTTCATAATAGAATAAAATGCAACAGTAACAGACTCCAACCATGCCAAAGCAGAGAATGGCCATACTGAATCAAACCACAAACAAGAATAAAATTGTTGAGTAAAATGGAGCCAAAGCAGAGAATGGCCATGCTCAATCAAACCACAAACAGGCATAAAACCATTAAGCAAAGAAAAGGGAAAAATGGAGCCAAAGCAGACGAAAACGAATGAGATGGGCGGAACAGAGGAGAAGAGATGAGCAACAACTGAGACACAAACTCAACTTATCCCTTCTCCTTATATACCCAACACCTAACGCCAATTCGATTACAACCCATTGTTCTTCTTCCCGATTCCCATCTAAATTTTTTCTTTCCGCTATCTTATCAATTTGGTACTCATAACAAACAAACAGATAAATTAAACACTACACTCACTTCAAGGGAATGCCAGAATCACATCGTCAGATTGGCTTGTTGTGCTGGTGTCGATGTCTTATAAAAATATTTGCACCCAGAAACGTCCATCACCATAACATGATTATATGCAACTCCATCCCTGTATTTCGCATTCATTCAGCAGCACATCTGCACTGCAAATTCATAGAAACACAAAACATCTACCGACAGAAATTCCACGTGATTAAATGCATGGGAATCAGAGACTTGCAGCTCTTTAGTACATTCAAATGAAATGAAAATTATACCTCTCATCTACTTCTATAGAAATTTTATGCTATGCTTCGTCAACTTAGACCATAATATGTAGGGACAATGAAAATATTTTCATCTTCCACCTGACTCAAACCACTCCGGCGCCTGTTTTCTCAGTCTCCAACCAAGCCAAAGCAGAGAATCGCCATAATAGAGGAGAAGATCCGAGCAGCAAGTGAGGCACAAACTCAACTTATCCCTTCTCCCTATATACCCAATGAATTATATAAAAATCCATTAAACACAAACTCAACTTATCCCTTCTTCCTATATACCCAATGAATTATATGAAAAAATCATTAAACACAAACTCAACTTATCCCTTCCCCCTATATACCCAACACCTAACGGCTATTCGATTACAACCCGCTCCATCCCGATTCCCGATCCCCTTCCTCTCGATCTTTTTCGATATTTTTGCTTTTTTTCGTGTAAATTTTTTTCATTTTCCTTGCAAACGTTCATTTCTTTCCGTTATCTTACTATCCAAATTACTCTTCTCCAACGTTCACAAATAAAAGTTAGTTAGACATAGCGTTTTGCATACCCGCATTTAATATTATTTTTAGTGTTTTTGTTAAGATGTTTATGTCTATGACCACATCTATAGCGCACTAACATTATAATTAATATTTTGGTTACTTTTAATGATTTTTTTATGTTTTTATGTTTGTATTTGTACAATGATATAAATTAAATAGTTTAATAAATAAGTAGCAATTCATGATCATATTAAATATTTATTTATAATATATCTTAAATTAATCACATTAAAAATAAATATATCATCAAAATTAACTAAATTGTAATTTAAAATATATATTTACATTGTAATTTTATTTTAAATTATTATTGTAATTACTTATAAAAATAATTAATATTAGTGAAATATATATCATTGTAAAAAACATTTATTAATATTTCTAATTATGAAGATTCATCTCCATTTCATCATGGAGATTTTTAACTAGTAAATTGATTTTGTTATAATATAATGGATCAATACCATGACTTAGAAATAGCACATGCCGAGTATGATGTTTATAATATATTTTAAAATATCGACATTAAAAATAAATATATCATCAAAATTAACTAAATTGTAATTTAAAATATATGTTTACATTGTAATTTTATTTTAAATTGTTATTGTAATTACTTATAAAAATAATTAATATTAATGAAATATATATAATTGTAAAAAACATTTATTAATATTTCTAATTATGGAGATTCATCTCCACTTTACCATGGATATTTTTAACTTGTAAATTGTGTTAGGGTCTGTGATTTGGCTGATTGGCCAGTCAAATGACAGTGTAACATCAAACCAATCTTTGGAGCCCAAGGAGCTAGTCTTACTGGACTCATAGAGGGCTCTCTCTATTTTTGTAAGGGATATCTGTGTGTTTGCTTATTGCGTTCTGATTTTAGGCTAGTTATGAAGTAAGTTTTTTGGTTTTGGTTTTTAGGTTGTGAGGGATGAAACTGATCAAAGATATAAGATAGGTAAAAAGATGTCAGATCAACTGGGCTATGAGGTCGAAGAGGTCAAGAAAGCTATCAGATGGTGATACAAGGTTGTGGAAGGGCCGATTTCATTCGAGGTAAAATGGATCATTGGGCAAAATGGAGTAAGATGGACATCAAGTTTGTGAATAACAAAGGATTCCAAGCATAACTAGTTTAACAGCTGACATAAACATGGTAGGGCAAACCATTAATCATGAGACATGTAACTATAAGCTAATCAATACATAGAAATAAACATTCAAGCCATGCATAGAGATATATTACTCTCTAACTTTGGGAAATGGCTATCAGACTTTGGGGAAATACACTTAAGATGGAAAAACAACTCAAAACACTATGTCGGAACACCTAAACACAATACTTCAAGTTATTGGGCACTTTGAAAACAAGATTGCATAGTCTTAGACAAAGGGCAAGATCAGAACAAGACCTCCTCGGTTCAACAAATGACAATCTAATCAGTCAAAGAGAAAATTTCATGGATGGAGCTATAGCTAGCCATGAGTAAGCAGGGCATACCGTAAATCATACTTAGCATGCATAAAACCATGAATGAAACAAACAACAATATCCTTAAGTTATTAAAGAGAAATCAAGAATTCTTCAATGTGACTAAGAATGAAGAAAACATGGAAGCTATGAAGAAACAAGAAATTTGAGGTGTCTCCAAGGGCATGTCTCAAATTTTTTCTCTATTGTCCTATAGCAAGCAAGAACATGGATTTTTCAATGAAAACTAGGAAACAAAATAAAGAGAGAGACACTATACCATTCTACCAAGTCATGGAATCCAACAACAATCCTCTTTCACCATCCAAGAACATCCAAGAGACTATCCAAAAGCATGAGACAAGTATTTCTTCCAAAGCTTATATGACCATATATTGCTTCTATTCATCAATTTCAACCTCTATTTACAATCAAAGCCTTTGGAATATATAGGCCAAAGTGAGGAAAACCTCTTAGTTCAACTTGCAATCTCATTGGCCTATCCAAAATATCTTATTTTGTCCTTGAGGCTTTGCAAAGCCCAAGGAACAAAATATCTCATAAAATATCTAAAAAATGCTAAAAGAGGGAAATAAATTGACTTTTCATAACTTCTCATGTACAAAAATAGCTAAACGCACATGAGGAAAAAGTATTTTTGAAAGGTTCAATTTTTACAAAAAATACTCAAAAAATACATCAGAAAAGGTCCCCTGACTTGCTGACAACTTTTGGAAGCCTTCTCGATGTCGAAATGAGGCTCATGATAGCTTGTTGGAAAGATCTGAGTGTCTAATTTCTAAAAATGTTTATTTTTCTCCCGAATAACCAATGAAAGTCCTCCAAAAATAGGACTGTGTGTAAAAACCCAAAAAATAAGCTTTGCTGATAGACCAAGCAGAGTGTAGAAAAAGCGAGCATTTTTCTCCATTTAGGGGGAGAAAATGATCTTCAATTGTCCTGAAAATTTCTGAGTATGTGCCCCTGAAAATATGGCATCCAATGACACCATTCTCATCCTTTGATGATGCCCCAAACTGAAATGGAGATGCCCATGGTTTTTGGCCAAAAACCCAAAAATGACGAAAAACCAAAATATGTCGAATTTCGCCCAAACTTGGTGAGCATGACCCTCAAGGGTTCTCAGCAACATGTTGTGAAGCAGAGGCCATGATTTGAAGTCTTGAGGTGTATTTCCTCAATTTTTGTGTCGGGCGCTTCCCTTTGGCCTCTTTGAGTTTTTCTTGAGCAACCTTCAACTTCCGCCAGGAAAACTGATTTAGCTTTTTATAATGCCCCGTCATTATCCTTTGAAGGTCCAAGTCCCTATTTTCCTTCCCCAATTTCTTCTCTAAGTGTTCATTAACTCTCTTAAGCCATGCCTTCCTATTTTTCTCTATCTCTTGTTCGAACAATGCAGTGAGAGGGGTAGATTGGAGAAGAGCATTTTCCTCTTCTTTTTTCTTCTCAAGGGTCTTTTTTAGCCCCATGGTTCTTGGCCTCTTTTTCCTAGGCTGATATTCACCTTCACTTTCCTCGAACTCACCCATGAGTTCTTCCAACCTCACTTGTGCTTTAGAGGCATCCTTCCTGTATTTGATCGCTCGTGTCTCATAAATAGCCATATGGACACTCATTTGCTTATTTTGGATTTGCAAAAATTGATTGAAATTCCTAGCTCTATGAAGATCATCCTTCAAGGCATCAATTTGGATTTCTCTATGGATCAAGAGATTTTCTAGAATCCGGACCTCATTATCACTATCATCGCTTTGGATTTGGATGATGTCGAATGCACTCTCCTGTTTATGACTGCCTTCTTCCTTGCCCTTCCCCTTGCTTTGGGTGGCTTTTCTAGTACTCTTTCTCTTGGGCAAATCTACCATGGGCTTCTTTGGCAATTATCCCTTACTTCGGAGGGCCCTTGTCACATTTGGAGTGACTACTCTAGGCACCCTTTTATTTGCTTTCTAGGGCTTGGCGACTTTCAGAGAAGAGAGCATGGCCCCTTGCCTCGAAGAGCCAGCTAGCACATGCTCCATGGGCTCTTTACCCTTGTCACTTTGCCCTTTTTCTTATTGAGGTTATTGTCCCTCATGTTGTGGCTAATGTGTAACATGTTGTGGCTGCCCCTGTTCATCACTTTCGTGCTGCTGTGTGTCATCTTTTGGCTGCCCTTGTTCATCTCCCTTTTTACCTTCTTCATCATCTTCATGCTGCTATGTATCATACTGTGGCTACTCACCCTCATCATAAGTCTGTTGTGTATCATCAAAAGTCTGCTCATCCTCACTATGATGCTGTTGTTTAGCACTTTCTTCTTCATCCCCTTGCTGCTGCTCATCATCACTTTCCTCTTCCTACTCATGTCTTTCTTCCTCCTCATGGTCACTTTCTTCTCTTTCTTCAAGCTCCTTGGTTTGTTTTGTGGTAAACTTGAGCTTTTTGGGAATAGGTCTGCTAGAAGAAGGCGAGGGATGATGAGTAGGAGGTGTAGGGGATGTATGGACTGGAGGGATAGTGGAGAAATCTGGATGAGTGATGAAAGTATCCCAAGAGACCTCTCTCTTTTCAAGTTGATGAAGAATGATGATTTTGATGAGAGAGTGATGGAAGAGACAAGCTATTTGCTGTGAAGGAGGCTTCTTCTGAATAGTGGAAGCCATTTTCTCAATGCTTTTGTGTAAGAAGAAAGGAAGATTTAGCAGCTTGGTCCTTGTGAAATGCATGAGTAGTCGAATGTGATAAGCATAGATTCGGGAGAATCTTCCCTCACAAGTGAAGTATCTCATGATGATCTTCATGAGGGGGGCATAGCTGGCTAAAAGATATGAGAAAGGGAAAATAGAAGAACATGACTCTCTGTGCTCAGGCTTTAGAAAGGGCTTGTAATCTTCTGAGTCCACATGGCTTTGTTTAAACCACTTTTCACCAATATAGGGTATTTTAGTGGCTTTGGAGTTGGACATTGGAGAGAATTTGAAGTCAAGGCCCGCCAACTGGAAATGCTTGTCTTGAAACCTTAAAGTGCAAAGGTGTGTCAAAGGAGAAAAGCTCTTCACCTCTTGCACTCTTTGACAAAATTCTAAACACCCAACCTCATGGAAATTGAACAAGACTGATGGGTGGGAATTCACTTCTTCAGTGGAGGTAGGCTCAAATCTTTTATGCAAGCCACTCCTACTATCCTGCCTGGGAGGCATCTTGCTCTGGATGCTCTCTGCAAAACCAAACTGCCTCAAAATAGTTTTCAAGAATGTTTCCTCAAACCCAAATCTGTCTTCTTTGTCAATCATTGTTTGATCAAGGCAAATCTACCTCAAATGCTGTGTGAAATGTTTATGTGATATCAGGTCTTTGCCCCTTCCAAAACACTTCTTTTCCCCTTTTGTATTCCAATCAATAAATAAGTTATAATAATATGCACACAGTCAAATAAAGGTACACACAATCAAATGATCAATGTGTTTGGGTGAGGTCACAAAGCTCTTTGTGTTTTGATGAAAACAAGACAGCCTTGCATTTAGACAAAGGAAACTCCTCCTAATCAAAAACAACTTCCTTGTCTTCACTATTTCTCACACACAAGTAAACAAGAACACCTCCAAACTCGATTTAATAGCTTTCACCCATTAAAGCATGTTTCATGGAAAAAGATGGCAGCACTGATTTTTTGCTTTTTACCACACCGAGGAAACTTTTGAAATGACAAAACACTTATACAATGATCACTGTTGTTTGAAATTAGGCCCACTATTTCACTTTTCAAACCCTGTTTTTCCTCCCTTTAAACACTGCCTCCACCTTTCAACTTGTTTTGAGGGCAGTTTGTTAGGTCTTTTGGTAGCAATAAAAATCCACTACTTTCACTGTGTCAGCGTTGGGAAAATATAGCCACTGCAAGCTCAGATCTTTAAACAAAAATATCAACCCTCCTTACCACTGTTTCGTTGATTACAAACAGCTGACAATGTTTATTGTTTGTGCTAAAGTGGTTAGGATAACCTTAATGCTTGACAACACCATCAAAACAGGTTTTATTGTATCTTGAAGGGAGTGTGATGTTTCAGCACTATTTTTAAAGTGGTCTAGGCTCTTTGAAACTAGAATGAACCCTCCACCAGTCTCCTACCGAAAAAAATTTCTTCAGCAATATTCAACACATAACTTTGATTTACACCATGAGTTTCATTTTTTTCCACCACTTAAAAGTTTTGAATTTAGCAAGGGGGAAATAGAATACCTCGAGGATGGATGGCAGCCCTTGTTTGACAAATTTGAGCAGCGTTTAGGGTTTTTTTGGAAGGCGTTTGGACCATTAACATATGCGCGGCATGTTGATAAGGGAAGGTGCCACGCAATAGCAACGGTGTCAGGTCGGCCTTTGGGCAATTGCAACCGCACCTACAGGCGTGCCGAGCACCGTGCAACAACGCAGCCTCCGTGCAAAACTTCGCCTGAACGCTCCGCACACTTTTTGAGGCACGCCGCGCAATCTCCAAGCCTTAAACTCTGCAACTCTTCGTTCAAAAACTTCTTCTTTGGTCCAGTGAACAGCAGAGAAGAGTTGTGTGTGTTTTTGAAATGTGAAAAGATATGGGCAATGGTCTTTTTAGCTCCTTTAAATCGATCGCCCTTGAGTTAATTTTGTGGGGGTTTTTGTAAGTCCCTTTTTGAAAAATGCGTTGGTTTAAAACAACAAATTAACCCCTAATCTTATCATTTGTGTTTTTTCAAAATAAATCAAACCCAAACTTGACCAGGCCTTTTTGAAAAACTGTGGGTGACTGTTTTTGGAGGTTTTTATGCTTGTGATATTTTTTCACCATGAGCAAACCACTTTGGTGTTTTTCTTATTGAAAAGGAAAAACAATGACTTGTGAAGCATCTTTTTCCATTTTGCAAGGAGGTGACTTATCTCTTGAAAACTTGATGACAATTTATGTTCCTTATACTTATATCTGCTTGTTAGAGGGAACCTGGCTCAGATCCATATAGGGACTGTAGATGTATTCTCCAAATGATGTTTCTCTTTGACTATGGGTGAGGCCCAGTTGTATTCAGCTAGGATTTATCATCATCTTTCCATCAAAAGGGAACTTATTTCAAAAAACTCTCCTTTACTCAAAATGTAACAGCAAGGTATCTTTGACCTCTTTTTATAAGGAGCAAGCCTTCATTTGTAGCAGTGGCATGCTTTAATGGTTTTGAATGTTGTTCCAGAACCTAGAACACAAGCCATAATACTTATTGCATATTTATGAACATATGTGTTTAGTTGCAATGCCTCTTTGGGAAAAATGAGCTCAAATTTCCTTCTGTCCACTATGATGTGTATTTGAAAGGAAATTTTTCATGAACAGGAAGAGCAGGACCTTTTGAAAAATAATTATCATTCTTTGGCCTGTGTCCAAGCCAGCTGATTTCAACTTATTTTCAACTCTGTTTTTTTTAAAGGAACAGAGACTAAATGCCAAGCCTGTTTATCAAGGAGATGGGTCTTTGTAACTTTTTAAGGGAATTACACCCCTCATCAAGGTTTGTACATTTCTTGCCTCTAGACTGTCTTTGAAAGGAATCTATGATAGGAGATAAGTCAGCTTCTTTGATAGTTTATGGTACTCATGCTTTCCCTTTGTTTTTGACATCATTGCTCTGTTCAAAAGCCTTCAATTGTCTCCTAATGTTCTTAAAATTTGTCTCTCAGTCAGTGAAAACCCCAAATTCAAACACTGCTCTGGCCCTCTGCTTATAGATGAAGGAGGCCTACTTTGAAAAATGGCTGGTTTCCTTTTAACCTTTCTCTCAACCAAATGAAGAATGTTTGATGAACATACTGATAGTGGTTTCCCTTATACATGATGGCAGAAGTTAGTTGAGCTAAAGACTGTTTGACTCTTTTGGCTAACTTCTTAATAATATTTCTTCATTGATGATCAACCCATTAGCTTCACATTGTAACTCAATAACATAGAAACTCCTGTAAACAATTTTTTAAAAGCACTACTGCTTTGCCTCTGCCTTTAACATCATTTTTATGCAGATGCCCTCATTAGATGTCTCACTGTACTTCAAAATTGTCTTACAGGCAGTGCAATTCTTAAAATCAAACTTTATCCTTGGCCCTCTACTTATAGATGAAGGAGGCGCTCTCAGTCTTCAACCCTCTACTTATAAAATGAAGGAGGTTCTCTTAGTCCTCAAAAACCTTCTGCTTGTAGATGAAGGAGGTCTTTTAGTCATGCCATTTCATCAGCTTTTAACAGTATTATTTTTCCTTTCACTGTCTTTTCATGCTTTGACTGTGGTCGCATGAGCCTAATGAAAAAACTCTCTGCCCTGTAGCTACATTCCAGGCTCAAAATCACATGAGAAGCAGTTGTCTTCTCATGTGGAGTCAAATACTGTCTTCTGGGATGCCGATACACTTCTACTCTTTGAAAGATCCATTGAAACACTGCGAAACCACCTAATATCAGTTTTGACCTAGGGCATGTGCATTGTTGAGACTTCAGGTTTTGTTAGTGGCGCAACTTAAGGGTGTAACCAACTTTATTTGCAGAATGGGAAGGTTTGTTATGACTGGGTTGTATCAGATAGAGGTTCTTTGGCTTTAGAGTGATTTTCCAAGGGAGGAATGCCTAAAGTGCCACTACCTAACTTAGGGGAAACTTCTTTGGACAGATTTGGATTGTTTCTTTGGAGCTGATGGGAAAAATAGTATGGCTAAGGCTAGATAGGGCTTGATAATGAGGTTCATCTCGTCATGGGCGGATTGAAAAGGTAGGAGGGAAAAATTTGTTTGGGGGTTTTCTAGATGACAAATTGACATATGGAGATCTGTTTCTAGAAAACTCAGCTAGGAATCTAGTCATCAACAATAGGTGAAAAATACTGATGACTAACAGTGGCTCCATTTGGGGAGGGCAGCTCCTTTTCAGGAGGTGTCCAGAATTGCAGATCTTTGGCATATGAAGGCCAGTGCCTTTATCCATTGGCACAAATATCTTTCTTCCTTGATGCTATTTCTGAAAATTGACAGCATGATTAGCATCAATGATATTTCTACCTACCCCACTATCTTTCCTAACATTTTTTCTTCCTTTGGGTGCATTTGGACTAGCAACGCTTTGAAATTTTTTTTTTTTTTTTGAAAAATGAACCTATCTATTTCTACACTTATATTTGTCGGGAGTTCAGATTAAACTGATGAACTCCTTTGTTTCTGTACCTATGCTAGATCAACTGTCAAGGTTAAGCTGTTTGATAGGATTTTGTTCTCTAATCTAAAACATGAAATATAAAAATGACCAAATTAGGATTAGACAGTTTGATTTTTCATGTACTTGTGGCATAAAAGACAAGCTGCACACAAATATTATTTTTCATAAAATGAAATCTAGAAAGTGGGGTTAAGATACATAATTTGTTTTTCATCCCTGCTTCACTCTTTGGTTCTGTTTTGAGCATGTGGAACCAATATCCTTTCCTAATCTACTCTCTTTGATAAGTCAAGCTTACACAATGTTGACCATCTTTTCCACTCACTAACTTGTCAGAAAAAAAATTTAAAACATGTTCAGTTATGATTAGGCTAGATAATTGAACAAGAAATTTGAGCACTAGTAGCGGCATTTAGACTTGCGCGCTTTCTAAATGACTATTTTTTGAACATGGGGCTTTACCATTGCTTTTAGAAACTGCCCTCTTCTTCTACTTTTTACTGATTTTTGTATTTTATACTTTTTCACTTTTTCTTCAAACAATCTAGAACTGAAAAGATGCTCACAAGGCTGAGCTTATTTTCCACTGCTATCTATCTATCCTAATATAATCTATACACAATAGACATTTATTTGGTGAACTCTCTTTTCCAATGTAACCAATCAAGTAGATGATTACATGGGTGACTATGTTTTAGTTCTCTCATGATGTTGAAGTAATGAAAGGGCCACTTCCACTTCATTTGTTTTCGGACAGTAGTGCTTAAGTTTTTCCTCATACTTTGCAGCAAACTGTTCATGGTAGAACACACTAATCCTTCTTTAAAGGTCTCTAGGGAAACATCAAAGGGGTCTTCGAATAGTAGCTGGCCTAGAGGATTTGAATAGTAGACCTCATTTAGGATTACTCCCTCCTTTACTTGACTAACCTTGGGATTATTTTGAGAAAGAATCCCTTCTCCCTCTTTATGATTATCTAATTTGGAAACTTCAGAAAGTAATGTTATGCTACCTTCAAGCAATATTGGTACACCCTGATTTAGTGAGATGATTCCTATTTGTGAGCCATTATCCTGATGAGTAGGACTATTCTTTGGCACCAGGTCTTCTTGAGAAGAAATTTTAGTATCAGCATCAATCTGTTCTGTTCTTTTAGTATGCGAAAATGCATTAGTAGATAAATCAGCAGTAGAACACATATACATATTTTCTTTAAAAAAAGGTTTGGATGCTGGCTATATGCTTAGGATTTCATTGGTTTCTTATTTTGTTGAAAGGGGTGGTGCCTTTCTCTTCTTCTGGGTGGAACTATGATGTCTCTCTTCCTTTTGTGGATGCTCACAAGGGTGAATGTCTTCTTGAGGAAGTATTTCAACCTTAACAACAATTTGTTCTATTGTTTCTTTATAAGCAATTTCTTTAGTAGGTAAGGCAGTAGTGGATAGCATCTGATCCATTTCCTCTTCAGTTAAAGGAGGAGGTATTTTCTGTTTTCTTTGGATTGGGAAACAATTGATTTCCATTTTTTGTGGAAGTTGATCTTGTGGCTGAATGTCCTCTTGTATTTTACAAGGAAGGGAAGATGGATTGTTATTTGTTTCAACCTTTTCAAAGAGCTCTTGTGGATCCTCTCTTATTTTTTGATGGATTTCATCTGGGATCAACTCTTCTTGGCCATCTTCATGGTTATTTTGGGTAAGAAAATTATGGATCTCCTCTAAATAATCCTCAGGATGCCAATTTCCTAAGTTTTCATCAGTGCTTACAAGGTGTTGTATGAGGTCTTTAGATTGATCACAACAATTTTCAGCCAATGATAGATATGGAAAATTCCCTATATAGTGTTTACAAAATAATTTGTGGAAATCCTTCAAAGAAAACAAGATGCCAGGTTCTAGGCCTTCGTACCATTCTCTTGCCTTTCCTTCTAATGTACCCATGAACATTTTCATGAGGCAGTCCTCATGCCATTCAACCTTTAACCTCCATACATGTATATGAAAATTGATGAGATGTAACAATGGGCCATCAACCTTTTCATCTCCAAAGATAGGTAGGTTTTCTATCCAATTTACGTCTTTAGGCATTTTGTGTGGGAATCCAGGGATATGTTCTCTGCTCATCGGAGCATATCTCCTTTGTGTCCTTGGATCCATTTTTGTTAATCAGAAAGGGTCACTGTGTCTTTTCAATCAGTCTAAAGTTCTCTACCAGTGGAGTCTTTTGGTCTAATGAAGGTTGTGGAGTGGCCAGGTGGAGGATTTGAACTGTGCTGTCCACCATCAGCATGATTGGGATTGCATAATGCATTCCTAGGAGACTTTATAAGGACTAGTGGAGTAATAGGCCTACTGGAGGCTAGTGGAGTCGCCAGGTGGAACTTGGTTGTTTTTGTAAAGATGTAGCTATGGTCCACCACCAGTAACTAGGAAAAAACAAATCTGGGAATGTTTTGGGGTTTTCAGAGTTTTTGTGTAGCCTATGAGGTTTGGAAGAGTTTCCTATAACTGAATCATCATTTTGCTGATATGGTGAAGGATCTAGCTTCTACTCTTCAAACAACACTTAAGTTTTCTAAGTTTGATTGAGACTTTGAGAGTTACTAAGGAGTACTTAGATTGTCACTAGCTCGGAAGGTCCCACCGTGATCGCCATTATGTTAGTGAGCAGTGGGATAAGTCAATCAGATAGTATTCTTTAAGGCTGCTGGAATGTTTATAGAATCTAAGTTTGTTTATCACTTAGGGTCCCACCGTGATCACCATTATGTTAGTGAGCGATGGGATAAGTTCACAAGGTAGTATTCTCAAAGGTTTCTGAAGGTTTAGGGAAACTAAGTTTGTTTATCGCTCAGAGTCCCACTGTGATCACCATTATGATAGTGTGGCGATGAGGTGGCTTAATTGGATAGTAGCCTAGAGTTTAGTAAAGTAGTAAGGCCTACTGGAGGCTAGTGGAGTCGCCAAGTGGTTTTTTAGTTTTTTTGAGGTATATGTGTATGTTCCACCACTAATACTGACAAAAACCAATCTAAGGAAGTTTTGGGGTTTTTTTGAGTTTTTATGTGCAGCCTAGTTTGTAAGAGTGTTCTAAACCTGATTCATCACTTTTCTAAGATGGTGAAACAAGTAGTTTACTCTAAATGATTCTAAAGGTTGATGGTCTGAGTTTAGTGTTGAAGGACTGAAGAGTCTATAAGAGTTTTCTAGACTGTCATGTACTCAGTAAGTCCCACCATGATCGCCATTATGTTAGTGAGCAGTTGGATAAGTCAACAAGATAGTATTTTCAAAGGTCTCTAAAGGTTTTTAGGGAAACTAAGTTTGTTTATCACTTAGAGTCCCACTGTGATCGCCATTATGTTAGGGTCCCATGATTTGGCTGATTGGCAAGCCAAATGACAGTGTAACATCAAAATAGTCTTTGGAGCCCAAGGACCTAGCCTTCCTGGACTCAGAGAGGGATCTCTCTATTTGTGTAAGGGATATCTGTGTGTTTTCTTATTGTGTTCTGATTTTAGGCTAGTTATGAAGTAAGTTTTTTGGTTTTGGTTTTTAGGTTGTGAGGGATGAAACTGATCAAAGATATAAGATAGGTAAAAAGATGTCAGATCAACTGGTCTATGGGGTTGAAGAGGTCAAGAAAGCTATCAGATGGTGATACAAGGTTGTTGAAGGGCCGATTTGATTCGAGATAAAATGGATCTTTGGGAAAAATGGAGTAAGATGGACATCAAGTTTGTGAATAAAAAAGGATTCCAAGCATAACTTGTTTAACAGCTGACATAAACATGGTAGGGCAAACCATTAATCATGAGAAATGTAACTATAAGCTAATCAATACATAGAAATAAACATTCAAGCCATGCATAGAGAGAGACATTTCAACTTAAAATGGCTACCACTGGGGAATACACTTAAGATGGAAAACAACTCAAAACACTATGTCGAACACCTAAACATAGTACTTCAAGTTATTAAAATTTAAAACAAAGATGGTATAGCCCTAGACAAAGGCAAGATCGTAACAAGACCTCCTTGGTCAACAAATGACAATCTAATCAATCAAAGAGAGGTTTCATATGTGGAGCTATGGCTAGCCATGAGTAAGCAGGGCATACCGTGAATCATACTTAGCATGCAAAACCATAAATGAAACAAGCAAACAATATTCTTCAGTTATTAAAGAGCAATCAAGGATTTTTTAATATGACTAAGAATGAAGAAAACATAGAAGCTATAAAGAAAAAGGAAATTTGAGGTGTCTCCAAGGGCATGTCTCAAATATATTCTCTATTGTCTTATAGCAAGCAAGAACATGGAATTATGAATGAAAACTAGGAAACAAAGTAGAGAGAGAGACACTATACCATTCTACCAAGTCATGGAATCCAACAACAATCCTCTTTCATCATCCAAGAATATCCAAGAAACTATCCAAAAGAATGAGACAATTGTTTCTTCCAAAGCTTATATGACCATATATTTCTTCTATTCATCAAGTTCAACCTTTTTTACAATGAAAGCCTTTGGAATATATAGGCCAAAGTGAGGAAAAACTCTTAGTTCAACTTGCAATCTCATTGGCCTATCCAAAATATCTGATTTTGTCCTTGAGGCTTTGCAAAGCCCAAGGCACAAAATATCTAATAAAATATCTCAAAAATGCTAAAAGAGGGAAATAAATTGGATTCGTTGTCCCTTCTCATGTACAAAAATAGCTAAACGCACATGAGGAAAAAGTATTTTTGAAAGGTTCAATTTTTACAAAAATACTCCTTCTAATGTGCGTAAAAGGTCCTTAATGTCATTTTTTGTCTTCTTAGTTTCGATGTCGAAATGAGGTTCGTACAGTTTGTTGGAAATATCCTGAGTGTCAATTTAAAGGTTTATTTTTCTCCAAACACGTTAAATGTGAAGTCCTCCAAAATATCTCAAAAACCAAAAAATAAACCTTGTTGATAAACCGGGCAGAGTGTAGAAAAAGTGAGCAGTTTTCGCCATTTAGGAGGAGAAAATGATCTTCAAATATCCTAAAAATCGCTGAGTATGTGCCCCTGAAAATATGGCATCCAATGATACCATTATTATCCTTTGATGATGCCCCAAACTGAAATGGCGATGCCCATGAGTTTTGGCCAAAAACCCAAAAATGGCAAAAAACCAAAATATGTCGAATTTCGCCCAAAATTGGCAAGTATGACCCTCAAGGGTTTTCAGCAACATGTTGTGAAGCAGAGGCCAAGATTTGGAGTCTTGAGGTGTCTTTCCTCAATTTTTGTGCCAGGGGCTTCCCTTTGGCCTCCTTGAGTTTTTCTTGAGCAACCTTCAACTTCCGCCGAGAAAACTGATTTAGCTTTTTATAATGCCCCGTCATTCTCCTTTGAAGGTCCAAGTCCCTGTTTGCCTTCTCCAATTTCTTCTCCAAGTGGTTATTAAATCTCTCAAGCCATGCCTCCCTATTTTTCTCTATCTCTTGTTCGAACAATGCAGTGATATGGGTAGATTGGAGAAGGGAAATTTCCTCTTCTTTTTGCTTCTCAAGGGCCCTTTTTAGCCCCATGGTTCTTGGCCTCTTTCGCCTAGGCTGATCTTTTCCTTCACTTTCATCGAACTCACCCATGAGTTCTTCCAACCTCACTTGTGCTTTGGAGGCCTCCTTCTCGTATTTGTTTTCCCGTGTCTCATAAACAACCATATGGACACTCATCTGCTTGTTTTGAACTTGCAAGAATTGATTGAAGTTCCTAGCTCTATGAAGATCAGCCTTCAAGGCATCAATTTGGCTTTCTCTATGGATCAAGAGATTTTCTAGAATCTGGGCCTCATTATCACTATCATCGCTTTGGATTTGGATGATGTCGAATGCACTCTCCTGTTCATGACTGCCTTCTTCCTCGCCCTTCCCCTTGCTTTGGGTGGCCCTTCTAGTACTCTTCCTCTTGGGAAAATCGACCATGGGCTTCTTTGGCAATTTTCCCTTGCTTCGGAGAGCCCTAGTCACATTTTGAGTGACAACTCTAGGCACCCTTTTCTTTGTTGTCCGGGGCTTGGCGACTTTTAGAGAAGAGATCATGGCCCCTTGCCTTAGAGAGGCAGCTAGCACATGCTCCATGGGCTCTTTACCCTTGTCACTTTGCCCTTTTTCTTCTTGAGGTTGTTGTCCCTCATGCTATGGCTGATGTGCAACATGTTGTTGCTGCCCCTGTTCATCACTTTCATGCTGCTGTGTGTCATCTTCTAGCTACCCCTGTTCATCACTTTCATGCTGCTCCTGTTCAAAGATTCGCTACCCTCATCACCTCCATTTTGCCTTGTTCATCATCTTCATGTGTTTGTCTATCATACTTCGCTACTCACCCCCATCATAAGTCTGTTGTGTATCATCAAAAGTCTGCTCACCCTCACTGTGATGTTGTTGTTCAGCACTTTCTTCTTCATCCCCTTGTTGTTGCTCATCATCACTTTCCTCTTCCTGCTCATGTCCTTCTTCCTCCTCATGTCCTTCTTCCTCTTCTTCAGGCTCCTTGGTTTGTTCTGTGGTAAACTTGAGCTTTTTGGGAATAGGTCTGCTAGAAGAAGGCGAGGGATGATGAGTAGGAGGTGTAGGGGATGTATGGACTGGAGGGACAGTGGAGAAATATGGATGAGTGATGAAAGTATCCCAAGAGACCTCCCTCTTTTCAAGTTGATGAAGAATGATGACTTTGATGAGAGAGTGATGGAAGAGGCAGGCTATCTGATGTGAAGGAGGCTTTTTTTGAAAAGTGGAGGCCATTTTCTCAATGCTCTTGTGTAAGAAGAAAGGAATATTTAGCAATCTTTCCCTAGTGAAATGCATGAGCAGTCGAATGTGATATGCATAAATTCAAGAGAATCTTCCCTCACAAGTGAAGTATTTCATGATGATCTTCATGAGGGGGGTGTAGCTGGCTAAAATATATGAGAAAGGGAAAATAGAAGGACATGACTCTTTATGCTTAGGCTTTAGAAAGGGATTGTAATCTTCTGAGTCCAAATGGCTTTGTTTCAACCACTTTTCCCCAATATAGGGGATTTTAGTGACCTTGGAGATGGATCTTGGAGAGAATTTGAAGTCAAGGCCTGCCAGCTGGAAATGCTTGTCTTGAAACCTCAAAGCGCAAAGGTGTGTTAGAGGAGAAAATCTCTTCACCTCTTGCACTCTTTGACAAAAATCTAAACATCCCACCTCATGGAAATTGAATAAGACTGATGGGTGGGCATTCACTTCTTCAGTGGAAATAGGCTCAAATATCTTATGCAATCCACTCCTACTATCCTGCCTGGGAGGCATCTTGTTCTGGATGCTCTTTGCAAAATCAAACTGCCTCAAATGATTTTTTGAAATGTTCTCTCAAACCCACCAAACCAACTCGTCGTCTTTGTCATTCAATCTGTTTCATCAAGGCAAATCTGCCTCAAATGATGTGTGAAATGTTTCGTGATATCGCCCTCGCTCCTTCCAAAACACCTTTTCCCTCTTTGTATGCCAATCAACAAGTAAGTTAGAATAATATGCACACAAATAAAAGGTACACACAAATAAACGATCAATGTGTTTGTAGTCACAAATCTCTTTGTGTTTTGATAAAAACAAGACAACCTTGCATTTAGACAAAGGCAAAAAACTCCTCCTAATCAAAAACTTCCTTGTCTTCACTATTTATCACACACGGGTAAACAAGAACACCTCCAAACTCGATTTAATAGCTTTCACTCATTAAAGCATGTTTCATGGACAAAGATGGCAGCACTGATTTTTTGCTTTTTACCACACCAAGGAAAATTTTTGAAATGACAAAACACTTATACAATGATCACTGTTGTTTGAAATTAGGCCCACTGTTTCACTTTTCAAACCTTGTTTTTCCTCCCTTTAAACACTGCCTCCACCTTTCAACTTGTTTTGAGGATAGTTTGTTAGGTCTTTTGACAGCAATAAAAATCCACTACTTTCACTTTGTTAGTGTTGAGAAAATATAGCCACTGCAAGCCCAGATATTTAAACAAAAATATCAACCCTCCTTACCACTGTTTCTTCGATGACAAACAACTGACAGAGTTTATGGTTTATGCTAAAGTGGTTACGATAACCTTAATGCTTGATAACACCATTAACACTTTTTATTGTATCTTGAAGGGAGTGTGATGTTTCAACACTGTTTTTAAAGCGGTATAGGCTCTTTGAAACTAGAATGAACCCTCCACCAGTCTCCTACTGAAAAAACTTTCTTCAACAATATTCAACACATCACTTTGATTTACACCATGAGTTTCATTTTTCGCCACCACTTAACAGTTTTGAGTTTAGCAAGGGGGCAACAAAATACCTCGAGGATGGATGGAATCCCTTGTTTGACAAGTTTGAGCAGCGTTTAGTGCTTTTTGGAAGGCGTTTGGACCATTAACATATGCGCGGAACCTTGATAAGGGAAGGCACCGCGCAATAGCAACGGTGTTGGGTCGGCCTTCGGGCAATTGCAACCTCACCTACAGGCGTGCCGCGCATCGCTTCAGGTGCGCCACGCAACAACGTAGCCTCCGTGTAAAACTTCGCTTGAACACGCCATGCACTTTTCCAGGTGCGCCGCGCAATCTCCAAGCCTTAAACTCTGCAACTCTTCATTCAAAAACTTCTTCTTTGGTCCAGTGAACAACAGAGAAGAGTTGTGTGCATTTTTGAAATGTGAAAAGATATGGGCAACGGTCTTTTTGCAGAATAATTTTGGTTGGAATATTGCATATTTATGAACATATGTGTTTAGTTGCAATGCCTCTTTGGGAAAACTAAATACAATTTTCCTTATTGTCCACTATGATGAGTTATTGAAAGACATTCCCTCATGAACAGGAAGAAAAAGTACCCTTTGAAAAATAATTATCATTCTTTGGCCTGTGTCCAACCCAGCTGATTTCAACTTCTTTTTAACTCTGTTTTGTTTTAAAGGAACAAAGACTAAATGCCAAGCCTATTTATCAAGGAGATGGGTCTTTGTAACTTTTTAAGGGAATTACACCCCTCAGCAAGGTTTGTACATTTCTTTCCTCCAGACTGTCTTTGAAAGGAATCTATGATAGGAGATAAGTTAGCTTCTTTGATAGTTTATGGTACTCATGCTTTCCCTTTGTTTTTGACATCATTACTCTATTTAGAAGCCTTCAATTGTCTCCTACTGTTCTTACAATTTGTCTCTCAGTCAGTGAAAACCCCAAACTCAATCACTACTCTGGCCCTCTGCTTATAGATGAAGGAGGCCTACTTTGACAAATGCCTGGTTTCCTTTCAACCTCTGTCTCAACTAAATGAATAATTTTTTATGAACATACTAATAGTGGTTTCCCTTATACATGATGGCAAAATTTAGTTGAGCTCAATACTTTTTGACTCTTTTGGCTAACTGCTTAATAATATTTCTTCATTGATGATCATCCCATTAGCTTCACATTGTAACTCAATAACATAAAACTCCTGTAACCAATTTTTTAAAAGCACTACTACTTTGTCTTTGCCTTTAACATCATTTTTATGCAAAGACCCTCAATAGCTATCTCACTGTACTTCAAAAATTGTCTTATAGGTAGTACAATTCTTAAAATCAAACTTTATCCTTGGCCCTCTACTTATAGATGAAGGAGGCGCTCTCAGTCTTCAACCCTCTACTTATAAAATGAAGGAGGTTTTCTCAGTCCTCAAAAACCTTCTGCTTGTAGATGAAGGAGGTTTTTTAGTCATGCCATTTCATCAAATTTTAACAGTGTTATTTTTCCTTTCACTGTCTTTTCATGCTTTGAATGTGGTCGCAGGAGCCTAATGAAAAAACTCTCTGCCCTGTAGCTGCATTCCAGGCTCAAAGTCACATGAGAAGCAGCTATCTTCTCACGTGGAGCCAAATACTGTCTTCTGGGATGTCGGTACACTTCTACTCTTTGAAAGATCCATTGAAACATTGCGAAACCACCTAATATCAGTTTTGACCTAGGGCATGTGCATTGTTGAGACTTCAGGGTTTGTTAGTGGCGCGACTTAAGGGTGTAACCAACTTTATTTGCAGAATGGGAAGGTCTGTTATGACTGGGCTGTAGCAGATAGAGGTTCTTTGGCTTTAGAGTGGTTTGCCAAGGGAGGAATGCCTAAAGCGCCACTACCTAACTTAGGGGAAACTTCTTTGGAAAGATTTGGATTGTTTCTTTGGAGTTGATGGGAAAACTAGTATGGATGAGGCTATATAGGGCTTGATAATGAGGTTCATCTCGTCATGGGCAGATTGAAAAGGTAGGAGGGAAAAATTTGTTTGGGGGTTTTCTAGATGACAAATTGACATATGGAGATCATTTTCTAGAAAACTCAGCTAGGAATCTAGTCATCAACAATAGGTGAAAAATACTGATGACTAAAAAATTGATTTTTTTACAATATAATGAATCCTTACCATGACTTACCAATAGCACATGCCCAGTATGATAGGCGTTGATATGAAATTTTCTTTAATTAATCAATTTGAGATAAATTAATCAAAAGAGCATAACCAGCTTGCAAATAAATCTTAACTCTCCCTCTTTGAATACTACTATGAATATTGTCCTGTATTCCATGAAGGTTAAATCTCTACCATCTACCTAATAAGTCCTCATAATTAAATTTACTCATAATTAAATTAAAATTATGACAGACATATTCTAGAATAAACACGTCTTAATAAATAAATAAAAAACATTTGAATATGATATTTTTAACATAAAAGAAAATGGACATCACTCTCCTTTAGATTTGTTATTGCATATTATTTTCTCAACAATGAATATCTCTAGAAGTATATGAAATATAAATTTTGCATAAAATACGAAGCCCCTCATAATTAATAGAATATTATATTATAAAGCTACACTACTATGTTTTCATTGCTCAATAAAATACAAATCATGATAGGTCAGAGTGTATATCTAGTATATTATTGTATACCATCTTTACATTTAATTGTAAATTAGTAATTTCTTTAGATAAAAAGGAAAAATATATTGTAAATACAATTTCCAAACACATAGTTATTTTATCAATATGTATTTAAATGAACCATTTAGGCAAAATAATAATCAATAAAAATAATTAATCCCAATTATGATTTCTTCCTAATCATTACCATTTCCAAGTAGTAGAGCTTACGAAGACTTGAACCTAACTATCAAAACGAATTTGAATTTCTTTGTTGCCCTCATTCAATTCAAAAGATCATATCCTTCAATATTTAACATAATAGAGTGTGTGAAGACTGGAATCGAAGTATAAAAATGAACATCCTCTATTTCCATTATTAATTCTAGAAAATAGCACGCTTAAACATTTATTGAATGTGAGTTGTTTCCTTCTCAAAATATGAATTTGGTTATGAAGGTATGTATACCCTGTTGGGGTGGAATTTCCTCTTATTACATGCCTTCTCACTTAAAAATATTTGCATATATATCTTTATGTATCATTGTTAAGTATCTATCACATCCAAACTTTTATGATAAATTGTCCTTATTCTGCTTCTATCTTTTTTCCGATAAGCCATAGATTACTTTGGGATTGCAAGAACTGTAGTGGTTAGCGATCTTTGTGGATTATTATCTCCTTTCCCATTAAATGGTGTTTCATGTTCTTAACATTTTGCACGAGGGTATAGAGCTCCTTACCATAAGTAGGGTATTTAAGAACCTCCTCATGAACTAATTTAGAATGGTAGCATATAGGCCTTGTTCCCTACTGCTTCCATGTCAATCATCTTGATTTCCTTTCCTCAAGAATATATTCTTCACGTATTGTGCTTGTACACAATCCTCTTCCACCAATCTAGGCTTAAAAAACATCGCTTGTTTTGAAAATTGATATGTAGACCTCCTAAATACTTGAGGAGTACATATGGGTTCCTTTCGGAGATACCCAATATTATGGTCTTCTTTCTAAATTTCGTGGTGTACTCTCGTACACTCCCCCTGTTTCTTCCTGAATTTGTGCCACTAGATCCAATAGTCCTCTAAATGCCTAATAGGGTGAAATTATGACTTGATGATAATTTTAAATTCCTCTTGCTTATACATTGGAGGATCTCCTTCTAACCTCAATGTCTTCATGTGACTTTCCCATTGTGTTAAGGAAAGGGTCTCTAATTTCGATCGTGCAAATGAAACGTTATATTCTTTATCTATATGATGAACACTAAAATAAAATTTTAATTATTGCAACTATTTATTTAGATTTAAATCATCAATCTCACTTTCATACAACTTTATATTAGTATTTGCTTCGATTTTTGAATAAGTGTTAGGATATTCCGACACATAGGAAATAGTTAAGTATAACTTGGTCTACTGTAGAGTTAGGTAAAGTGTGTTTCTTTACTATGTACATTTGCAAATTATAATCCGACGGTCATGATTTGTAGTGATCCAACGGTTCAATCTCTCCTTGGCATTAACGACACTTGATCTCTGGCTTAGCACCTGATTGGTCCATGATCTCTATTTAAAGAGCATGGAGGGACATTTTTCCTGTAACCGTTTATGAGAGAAACATATGTAAACTTTCTTTTATATTAACAAATTGCTTGAAGTGGCCATGTTGGCTCAGGTCGTGGACTATTTCCCTCTTCAAGGGTTTTAACCACGTGATAATACTGGTGTACTGATTTGTGATCTATTTTTCAGCGGTTCCCTTTGGTTTTTTATCAAAGGAAATTATCCTGTAAATTCCTACATGGTATTAGAGCTATTTTGAGGGTTGCATCCGTATTTGATCCAAATTCGAAGACAGTTTGACTGCATCTAGATCTACTATTTATGAAAATTTTCTAGATATACTATTTATGAACATTTTCGAGCCTAGAGAATTCCTTTGTTGTGTCTGGTGCATCTGTTATAGTGAGGAGCCCCATTTTTTCATGCAAAAATGTATTTGGTTGCCCAAGTTATGTCAGTTTAGATATGGAGGTATAAAGTATCTCTTTTGCATTTATATTTCTTAATAGTTTTGTTTGTTTCGGCTCCTTATGTTTATTTCGGTTTATAATTTTTATTTATTTGCTGGATCTATATCCTCTTCTCTATGTATTCTCTTTCCTCTGCGCTGTGTGTGATCTCAGAAAATCAGAATCAGGAAGAAGGGTTTATTTTTTCTACGTATGCTCTTTCCACACGTCTTTGTGCGATCTTGGGAAATCAGAAATAGTAAAAAAATAGATAGTTTCCAGTATGACTAACCAAAAATATAACGTTTCACCGTAAGGCTTGCATTTCGTATTTTTTTACTCTGATTTTTTGTTTTTTGTGCAAGAAAAAGCACGGACATCCAAGAATAAAAAAATAAAAAAAACCCCCTTCCTCCTTTCAAACAATTACATAATATTTTTACCAGCTCACTCGGTGTAAAGGTAGTTTATGAAAATAGAAGTCTTGGGTTCAAGTATCTTTCTCAAGCTTCTTTTACCAAAATTTTTTTGTTAAAGGGGCCAAATTGTTTTTTCAAAAGCAGAACTTCATCATCAAATTTCAAACCGTTCCCGTAACTATTTGACATCTACAACGCCTTTTTTCAAATAGGCATATCTTCCTCATCCGGAAGTCGTTTTTCGAGCCCTTTTTTTTTAATCGGCCTAAAGTTTCGAGACCTTTCCATTGGAGCAGTTAGTTTCAGCTCTTTTCAGCTTTAGTTTTTTTTTTTTTTAAATGGAAAGTGCATGCTCGGTTATTATTAACAACACCAATTATTTCCAATTACTACCCCAGATGGTGGATTTACTTAGAAGTAAAGGGATTTATAGAATAGCCATAGGACAAGAAACTAAACCTTTCGATGATGATAAAGCCTCTAAATGGGAAAATAAACAAGATCAAGTATGAGGGTTGATAGGAATGTCCATTGTTGAAGATCTTCAATTTCATATCCTTGACATTGACACCCCTGATGAAGCCCTGAAAAAGCTAAATACTATTTTTGGCATTCAAAATCAAATTAGGACCCACCAACTTGAAAATGAGTGGCTTACTTTGGACCCCAATAATTTCTCCTCTATTCAAGATTTTTTGTCCAAATTCAAGACCCTTATACTTATTTTAGAAGGTTGTAAGGTAAAAAAGGAAGATGGTAGCCTCATTTATTCCATTCTTTCTAAGCTTGGCCCTGCATACTTTATATTTTTTTCCACCTTGCATTCTACTAGAGAAGCCATCATTTCTTCAGGAACTGCCTACAAGAACCCCTCTTTTGATGCCTTTCGTGATTATTTGATAAGAGAACAAGAAAAAATCTTACACCTTGGTCTTATCACTTCTAGAAATTCTTCTAAGAAAGCCTTAGTAGCCAAACAACAACCATATCAAAAGAATCCCAAGAAGCAGTATCCTGAAAAATATCGTCCTAAACCAAACAAGGGTCCTAAGCAACTTCAATTGCAAACTAAAAAAGCAACTCACTAAAATGATAGGAAAAATAAAAAAAAGGGAAGAAAAAGGGTAGACGTTGCAACTTTTGTAATTGTGATGGCCATGTAGAGTCCACATGTTTTAAAAAGATGGAAGCCTTGGAAGAAGCAATGAAGAGGCACTACATCAATTTGGAGACCTCTTCAACTTCATCTTTAGGAATGACACTTTCTGCTTGTTGTTGTCAAGCATATGGTTATGCATTAAATGTATCTTCTTCTTCTCATTCTCATGAGTGGCTCATTGATTCTAGAGCTTGTTACCACATAGCCAAAAACAAATCCATGTTTTCTTCTTTAAATGATTGTAACACCAAACATATTTATGTTGGTGATGATAGATCTCTTAGTGTTGTAGGATCTGGAACCATTCATCTAAATAATGGTTAGTTTAATGATGTACTATGTGTTCCTACCTTTTCATGCAACCTTCTATCTATTTACCAGATAACTCATTCAGGTGAAGGGAAAATAGTTGAATTCTCACCTCATGATGTTGTAATCAAGGACCTCAAAGATCCTAGAAATATTTTAGCTAATGGAATTGCTAATGATTCCACAAGGTTGTATAAGTTTGAAAAATTTGGTTCATTATGTAGTCCCTCCATTTTTGTTTCTCATAATGATGAAGTGAGCAAACTTTGGCATGAGCAATTTGGTCACTTAAACTATCGCTCTCTTCAAACTCTATGTAAAGAAAATATGGTGAGACGTATTCCTATGGTATCTTGTCGAGATGGTGTTTGCTTTAAATGTGTACTCAGAAAAATTCATCGGGATAGTTTTGACAAAAGTGCCTCTTGGCATGCTTCAACCCCTTTGCAACTTGTGCACAATGATTTATGTGGTCCACTTCTTGTTGTTTCTTTCTCTAGTTGCAAGTACTTCTTAACTTTCATTGATGATTTTTCTAGACGCACTTGGGTATACTTCTTAAAACTCAAGAGTGAAGTTTTTAACATGTTCTTCGCCTTTAAGGCATTTGTTGAGAAACAATCTGGACATAAAATTATTAAGTTATGATCAGAAAATGGAGGAGAATATGTTAACAACAAATTTATCAAATTTTGCAGTGAGCATGCCATTCAATTGCAACATACTGTTCCATATAATCCACAAAAAAATGGTGTAGTTGAAAGGAAAAATCACACCTTAAAAGAAATGGCTAATTGTATGCTTCAATATAAAGGACTTAGTCTCATTTTTTTTGCATAAGAAATTAACTGTGAAAATTACATAGTAAATCTCACTCCTACTAAGGTTTTAAGGAATGTAACTCTAGAAGAATCCTAGAGCTCAATTAAATAAGATGTAAGTCACTTTCGTGTTATTGGAAGTGATACTTGGGCCCATATTCCATATGTGAAACACAAAGCCTTAGAACCTAAGAGCGAAAAATGCATTTTTGTTGGATACTCTGAAGATGTAAAAGGATATAGACTTCTTCAACCAAAATACAAAAATATAATCCTTAGAAGAGATGTAAAATTTGATGAAAATATATTGGATTGCGAGCCTAGTTCGACAGGTGTGCCACCTTTTGCCTGCAAGCCTAATTTAGCATATGTGCCACCTCTCTCTATCTCTTCTATTTTTGATAGCATTCCTTCTAGTTTAGATGATGACAACGAGGTTGAAAATACTCCTCCACCTCTTGAAGAAATTCCTTCAGCTCCACAGCTTCCAAGATGGGTCTGATCTACTCGTGATGCAGTAGGTTCTCTTGTAGGTGACCCTGCAGATCGACAGAGTACACGTTCTCAGTTCGACAGAGCCTCTTCCTTATTGGCTCAAGTTCTATAAAATACTGATCCTGGCACCTTTGAAGAAGCTTCCAGTCATACAGTTTGGGATGAAGCTATGAATGAAGAATATCATTCCTTATTGGAAAATGATACTTGGGATCTTTTTCCTCTTCCAAAAGGAAGAAAACTTGTCAGATGCAGATGGGTTTACAAAAAAAAAATTGTCCACGATGGAAAAGGGGATAGGCATAAAGCTCATCTTTTTGCTAAAGTATTTTCACAAGTTTAAGGCAATGACTATACTGAAACCTTCTCCCGTGTTGCCAAAATGAATTCTATCCACCTTATTCTTTCCCTTGCTGCCTCCTTTAAATGGGAAGTCCATCAAATGGATGTTAAATCTGCCTTCTTACATGGAGATTTGCATGAAGAAATCTACATGGAACAACCCCCTAGCTTTATCGAAAATGACTCTAGCCTTTTTTGTCACCTTAGGAATTCTGTGTATGGTCTCAAAAAAGCTCCTCGAGTTTGGTATGCCAAAATGGATAGATTTCTATTAGATAATGGATTTTCTAGGTGTCATTCTGACAACACTGTCTACGCCAAGAAAGTGGGTAAGTCCTTCAGCATCCTTGTTCTTTATGTTGATGATCTTCTCCTTACTGGTAGTGATCCAAACTATATAAAACATGTGAAGTCTAGCCTCAAAAATAAGTTTGAAATGACATACCTAGGACACTTGCATGATTTCCTTGGTCTTCAAGTCTTGCAATCCAAAGAAGGTATTACCCTTTCTCAGTCCAAGTATGCTTGTGATCTTGTACGCCACTTTCACGTGGAAGATTGTAAGCCAACCCATTCTCCCTTTCAATCTGGAGTCAAGATTTTAGTCACTTGTACTACCCCTAAAGTTGATGCTACCTTATGATGTCAACTTGTTGGTAAAATTTTGTATCTAACTCGTACCCATCCCAACCTTTCCTTTGACATTGGTCTTGTTGCTCAGTTTATGAACCAACCTCATGAAATTCACTGGAAAGTAGCTAAAAGAATACTTCGATATATTTGAGGTATAGTTCAGTTCGGGATTTATTACAATATAGGAGCATCTCCCTTATTGATTGGTTTCACTGATTCATATTGGGGTTGTGACTCTGATGATCGAAAGTCTACTACATGATATGTATTCACTCTTGGTTTAGGAACTATTTCATTGTCTTGTAAGGGACAAAGTGCCATCTATCTTTATTCAGCAGAAGCAGAGTATCGTGGTGCATTTGAAGCCAACATGGAAGCCATGTGGCTTCGTTAGATCTTGTCTAAATTTGGTCTTCATCAGCAACATCCAACTACACTTTGGTGTGATAATCAGAGTGCCATTCAGTTATGTAAAGATCTAGTTCAACATCAGCGTATGAAACACATTGAGCTGCACATACACTTCATCAGAAAGATCATTCATGATCATGTTCGTGAAGCGCAGTATTGTCCAATTAATGATCAAGTAGTCAATATCTTTACAAAGGATCTAACAGAAGCAAAGTTTACCAAGCTTCGATCCATGCTTGGAGTTCAAGAAAGTTATCATTAAGGGGGGATAGGCTCTAATGCCTCCTTCCTTCTCCTATTGTGTCACCTTTGTAAATCCTTCAATCCTATCCCAAGTTGTTCTTAAGGGGGGATGTTAGAATATCCCTACACATAGGAAATAGTTAAGTATAACTTGGTCTAGTGTAGAGTTAGGAAAAGTATGTTTCTTTACTATGTACATTTGTAACTTATAATCCGATGGTCATGATTTGTAGTGATCTAACGGTTCACTCTCTCCTCGGTATTAATGACACTTGATCCATGGATTAACACCCATTTATTCCATGATCTCTATTTAAAGAGCATGGAGGGTCATTTTTCTAGTAACCTTTTATGAGAAAAACATATGTAAACTTTATTTTATATTAATAAATTTCCTGAAGTGGTCGCATTGGCTCAGGCTGTGGATAGTTTCCCTCTTCGAGGGTTTTAACCACATGATAATACTGGTGTACTGATTTGTGATCTGTTTGTGAGCGGTGACCTTTGGTTTTTGATCTAAGGAAATTACCCTGTAAATTCTTACAACAAGGATTGTGAATGGTTCATGGCACTAGAACTAGCTTGATCCTTTTCAAATTATTTCTCCAACTCATTATTTGTTTTTCCTATTGTCATAATATCCCCTCAAGTCATAACTTTGTGTTAAAACCCCCATATTATATGAATAGGGAAAACATATTGGTTAGCGCTGCCATGAAGAGATTCACATTACAGTTTATATCTACAACTTGTGATTCCAACTATGAAAACCTCCCCTATGCAGGATTTGAAGAGTTTTTCATAAATTTATCAGTCGTGACAATGGTTTTATGACTTTTGGCTTAGCCATTATAGATCTCCTTTAAATATCCATAATATACACAAAACAATATTTTGTAATACAAATTTTATTCATAAATTGTCGTCACTATTCCATTGGATAGTTTTTCACAACATATCTACTAAAATAAATTAGAAATTTAGAAATTTACATTATGGAGATTTATTTCTCCTTAGATTTCTAGATATCTTAATTACTGTTTATTTCACATGCATGAAAATTATATTTGTGTATAATAGAGGATACAAAAATAAACTCAAACCAAAATTGACACAAGATATATCCTAGGAAGCCATTTTGGGAGAAAACCAAACTAGAAGGTCATTCTCTCTACTCTCTTTCTCTAAAGATAAAATGGTTGCAAGAAAAAATGTAAGGCTTGTTGCAAATATTATCATTTATGGAAAATGAGCACAAAGGAGCAACACCTGGACTATCATTAAGGAAAAGGAGCAGAGAAGCAATAGTAATAAGGAAAAGAAGTAGATAAGGCAATAATGTAGTAAGAAAACATAAAGAGAGGCAAGGAGCAGCATTAGACCATCTGCAAAGGCACCAAAGGAGAAAAGGAAACAAAGAAGCAGAGGAAACAGAGGCAAAAAAGAAGCAGAGGAAATAGAGGCAACAAAGGCAGCTAAGAAGCAAGGTAGACAAGGATCAAAGGCAACAAAAAAGCAGATGCGCCAGAGGTAGCCAAGAAGAAGAGGCAGCAGAGGCATCAAAGGCAACAAAGGAAGCTAAGGCAGAAAAGGCAGTAGTGAGTAAGGCATGCAGCAAGAGTAATAACCCCAAGTCGTAGTGAATAACGAATAGAAGAACAGGCTCAGGAGAGATCAACATGTTTAGAAATTAAATAAAGCTCAAGAGAGATCAGCGCATTTAGAAACTAAATAAATCTTAGGAAGGATAGTGGAGTGTTGGATGGATAATTCATTCTTGCAGATAAGACAGACCTCCCAAGTGTCCTACAGATAGCTAGCAACAAACGAAACAGATGCAAACTTCTTTCCCTAGATTATATGAAATTTGGAATTTTTTATGATGAAGAAAGGACCTAACTATGATCCAATGCTAGTTGAATTCTTCTTCCCCGTTGATCCAAGAAGTTACCTCGAACCTGCAAGAAAAGACATGGAAAATAATCAAAAGAACCTGCAACATATACTAATTCGCAAATCACAAATCCATCTTAATGATCAAGGAACTTAAGAAATGAAATAATTAATTAAATAACTTGTTGATAAAACATGATAAAAGCTATTTAACTAAAAACTCATCGAGAAAACAATATTCCTTTGTATTAACTTAAATAAATAAGAGCCTTACAACCGTGTCCGCCTTGATGTCATACAGGCCTTCCTAGGGTCCGCAACAGACATTTCCTTTACTTTGACAAGCCTCGCACTCTCTCAGCTAAAAGCACATGGGTGTGTAATCATTCCCATATAATGATTAGCTATGAGAGTATGAGTCTCTACAACATTTCTCCTAAAAAATTCTCCAAGTCTAACTCACTAACTCTCTATCTAAATTTTGAAGCTGCACTATGGCTTCAATTTATAGGAAAAAGAGAGGAGGTTATGGTTCCACATAAGAAGGGATAGAATGTTCTTTTGAAGGGATTGGGCTCCATAAATCAAGGGGTAGGCTCCCATAATGGAGGAATGAATATACATGATAGGAGCGAACCTTCGACTGGAAAACTGCTTCTAGAAGCTTCCAGATTTGACTGCTAGGCTTCTAAATGTTACTTTCCACCTTTTTTTTACCTTTTACAGGGGTCCACACCTTTAATGAATAAAAAATGTGTTTATCTCTACATGATTTAGAGAAAAAAATTGCGGCATTGTAGGCAATTTTAAGAGAAAGTGTGGTACAACTGTTTTTAAGACTTTTATGAGATTTTCTCTTAATTTCAAGGCTTAACTGTAGGAAATTTGATGTTGTAGACTTCTAAGGGAGTACTAAAATTTCATGGTGACAAATTTCAGTGTAACAAATTGCCCCCTAAAGTGCGAAGTCTGAGAGCATTTGAAGAGTGATGTGCTTTATCATTTCAAGGATTAGCCTGTGGACACCCCAGTCGGAACCCTGTAAAAACATTCAATGCAAATCATATATATCATCACTGAGGTAGGCATTCCCATACTCAGATCAAAACTAACTAAACTTGTTCTGATACAGAAATGATTTTAATATTACATCAATGGTGTAGAAACAGCATGGACACAGCCATCTAAAATGAATAGTCTACTACATAATGAATAATAAAACTCCTCATAGCCTAGATGGTGGAAACTAGATCCAGGGTCTTGATTTTTGCTTCTCGAACTAGTACGGTTCTATCCACGCGATTAAATGTGTTGAAGACGAACATGCTAGAAACCACTTGATTACCAGTCAATGATGTGAACTGTTAACAAGTCTGAGAGAAATCACCAATAATGACAATGGCTCTCAAATTACTCATTACAATCCATAAAATGTGAATAAGTAATCTGAAGTCAAACATTTCACGGAATCGTTCAATCAAAAGAGTATGATGCAACCTGTCGTCGAAGGTGAGAAACCCGCCATTAAGGCATACAGATTCCAAGGTACTGACGGATTCTAGATCAAATTCCTAGATGATGAGCGGTCGTCGATAGAAAGTGATCTTTCGTAAGCAAGCTCTTGACATGAAACCATAGATCAAGTTTTGAAGAAATTTTTTGCAAGGACTAACTCAGGGATGGCCAACACGAATGGAGACAAATGTTTGCAGATGAATGGTTTTTTTGACTATCCTCTTGAGCACATAACGACACTACAGATGGTTTGGTGACAATTTCCCTAAGCTAATACCTAGAAACCAACTAAAGACCTTGAATATGGTTTGATTAACTGATAGGCAAAGCATTTCCCAACCCGGGTAGAAGTGTGACAAAAAGTGTCATGTTGAAGAGTGGCGTAATGCTTTTAAAAATCAAAGTGTAACAAATGAATCTATTTTCTCTCTTTTCCCCGACAATTTCTGGCAAGTACCTCTTTATTTTTTGACAAGCTTGAGGAGGATAACATTTTCTTGTTTATAAGCTCATCCTTCGGATGAATCCAACTTAGTTTAAAATCAAATCCTTAGAAGGAGTGGTCCGTTCTTGTTTGAAATTGATAGGTCCTTTACTGTTAAATTTTAATGAGTCCAGTATAGGAGAAACTCAGTGTTTTTCATTTTTAGGGAGTCAGAAAAAAAAAAAACTTAAGAAAACTCCATGGGTGTACTTTTTCGTAAATTTGGTCTCTCCAGCCCGAAAAAGGATAAAATAATGCGGGAGAGAACTATATTGACCATGATTAGTCAATGTAGACTTCTAAGGGAGTACTAGAATTTCATGGTGACAAATTTCAGTGTAACACGAAGATGCAGAGTAGCGGTGGTTGCAGAAAGAAGAAAAATCAACTAAGGCAGAGAACACTTGGAATAATTCCAAGGGGGGTGAGCGGGCGGTCAAGATTAGATCATAGAAGTGAAGGCGAGAGATGAACAAATGAGATTACACTACAAGATGAGTCGGGAAGGAAAACTAGATTTTCAAGCAGCAGTGAGGACCATAGATCTGGTGCAGATCAATGGTCACAATCACATCGCAACCGTGAACATATCACACATTGCAGGGTATAGTGTTTACAGTTAGGACTTTGCAAGTTAAGATATTTTACATGCAATGTGAAGTGGATCAGGAAGGGAACAAGCATGGACCGTCAGATCCAATGAAGACCAACGAAGGAGATCGAAAGTGCAAATCACAAAGTTTAGCAATTAAGTCTTAAGGCCATCACAAGGTAAGTTATTTTGTGTGCAATGTGAAGTGGAGAAGGGACACATGTTAGCACGACAGGGCACGCAGTGAGGACCGTTAGATAGTATGGAAAATCAATGGTGGACGATGAATTGCAAGTTCGTACATCGCAAATGCCATCAGACAACACTAAGATTTCACAAGGTATGTTAATTAGTTTGTGATGTGATAAGGTTAGAAAGAGGCAATGCAGTGAAAGGAAGGAGCCACGTGTCGACATTGCATATTAGCGCACATCACAGATTTCATGTTTTGTGATTAAGGTTCTCACAGTAAGTTAAGTTGGATGCAATGCGATGCGATCACATATCACACAAGATAGGAGATACATTATTGCTAAATGTTAAAAGTTGTGGGCAAAGCGCAGTGCGATGTATTATGATTGGTCAAGTGTTGTGGGACCCAATAACCCCTGTTCCGCATTCTGTTATATAAAATATGTGTGTTTGATCTCTAATATATGTATGTGAAATAAACTAAGATATTGTAATCCGTTGCGTTAAAAGGGAGCTTATGTGGGCCACACCCCACAGGTCACAAAGAAAAGACCTGAATGCATAACAAAGGACCAGGAGCTCGTGCAGAACAATGTTGCGACAGTGAGTCAAATGAAAAGTATGAACACGACAAGAAAAGGATCGGGTAAGAAAAATGACCCAAAGCTCGTGCAGAATAGTGCAATATCATTGGTCGAATCGGGCATAAAGGTAGTCATGCAACACAGTTGGAATATAACTGCAAAAACGTAAAAGACAAAGGGACAGCAACCAGAAGAGGAAAAACACACAAAAAATCTAAGAAGATGAAAGGGCTGAATGAAATATTTTAATGTAACTGTAAATGTATTATTATTTTTATATTATTTGTGATGCAAAGGAAACTCTCCCAATCAAAGAAAAACTCCATTTGATACTATAATAATTGTATATATTTGTAACATCCTGAATATGCTGAGTGAGGAAATGAATGGGTAGAAGGCAAGAGTCATGCCTGTTCACTTCATATTACCATATAGAATGAAAATAGCCATGAAGTGATCTCTATAAATGTTTTTTTTGTAGTAAGCATAGAGACGTAGAGAGTGGAAGAATGAGAGAGAGCAGATAGAGATGTTGTGCAGATCTAAAGCTGATATGAAGCAGATTTGAAGGCTAGAAGGGCAGCATTGAATTAGGAGTAAAACAAAGATGATATCCAGGTAAATTAGCATATGATTTCATTGTAGTGTGAGGAAGTAGGTGCTTCCATATCAAGTTGTAGCTTGATAGATGTTCATCTGTAACTAGTTGAGGTAGGAGCCTCCTGTGGGTTGTAGCCCGCAGAAAAATACATGGGATTTGGTGCTTCCGTTTCAAGTTGTAGCTTGATAGATGCCAGTTGGAGTTGGTTGAGGTAGGAGCCTCCTGTGGGTTGTAGCTTGCATAAAATAGATGGGAGTTGGAGCTTCCTTGCAAGTTGTAGCTTGCAGAATTTTAGGTAGTACCCTCGTGTAGGTTGGAGCCTATAGAAAATCAGTGGTGAGAGGGAGTTGGAGCTTGCCTTTGCATCACAACAATAATAAGATGTCATTTTCTCCCTTATGGGTTTCCACTTATATCTACTGTCTATGTGCTTAATTATTATGTGTTTATGTGATGATTTAATCTTCTTAATTACTTGCTCTAAAAACATTAAGTTTGTTGATTCAGTATGTATTAAGTTGCTTATGAATTGAAGGTGTAATTTAGTTAAATGAAAAAAGTTTTAAATGTTCGTGAATGTACTAAACTAAGTCACCCTCCCCCCCCTAGTTTAGCTAATATTTTATCAAGGCTTGTGGCCTATGGGCTATTATAGTGCACAAATATACTCTATATGCTCTCTTATTATACCTCTTAACTACTCTACTCATCTATGAAACAAAATTATCTAAAGAACAATGGAATATGTTTTCCTCCAAATGGCTTGATTATAACACATCCCAATGGCCTATTAATGGTTAGGTTTGACTCATTTAACTCTTAGCTAGAGTTATAATATTAACTCTTCTAGATTTTTATTCACCATAATCATATTTATAACCTATTTTCCATGAGTAATGGGGGATAACATGGCATCCTCTCAAATTATGGTGGTCAAAGTTGGAAGGTCAAATTTTGAGTAGCATAACTTTTTCATACATAGTCCAACTGAAGTGATTCTTGCACTGTGAGAAAGCTCTCTATGTGTTGAATATGAAAATAAATGTGTTTCACCAAAGAAACAAATTTTATCTCTTGAAAATTTCATTTTATGCCCCAAAATACTCGAGCAAGGTTTCAAATACTAGTATGATAAAGTAGATCGTGCAAGTAAAAATTGTTTCATGACCTCATTACTCTACATTTACAACTCTAAAAGCATTGAGGTGAATGAAAAAAAATAAAGTGCTCCAATATGGATCTCTATCCTCATCTCTCCCCCATATATCTCCCTCTTTTACCTGCACCTTTATCTCTATCCAAATCTCTCTCCTTCCCTAGTTCTTACTCCCCATCCATCTTCGTCCCTTATTCTCACTCTCTCTCTATCTCTCCCCCCCCCTCTCTTGCTTCCTTTCTCTCTTTTACTCTTCATATCTCTCTCTCTTTCTCTTCCTAACCCCTCTCTCTCTCTCTCTCACACACACACACACACACTTCCACTCCCTCTCCCCTTCCCTCCCCTCCTTCCCTCCCCCCTCTCCCTCTCCCTCTCCTCTCTCTCTCTCATACCTTCCTCCCTCCCTCTTGCTTTCCCACTCTCACTATCCTCTCCCTATCACCCCATATCACTCCCTATATACCTCTACCTCTCCCTCCCACTCTTCCCTTCCCACTATCTCTGTTTCTCTCTCTCCCTCTCACTCTTTCTCTCTCACTCCTCTCCCTATCACTCCATATAATTCCCTATATCCCACTCCCTCTTCCTCCCACTCTCCCCATACCACTCTCTTTGTTACTCTCTCTCCATCTCACTCTTTCTCTCTCACTCCTACCAACCCTATCTCTCTCTCACTCCCTCTCCCCCTCCTCCTCACCCTCTTTCGAAATTTCTCTCTCATACTCTCCCCCTTTCCCTCCCTCCCTCGCTCCCACTCCTTCTCTCTCTCTCCCTCTCCCACACCCCTAACACCATCTCTTTCATTCCTCCCCCTATCTCCTTCACTCTCCCTCACTCCCTTTCCACGTTACTCTCTTTTTTCCTCTCCATTTCTCTCTCCCACCCACTCTCCCATTCCATCCCCTATTTTCCCCATCTCTCTCTCTCTCTCTCTCTCACACACACACACACACACCCACCATTACTCTCTCTACCTCTCCCTCCTAACATACCTTTCTCTCCCTTTGTCTCATTCTATTTGTCTCTCTCTGTGTCTATCTATCTCTCTATCCATCACATGCTCTCTCTCCTTCTCCCTCTTTATTTCCCTCCATCCCTCCCTCTCTCCCTTTCTATATTACTCTCTCCCCCCTATTTTTCTCCCTCACCAACCAAATATTTTTCCCACTCCCCTTTCCCCCTTTCGTAACCCCTCTCTCTCATGCCCTTGTTGTCTCTCTCTCTCCCTCTCTATCACTCTCAATCATTATATATCTCCTCCATTTTTCTCTCCCCCCACCTCTATATCTCCTACAACCCCTTTCTTTGTCACTCTCCCTCAATCCCTCCACTACATTCTATCTAATCCTCACCCTTCCCCAAATTTATCTCTCTCCCCCCCTCTCTCTCCCCCCCTCCCTCCCTCTCTCTCCCCCTCCCCCCAACTCTATCACTCTCCTCACTCTCTCCCTTGCACTCTCCCTCTTTCCATTGAACTCACTTGCATCCCTCTCAATCTCCATCCCTTGCTCTCTCAATTATCCTCTCTCTCTATCTCCCCATATTTCCCCTTATCTCTCCATATTTTCCTCCTTATATTCCCTACTAATCCCTCTCCCTCTCCCACATTCAATCCCTCTTTGTCTCCATCTCCCTCTCTCCCTTTATCTCTATGTTACACGTTATTTTGTCACCATGACATTCAACTGTCCATATAGGTTCATCACTACCTATATTATGCTACCTTAGAAGTCAAAAACCCTAATTTTCCTAAACCAAGTCTTGGAATTGGAGAAAAGCTCATTAAAAACCTTAAAAGTCTAACTCCAAACTTTTTCTAGCCTTTTTCTATGGGTTTGCGGATACTTTTTCTATAGCCTGCGGCAGTTCCCACACATTCTACTACTAAAACCTACGGACCCCTGTAAGAGTCAAATAAAAGGAAAAAGTAAGTTCTAGAAGCCCAGCTGGTTGAATATTCTCCCAACTAGAAGCTTCTAGAAGTGCGATCAGTTCGAGATTTATCCCTCCACTCATGAAGTTTATCCCTTGGTATATGGAGCTCAAATCCCTTCATCAGAGGAATCCATCCCCCTCTTCATGGAACTGAAACTACCTCCATTTCCCTATAAATTGACCTCATGTTTCAGTCTCAAGGGTATATGGTACATGGCAGAGAAGAGATGGTGATTTGTGAATGATAGACTATAGCTAATTGCTGAAGAAGTTATTAAGAGAGAATACTCTCTATATTAATTTCTATTGACATGAGAATGATCACAACCTCATGTTCATCACTGTATAATTGTATTTAAAGAGGGAAGCTTGTCAAACCGAAGGAGGAAAGATTGTTCAGGACCCCAAAAGAACCTATACGACATGAAGGCAACAGGTTGTAAGGCTAGTTCTTTTCATACCAGTTAATACAAATGGATTTAATTTTATCATTAAGTTGTTCTTGTATTTATTTGAGTAATTGAATTCTTAGACTCCTTGATCACTGAGATAGGCTAGCAATTTCTCAATTATTATATCTTACAGGTGCTTTGATCTTTTGTCTGCCTTGGATTGCAGGTTCTACTTACTGATGAAGCCTCTTTGGAGCGACTGGATAAAATATTGCATTGAGCATTGGACTTTAGGTATGGGCATGTCCCCTTTCTTTGATCCTAATAATTCTGAATTGCAAATAGTCTAGAGAAAATGATGTACAATTGGATGTTTGTTTCTATGTATTCATAGAATACTAGGGAGATCGCTCTTGTCCGCAAGAGGGATTAGTATATATAACAAAATGGCGACTCCGTTGGGGAAAAGAACTTAGCTTTCTATTTTAATTTTTCAGTTTGAGTTTATGATTTTTTTGATTTTGATTTTTCTGAGATTGGGTTGGATAGATATATTTAAGAATCCCTGCAAAGAAAAGTTGAATATTTATTTTTTCTATACTTTTCTTTTCCTTCGTAGAACTTAGCTTTCTATTTTAATTTTTCAGTTTGAGTTTATGATTTTTCTGATTTTGATTTTTCTGAGATTGGGTTGGATAGATATATTTAAGAATCCCTGCAAAGAAAAGTTGAATATTTATTTTTTCTATACTTTTCTTTTCCTTCGTAGTTCAGAATAGTGCGGTACCACTCTGTTCTTCATTAGAACCTATTGACCTGTGGAAATTTTTTGAAAAAAATCAAAATTCTCTTTTTAGGAACCAGATCATTAGATTCTTTATGTTTGTCCCAGTCCGTCTTAAAGCTGTCAAATCTTATCTGTGAATTTCTTTTCAGTAAAATTTTGTGTTTGCATGTTTCATCATCCAATTTTCATGTTATGAGTGAGTGTTTGCCCTAATTTCTTGCTTCTCTTTATAAGAAATATTCATTTACCTCAGCTTGGTATTTTGATACTCTCTCTCTAAGCCATTAAAACCATTGCAAACTTTACTTTTATGAAAATTGACTCCATTTTCATTTGCAAATTTGGAAGAGCTTTTACCTTAATTAAGTTTTATTTTCACATCAAACCATTTCTGGGTGTTTTCATTTCTGCTGAGATAAGTAGAAATTTTTCTTAGTTCGATTACAAACTAGGAGAAAATATTTTCATATTTTTAGATAGACTTCAAAATTAGATTTTTTCTTGATTTTGAATTTTATGTTTTTAGAATTTTAAATAGTGTTTTCTTTTAGAAATAGTTTGTTTATTAATTTGAAGTTTGTGATTTGATTGATAAAGGAATTTTATTTCGAAAGAGTAATCGATCATTTTTTTGTGAAATTGAGTTCTTAAAGAAATGGTCTTCTTTTCAAAGATTTTTTTTATGAATGAAATAATTGGTGTTTTGAATTGTTAAATCTCTCAATGTTTCCCTTAAATAAGATTCATTGAAGAGAAAAGAGTCGTGCTTATCATATTAGATGAATTTAGCAAATTTTTGAGTTGGGTCATAAACATCATTGAAGTTTCACTTCAATACCTTCTGTACTAAGCAACAACCAATTTAAAAACAATGCTTTAGTAAAATAAATCTAGATATTTTACATTTTAATGGGCTCTTTCCACCAAAATAGCTTAGGCTAGTGTCTTGGAATAGGTTGTAATTAACATTCCAAGACAATTCAAACAAACAAGTAGAAATCTTGCAGTAGGAAAAATCCAATTGTAGCATTTCTGATCTGGGAAGCTCTTCTTAAAAGAGTCAAGCATGAGATCATCTTGGAACCAGTGAGGTAATTGTACCTATCTCATTGTGAAAGATAGCAAATGTGCACATATTAAAAATGGTAAACCTTGGATAGACCATTGTCGAGGAGCCTCGGGTCACTTGTTGGTAAACCTTGGATTATATCAAGTAGCCTTCAAGGGGATTGAGCTAGTTACTCTATCCTTGCGTGTATATCGAATCGTAGATTCTTCCCCCACATACATTTGTTCCCATTGGTGACCTTAGTGACTATCAACTTTAGGATTTTTTCCCAAGGTGACGGTGGAGGGAAGGTCCCACTGTACCTGGAGGAGAGGTCGACTAGACTCACTTGGAATTTTCGAAGGGTCCTCTTCACTTCGAGATGGCATAAGTGGAGAGACTTGTACCAGATTGTTTCATTAAGTTGGTTGTCAAGGTAACTGTTCCAACCGCCATTTCCACATTAAAATTCTACGACATTGGATTTCTTCACCAACTAGTGTTTTTACTGTGGGAATCTATTGTTTTTGTGTGGATTTCTCTCAGTTTCGTAGGCGTGTGTTTCAGTTTTATTTTTTCCTTAGAGAATTTAGGATATTTATTGAATTTTTCTTTGATTTTGTGTGCTAAAACTTTTAATCATGGTTGAATTACCAACAAAATCATGTAGAATGCAGGGGAAACACCCTGAGTACACACCAAGCCAGTTAGAAAAACTTAAATCTGAGAAAGGAAAGCAATCAGGGACCAGATCAACTGAACAAGAGGAAACATCAATAATTATACATCCTGATTACGAAGTAGATCAACCTCAAACAACAGAAATTTCTCAAAGGAAAATCTCAATTTCTGAGCTAGTTGAACTTGCTTCCACAACTAGTGAATTATCAGCTACTGAGCCTCAAATTTCTGAACCATAAACTAAAATTTCTACATCTATGTCTGATTTAGAGTTTGTTACTCCAACCCCTGGTCGTCCTCATTCACCATGAGTGAAGTTTCGCATCACTAAGAACCTTCCTCCTGACTTCATTAGCATTGAAGAAGTTACTGACACAGAAGAAGAAGTTGTTCTTCCTTCAAATTAGGAATCTTTAGATCTTAGGCTAGGTGAATCGATTTACTATTATAGCCCTTTCAAAAAATATCCTTTGTATTCTCAGTTAACAAACTTTCTAAAAAGTTTTGGTATAAAATATTCACCACCCCGAATTATTTTTTATGCCATACCAAGAGATAATTACAGATATTCATTCAACATGTCTGGTGAGTCATCTATGTTTTCTACATCACCAGAAACATATTTGTATGGTGGTCCGTCTTTTCCTCCGGGATACCAGTCGCTTTCTAGTACTTTCTCAGGAGTAGCTCCTTCTCCAAAAAAACTTTTACAATCACCTGGTCCAATTGAATCACATACCAAAAATTTGAACGTGGACAAGTTTACATGATGTCTAGAAACATTCCTAACCCTGACCCTCAAAGTAGTAATTTACTTCCTGGGGGGCATCCTCAAGGAAGTAATTTACTACCTGGGGGGAAACCTCAAGGACAATACATACCTCAGGAACACTACATACCTCAAGGACAGTACATACCTCAAGGAAAATATCAACCCCAAGGGCAGTACTCTATTCAGTGTTTGCAACCTCCTCAAGGACAATACCCTATGCTAGGGCAACAATCTTTCCAAGGACAGTAGCCTCCTTTAGGCCCGTAGTTTTATCTGGAACAACAATTTTTTCAGCGAGGTCAATATTTTAGTGTAAATTATCCAAGAAAATATCAAACTTATATTCCAAATTATCAACCCGGTTATGGTCCTTCTTATGTAGCACAACCTTCAATGGGAGCTCCATAGCCTGTAGTTAACACAGTGTGGGATCCATCTTTAAATCAACATAATTTGCAAAATAATGTACAAATACCTTATAATCAACCTGGTCAGCCAATTGGTTACAATCAAATCCAACAACCTATCCATCCTACGCTTAAAATTATACCACAGGTATATGCAACTAGTAACGTTCATTAGCCTAGTCTGAGTACACCTAGAAATACACCTCAAGCTGCTGCACCAAATTCTGTTCAACCTACCACACCTATCTGTGGAATTTCTATAGCCCCTATTTCTACAGCCCCTCAAGTATCACAACAAATCCCTCAAGTCTTTGCTCCTCAACCTGGACCTACATTTTAGACTACTGTTTAGATGCCTTTGAGACAACCTAGTATGAGTATAATTATAGCAAGCTAACCTTAGTTTGTTTATCAACCATATCAAGGGCAATATCAATATGGACCTGTAGCACAAAATCAATTATACCAGCATCAAATGTATCCTGGTTACACTTATCAGATACCATCTCAACCTCAATATGGTCTGGCCAACCCTCATTATCCGGGAGGCATTCCAATTCCAAATGCATAGGCTATTCCAGGTTATCCTGGATATCCTCCTCCTAGTACTGGTATAGTTCTGCAAGGTTATCAATTTGCTCAATAGGACCTTGACCATCAGTTGTCATTCATAGAAAATTTGGATTTACCCAATTTGTTGTGCCTAATGAATGATCTAATTTATTATCTTCTATTTGGTCGCCAATGACTAATAAGTTTCCCAGTGATATTCCTAAGTTTGAAGGTAAATCAAGAGAAGACCCCTCAAACCATGTATGAATTATCACTTTTGGTGTGCATCCAACTCTTTGATTTATGATTCCATTCGATTACGATTGTTTCAGAGAACAATGATAGGTTTAGCTGCAAAATTGTACATTGAACTACCACGTGGCTCATTCAACAATTTTAATACGTTAGCAACAACTTTGTTAATACACTTTCAGTTTCTAGTCCGATACGACAACAACACGAAACTCTTGACATCATTAAAACAATCTAAGTCTACGTACATATCAGATCACATACATGAATTGAGACGTAGAAGACATTTAGTGAAAGTTTTTATTCTGGATCATACTTTTTCGGAATGGATTATTAAATCATTGTTACCAAAAATCACTGAAGATGTGACTAAGGGAGGAGTTGTTATAGAAGAATAGGTCATTGCTCAAGCCCAGTATTTAGACCGTTTTTATACATAGTTTGGTACTTTATATGAAAAAAATCTTGACTTACCACGTCCCGGTCAAATAAATTCAACTCCTTCATGTTCTCATGTTGCAGATGGTGTCATTGGTTTAGTTAGCACTAATAAGAGTATGAAGAAGTCTCCCAAAAATACTTCTCCTATTATAACTTTACCCGATTCACTGAAAGGAGATTCTTCATTAAAACTTCTACCGACATTCATGTTGTAGATTCATCTACAGCTAAATCTAAAACGAGTAATAATAAGAATGGAAGAATAAAAAGAAACAAACAACCTCTCCCAAAGAGAAAACTGAAAAATAATGAATCAAATAATGATAAATGGAAACCTCGTTATCCTTGTCTTATCTGTGATGAGGATCACTTTACTAAAGAGTGCCCACATCAGTCTGAGGTCTCTAATTTTTTCAAGGGTTCATCTACACCCACTATCTTAAACGATCCTTTTCCTAATCAAGATAGAAAAATGATAGGATCTTCTTCAAATTTATCAGCGGATATTTTAATGATGTCTCAGGTGATGGTTGCGACTCAATTGCAAGACTATGGTAGTAAAAATCTTGTAACTAGTAAAGAGACAAAAAATTCTAGTCAAACACTAGTTGTATCTCCTTCAGTTTCTGATCCACTTCATGTCGAGAAACCTAATCTTGATCTAGTGATTAAACCGCCTACTAAAGGTGTACTTTGAAAATCATCTTTCAATCCACATGCGAGAGCTCCTCAGAATTACAACATTGTTGAGGACTTGGCGATATCCCCTTCAGCAATGTCGGCCTTAGAAGTATTACAACCATGTATAGAAAAAAGAAAATTACTATTATCAGCTATTGGAGCTATAGATCCTCAGGATTCTAATCTTATTGTCTTTTATCTAGAAAATTTTACACCTAGACTCCCTCGTTAGATGGATTTTCAGATTCCAGTATTAGTCAAAAACACACAAGTCTTTCGTAATTGATGAGGGGGCATCCACGTGCATAATGTCATTAAACTGTTGGAAAACTCTCGTTTCTCCAACACTCAACCAACAACCAACCATCCTTAAATATTTTTATAGAAGAGGATTTCATCTGTACGGTATACTACAGGATCCACCAATAGAAGTAGAAGGCAAAACTGTTAATCTAGATGTGGAAGTTGTTGATGCCTCTCCAGATTACAACATTATTTTAGGTCGTAGTTGGTCTTATGCCATGATTTCTATCATTTCATCTGCCTTCTGGTTAATCATGTTTCCTCATAAAGGGAAGGTTGTGAAAATCGATTAGTTGCCATATTATTCATCTGACCATGCTTCTACAGATAGTATCCAACATGTTAGAAAATCGGCTATCCCATATGAATATGTTGGTGTAGGTTTAGTAAAGGACTCTAATTTGATGGGAAATTTCTCTATGCCTCCACCCAACGTACCACATACCATTGCTAATATCAATATGATTTCATCAAGTACTATACCATTTGATGACACTTGGGTAGTGCCCCCAAAATCAGAACTAGTTTCATCCAATGGTGAGATGCCTTTGAGTCCTTTTGAAATGGCATATGTAGTAGTATAGTCATTTTCTGACACACTATCAACTACTCCTGATCAAATGAATGTGATCACCAAAGAATGTTCTTCACTATCAAGCTTGGCCTTGACATCATTTTCTTATCCTTTTCAACAAGTGTTTCACAATGATGAAAGTATTTGAGAATTTTTTTCTTTGGATGAATTAACTTGAGAAGATCTATATCATAGATCTTTGTTTTCACCTGAAATTGATAGGTTTGAAAATGATTTTTCATCAATATTTATGATTGACTATGTCGAGGAACCACAAAATCCCTTTTCGATTACAAATACAGATTCCGAGATTAATCTGGGAAATATTTCAATGACTGTTCCTATCGAAATATCAATTAAACCTAGAATTTTTGAAAACACTCATATAGGTGCTTCATGTACGATTGATGAGTTTCATACATATAAAGCCCTGTTTCAAGAATTCTATGACATATTTGCCTGGTCTTACGAAGAGATGCCAGGAATCGATCCAAAGATTGTCATTCATGAGATTACGACATATCTCGATGCCAAACCTATTAGATAAAGACTACGTTTGATACATCCATGAAAAGCTGCTGCTATTAAAGCTGAAGTTGAAAAGCTATTACGAGCAGGATTTATTTATCCAATTCCATTAATAGATTGGGTATGTAATACAGTTCTCGTTACTAAGAAGCAAGGGACTATACGAGTATGCGTTGAGTGTAGGGATATTAATAAACCATGTCCAGAAGACAATTATCCTACCCCCTATATCGACCAAATTATTGACAATTTTGCTGGAAATGAATTTTTTTCATTCATGGATGTATTTTCCCAGTATAATCAAATCAACATACTCCCTGTCGATCAACCAAAAACAACGTTTATATGTCCTTGGGGAACATTTTCTTATTGCAAATTACCTTTTGGATTAAAAAATGCTGGTGCAACATTTCAAAGGGCCGTGTCTTATGCTTTTCATGATATCAAACATATTGTAAAGCCTTATCTGGATGATTTACCTACTCACTCTTTACACAAGGATGATCATCCTACACATTTACGAGCTATTTTTATGAGATGTAGGCATTACAAGGTTCGTTTGAACCCACACAAATGCTTTTTTATGTGTGAAATCAAGAAAATTACTAGGATTCTTCATTTCGAGAGCCGACATTTGTGTTGATCCGTCAAAGGTTGAGGCCATCATCAATTTACCTCCTCCTACTACACTTCGCCAAATCCAAAGTTTGCAAGGGAAAGAAAACTTTCTACGTAGATTTATCCCAAACTATGCTGAGTTTAAAAAAGGTTTTACCCGATTGTTGAAACAAATTATTCCTTTTATTTGGGACGAGATTGCTGATCAATATTTTTTATGCTTTAGAACACGCGTTGACCTATGCACCATTATTTCATACACCCAATTACCATCAGGACTACTTTTTATACTTAGTAACCTCTGATTCCACCATTGGAATGGTTCTAGTTCAAGATGATGAATCTCACAATGATCATGTGATTTATTATCTAAGTCGGAATCTGAATCCGATGGAAATTAACTATTCACATGTGGAGAAATTGGCCTTGGTAGTAGATCAAGTTGTCCAATGATTTCGTCACTACATTCTGTTACGTAAGACAACTGTGATCTCTAATTGCAACTCGATGATGTAAATTTTAAAAAAACAATTAATCGAGGGAAAATACTCTAAATGCATTGTCATCCTACAAGAGTTTGATTTGGAATTCAAGAAATCTAAATCAAAGAAATCACTAGTGTTTGCAAAACTAATGTGTGACTTTCCCAATACTGAGATAGAAACTGTGGTAGAGAATCCCATTTCAGATGAATCTTTGTTTCTTATCAGTACGTTAGATCCATGGTATGGAGATATCATTATATATCTTCAAACCCAAACCTTTTGGCCAGAAATTTCACGTTCAAATCAACAGAGAATCCGATACCAGTCCCAACAATACAATATTGTTGGGGACACACTCTATCATTGTGGTGCGGATTCTATTTTTTGACGTTGTATAACTCACGAAGAGGCTCAAAGGGTTTTGAATGATTGCCACTTTGGAGCATGTGGTGGTAATATGTCTGGGTTTGACACCGCCCAAAATATATTGTGCAATGGATATTTTGGTCGTTGTTATTCAAATATTGTATTATTGCAGTTCGAAAGTGCCACAATTGTCAATTTTTTTATCGAAAGATGCGTGTGCTTCCAAATCCTCATCACCCAATTATTGTTGTTAGTCCATTTGTGAAATGGAGCATTGGTTTCATTACATGTAACACTCACTCGGCCGGGGGGCATGGGTATATTATTCTCGCTATTGATTATTTTACCAAATGGGCCGAGGGGATGTCTACATTCACGGAAGATGGAAAAACTGCAACTACGTTCATATTCAATCATATGATTGCTCGTTTTGGTGTACCCCAACCTATTATCACAAACCATGGGAGTGATTTTCGAAATATAATGATGACCGAAATTTTCAATCAGCTTGGCCTGTGCCATGATAACTCTACTCCATATTATCCACAGGCTGATGGTTAAGTTGAACCATCAACAAGTTTTTAACCACCATGATTAAACGGATTATCGAAACTTACAAATTGAATTGGCATACCATGATTTTTTTGGCACTATGGCCATACCGAACCTCAGTAGAAACCGCTACAGGATTCACCCCTTTTTAATTGGTTTACAGTTTAGAAATTGTGTTACCCATTGAATGTGAAATACTGTCACTCCAATTAGCCATAGAATTACTACCAGCTACCTCTGAAGAGGACAATTTTTTTTTGTACTTAGCACAATTAGATGAGACTCAACACACCTCTACATTAGCTACCGAAGCTCATAATAAATGTGTGAAAGATAAATATGATCAAAGTGTTACCCCTCATTTTTTTTCATAAGGTGACCTAGTCTTAGTCTATGATCAAGCTAACGATAAGCTAGTTGCTGGGAAATTCGAACCAATATGGCATGGTCCTTACATTGTCAAGCAAATGCTTGCAAAATTGGCCTATGAATTAACTGATTATGACGGGGTATCTTTAGATAAGCCCAAAAATGGTCTTTATCTTAAGAGATATTATGCTTGACTTTCATGTTAAGATCTCACTTGTATATTAGTTTCTTTTTCAATAGTGTGCCTTATATTAGATAAGTTTTCCTAGTTTAAGTTTGTTGTTACTGCTATCACTGTTTATCTTCATTACTCTTGATATTGTAGATGTCGACATCCCTTCAAACGTACATTGGTTTTGATGATGGTGCCTGTCGTAGTACACAAAATATTTCTTTTGCAGCTTGGGTTATCTATTCACCCACCAATGAGTTAGTTTCTATGTATGGGGTAAGCCTTGGTCAAACAACGAATAATATTGCAGAATACAACATATTCATTGAGTTATTATCTAATGCCATTTCATTTGGTATTCTTTGTTTGATCATTAGGATGGATTCAGAACTCATTGTATTACATTTAAACAGGGCATATGCAATTAAAAATAAAGTGTTATTGAGATTATTTTTGAAGGTTTGTCTCTTGGAACAACAATTTGATTACATTGAATATCAATACATTTCAAGAAATTTAAACACTTTGGCCGATGCATTAGCTAATAATGTTTTAAATATACATTTGCAACATTAACATAGAAAACCAAAACAACATTCGATACATGTTAAACAAGATACTCAGAGAAAGTAGTAATATCATAGATAGGTTTTTTTTCAAAATATTACATCGTCTATGATCATAGGTTCAAAAGACTTATGATATAATAAATACTGATACAAAAAACAAAATATGTCAATCCATAATTATCATTCACTATCCGTGATGATGATCATGGTAATAGATTATGGCATGCACCACCTTGCGCAGGAATCTCCTAAACTTTCCTAGAACACCTGTAACATGTCTATGAAGCCGGAGAGGAATATCACTTGTCCCTGTCTCAGGAATATTTATGGTTAAAATCTCCAGGTTGTGTTCCATATCAGTTAGGATCTCTACTGTCTCATCCTGTGGTGGTGCTATAGGCCCTACTTGCCGCCCACCAAAGTGGCAGAGTGTAGCTGGTTGTCGTGAACACTATTACCGATGAAATAGGTAACATGACCTCAAAACGGGAACTCTAACCCTAAAAGACTCAAAAAACATGAAAAAACACCCCAAAAACAAAAAAAGTGTATTCCAGAACGCACTTGGTTTTTTTTCAAGGTCAAATTTCAACATTTTATAAAATTATGCTAAAAACAAAATTGTTTCTTGAAAAAGGGATTGAAAAAACACCCTTAAAACAAAACCAGTTGATGCTGGAATAACAAAAAAAAAATTGTGTCAAATTTTTGACATTTTAAAAAATAGAAATAACATTTTTTAATTTCTAAAATTTAAACATTAAAAAAAACCTAAAATTTAAGAAAAAAAATAAATTTAAAAAATAAAAACATTTTAAAGCTTAAAATTTAAAAATATATAGGAATAAAAAAATAGAAATAAAAACAAAATAAAATTTTTAATTCAAGCATTAAAAAAAACCTAAAATTTAAGGAAAAAAATAAAAAAAATAATAAAAAGAAATTTAAAGATTAAAATTTCAAAATATATAGAAAAAAAAAACAAAATAAAAATATTAAATTAAAAAAAAAACAAGTTAAAAAAGGAAATAAATTATAAAAAATAAAATATAGAAATTAAATTTAAAAAAGAAAATGGAAATGTTTATTAAATTAGAAAAAAAAAATTTAAAAAAATTAAATTTAAAGAAATATATTAAATTTTAATAAATTCAAAACTTTAAAATAAAAATTTAAAAAAAAAAACATTATTAAAATTAAAAGTAAAAAAAATGAAAAATTAATTAAAAACAAAAAATGAAAAATAAAATACAATAAAAATATTAAATTTAAAAAAATATATATTAAAAAAACAAATAGATTTTAAAAAATAAATTAAATTTAAATTATAAAAAATAATATATATATATATATATATATATATATATATATATATATATATATATATATATATATATATATATTAGATTTTATTAAATTTTAAAAAAAATGTTAATATTAAAATAACAAATTAAATTTAAAAAAAACAAATATTAAATTTTAATAAATAAATGAATAAACAAATAAATTTTAAATATAAGGGAAAAAAAAACACATTGTTAAAATAAAAAGTTAAAAAACTTAAAAAATCAATTAAAATTGAAAAATTGAAAAAAATATATTAAATAAAAAATAAAATAAAAAACAAATTAATTTCAAAATATTAAGTTTAATTAAAAAATAAATATATATAATTTTAAATACACAATTTTAATTGAAATAAAAAAAATATATAAAAAGTTTATGCAATTAAAAAAATAATAATAAAAAAATTTAAAAATAAAAAATATTAAATTCAAATAAATTAAAAATATATATATAAAATTTACTAAATTTTAAAAAATTCAATGAAAAAAATAAGCGTAAAATTTAATAATAATAAAAAAATATATATGAAAAAATTAAAAAAAAAATCAATTAAATAAAAAAAATACAAAATTTAATAAAAGTTTTTAACAAAATTTAGAAAAAAAAATTAAAAACAAAAAAAATAATAAAATAAAATAAAATTAAAAAAAACAAAAAAAAGTAAAACAAATTAAATTTCAAATATAAAAATTTAAAAAAAAAAAAAAAATTTGAATTTAAAAAAAAAAAATCAAATGAAAAAAAAATATTAAAAATTAAAAAAACTAAAAAAAAAAGAATTTTTTGGTCGTGGTGGTGCCGCCAATTGGCCTCCCGCCCAGGTGGCGGCGGAGACCAGCCACTGGGCGGGAGGTCGATTCCGAGAATCGCCCTCCCGTGGTGAGAGGCCGATTCTGGGAATCGCCCTGAGGCCGATTCCGGGAATCGCCCTCCTGCCGCGGGAGGGTGATTCCCAGAATCGACCTCCCGCGGCGAGAGGGCGATTTTCGGAATCGGCCTCCCGCCGCGGCAGGGCGATTCTCGGAATCGGCCTCCTACGCGGCGGCAGGGCGATTCCCGGAATCGGCCTCAGGGTGATTCCCGGAATCGGCCTCATGCGTCGCGGCAGGGCGATTCTTGGAATCGACCTCCCTGCGCCGCGGGAGGCCGACTCCGGGAATCGCCCTGAGGCCGATTCTAGGAATCAGCCTCAGGGCGATTCCCAGAATCGGCCTCAGGGCGATTCCCGGAATCGGCATCCAGCAGCGGGAGGGCAATTTTTGGAATCGGCCTCCCGCGCTGCGGCAGGGCGATTCCCGGAATCGGCCTCCCGCCACGGCAGGGCGATTCCTGGAATCGGCCTCCAGCGCCGCGGCAGGGCGATTCTCGGAATCAGCCTCAGGGTGATTCCTGGAATCGGCCTCCTACGCCGCGGCAGGGTAATTCCCAGAATCGGCCTCCCGCCGCGGGAGGGCGATTCCCGGAATCGGCCTCCCGCCGCGAGAGGGTGATTCTCAGAATCGGCCTCCCGCCCAGCGGCCGGCCTCCACCGCCACCTGGACGGGAGGCCGATTGACAGTGCCACCATGATCAATATATATATATATATATATATATATATAATATTTTTTTTTTTTTTTTTTTTTAATTGAGGGAGCGGATGAAACCTAGGGTTCTCGCCTCTGTGGTCACTCGAAACCCTAGCACCCACGGAGATCTGCTCGTACTGCACCATTACTGACCGCGCAGACTATCTCTGGCAGCGCCGGCTTGCATTGCAGCATGGAAATAGAGACGGGGGGAGGCACTAAGCCTCCCCCTGCAAATGACGCGGGGCCAGAAATCTGCATGAAGGACAAATCTGACAACAACTCGACAGCTGAGACAGAACCGAAATCTACCCCTGAAGCCAGGACGGAGGCGCCACAGGCTACCTCATCCACCTGCAAACCCATTGCATCAGAACGGCCAAAAATAGATCTGCCTAGTCATCGAATAAATGCAAGGATTCAGTACATGAGGGACCATGCCCTCATAGGGAAATTTGTAGGGTTCTAGCCAACAGAAAAAGCTCTCCAGGGTTGGATAGTGTCCAAATGGAAGCCGAAAGGAGCAGTCTCACTACAACTTGGAGCAAAGGGCTTCTTTACTGCTACTTTCAACTGCTTAGAAGACAGGAATAGGGTCATGGATGGTGGGCCATACTTTTTCAATTCTGTAGGCTTATATTTGAGAAACTGGGTGGAGAGATTCAACCCTGACAAGGAAAACTTCAATTGGGCGCCGGTCTGGATCCGACTCTACTCACTACCGCTTGAATATTGGGATGAGGAGACCCTGCAGGCAATTGGATCGGGACTAGGAGAGTTCATAAAAGTTGCTGAAGAAACCAAGCTCCGAAGATACACCTCCTACGCCCGAATCTGCGTTCAAATGCACCTGGACAGTGCCCTACCTGATGCGGTAAGTATCTTTCATGATGACTTTGAATGGATCCAGCCTCTGGACTATGAATATGTACCCTTTAGATGCATACGTTGTCACACTCATGGAAACCTTTATAGAGACTGCCCTCTAACAGTCCAAGCCCGAAAAGCGGAAGAGCAAAGCAAAACTCAGGAGGATGGATTCATTAAAGTTGCCCCCAGAAGAAGAGGTAGCAGAAAACCTGCTGCTGGAAAGAAACCTAGCCCCTCAGCTTCAATCCCGTCTACCAGCAATAGCTTTGCTGTGCTCAACCATTCTGACCCCTCATCTGACCCCATTCCCTCCTCCCCTAACCTTGCTGGCCCCTCCAGCCCCCCCCCTAATCATCCCAACCCCGTCTTCCCTTCGCCTACCCCACCTTCTGCTTCCTCTGTTGAAGCATCTGACCCAAACCTTATTCTCAAGCAGAAACAAGTTACTTGGGACCCAAATCTCTCGTTCTTGGAGGGACCCACCCCTCCTGTAGCCTCAGGAGACTCAGATCTGAATCAATCTGAACAAACAATCCAAATGGAAGAAGACATTGATGGCTTAACCATCGACGAGCTGGACTTAACAGGTCTTGAAGAAGCATGCGAAAGAAAAGAATTTGATAGAATTAACCAAAAACAGATTGACTCCCTCGAGGCGGTCTTAGTCAAAGTACAACAACACAAGAAATTGGGCATCCAGCCCGGCAGCCGCTGGGACAGTTTGAAGGTGATGAAAGAACCCAAGAAAAGAGGAAGAACCCCTGACTGGCAGCGTACCATTGCTCTAGGTCAGATTCTGGTGGATTCGGGACAATATCCCAAGCTTACTAGGTTTTTCAAACCTCTCCCCAATAGTTCTCAATGAATTTAATCTCTTGGAATGTACGAGGACTTAATGGTCCTGGAAAGTACAGAATGATAAAAAATTTGATACAGAAGGAGAATCCCCATTTACTCTTCCTTCAGGAAACCAAGTGTAACAGTCAAATGCTGGGCTCTATCTTGACCAGAGCTTGGCCCGGAAGCAAATCAGTGGCAGTGGACGCTGAGGGGTCTTCGGGAGGTCTTGCAATAGCGTGGAATCCTCAAGCCCTGCAGATCGACAATTTCCATGCCTCTCACAATCTCATCCAAGCTACTTTTCACCCTATAGGCACCAATATCCACGGACATCTGTCCAATGTCTATTTTCCTCAAGACTTGGCTAGTAAAGTGGCGCTTCTGAACACCCTTGGGCATCTCAACTCCAACAGAACCCATCCCATTTGGATTCTTGGTGGGGACTTCAACATGATCACGAGGCTGGCTGAAAAAACTGGAGGCAGAGCCAGACTGGACCAAGACAGTGCCCACTTCAAGGACTTCATTAGCAGCAACTGGCTCATGGATGTTCCCTTTTGCAACGGCCTATTCACGTGGAGCAATCGCAAAACTGGCCGGCACCAAATAGCCTCCAAACTGGATCGTTTTCTCCTATCGGATAATGCAATCCATGTAGGCGGAGACATCACTGGGACTATTCTCCCTATCCCAGGTTCTGATCATTGGCCCATAATGCTCCAATGGCAAAGTATAGGCTTTCACCTCAAAAAGCCTTTTAGGTTTGAAGCTTTTTGGCTCTCGCACCCTTCCTTTTCAGACCTTGTTCACTCCGTTTGGAAAGGATTTGCTCCGCCTAAAGGATCCAAAATGTACCAATTCCAGCAAAAACTCAAGTGGGTCAAAGCGCACATTAAAGATTGGAACCACAACATCTTTGGCAATATCTTTGCAGAAAAACGGAATCTGGAACAACAGATGAAGGACGTGCAGCAGGAGATCATCAATGTGGGCAGAACAGATTCTCTAGCTTCCAAAGAAGGTGATCTACAACGAAGGCTGGAGGAAAGATATAAACAGAAGGAAATCCTCTGGAAGCAAAAATCCAGAGTCCGTTGGTTGAAGGAAGGAGAAATAAATACTAAGTTCTTCCACAACACGACCATACAAAGGCGAATGCAAAACAGAATCAGCCACATCACCACTCAGCAAGGGGAACGCATGGAAAGGCACGAGGATATGGAACGCGAGTTGGTGGGCTACTTCAAGGATCTTCAAAAGGAGCAACATGCCAACCGACAGCCAGCCATTGATCAAATCACACAGCTCATTCCCAAATTAATCACTGATGATCATAATCAAATGCTGCTTCGGCCCATCTCCCCTCAGGAAGTAGATGTTGCCATGGCACAACTCAAGGATGGCAAAGCTCCTGGGCCAGATGGCTTCACGGCCAATTTCTTCCACCACTTCTGGAATCTTATCAGAGAAGAGGTTTGGCAATTGGTAGAGGAATCTAGAACAATGCATTGGATCCTGCCCTCCCTCAATACTACCTTTGTAGCACTGATACCAAAGGAGGAGCAGCCCAGTAGGCCTGAAAAATTTAGGCCCATTGCCCTCTGCAATGTCATCTACAAAGTCATTACCAAAGTCATTGCCAACAGACTCAAACCTCTTCTTCCTCTCCTTATCTCACCAGAACAAACGGGCTATGTTGAAGGATGTCAAATTCTGGATGGCATTATCCTTACTCATGAAATCATTCATTCCCTAAAAGTCTGCAAGAAGCCAGGTATGCTACTCAAAATTGATCTTTCCAAAGCTTTTGATAAGTTGAACTGGACTTATATCCAGCAAATGCTAAGCGCTTTTGGATTTGATTGCATGTGGGTTCGTTGGATCATGAATCTTGTCTCCTCTTCCTCCCTTTCCATCCTTCTTAATGGCTCTCCCTCCCTCCCTTTCCGTCCCTCTAAGGGCATCAGACAAGGGGACCCCCTCTCCCCCTTTCTCTTCGTTCTTATGGCCGAAGGGCTTGGTAGACTCATTCAAAAGGAAGTCTCTCTAGGCCATTTGCGCGGTCTTGCCCTTCATGGAGCTCCCACCTCGACTCATCAACAATTTGTTGATGATAATATGCTCTTTGGTCACCCGTCGGTTCAAGAAGCCCGCTCTTTCAAAGCTGTCCTTTCTCTCTTCTCTCAAGCTTCTGGGCTAACCATAAATGAATCCAAGTCTCAGATTTTCTTCTTTCATACCCCCCATCCGACTCAAGTCAACATTGCCCGTATTCTTGGTTTCCCTGTAGCCACTCTTCCTGACAAATATCTTGGCGCTCCCCTTACTGATTCTGCTATCAAGCACTCTTCTTGGAACCAGCTCCTTGAGAAACTGGAATCCCGTCTCTCCTCATGGACCTTCCGTGCTCTCAACATGGTCAGTCGTCTCACTCTCATCAAGGCTACTTTACAATCTATGCCCCTATACCTCTTTTCTGTTCTTGCAGCCCCGAAATGGGTCCTCAAACAGATCAAAACTCTACAAAGATGCTTTCTATGGGGCTCCTCTGGGCACAACCGCAAATGGGCCCTTGTGAATTGGGGCATATTTTGTACTCCCAAAGCGGTTGGTGGTCTTGGTTTAAGAGATCCCTTGCACATCAATGAAGTCATGGCAGCTCGAGTCTGGTGGAGATGGATCTCCAAGCCTCAAACACCTTGGGCTCAACTTTGGACTGCAAAGTATGCTAACAACAGAAGTGCTGCAGATCTGGTTCGGTTAACCCCTCTCAACTCGGGCTCCTTGATCTGGAATGCTGCTAAGCAGCACTATGCGCTTATTCAACAGCATAGCTTCTGGGACGTGCACAATGGACAATCAGTAAGATTCTGGACAGACTCCTGGCAACAAGAATCCAACCTTTTGGAAAAGTTTCCTCTTAACAGCCTTGGAGATCCCAGAGCAGGATTAGAAGGGAAGATCCATGAGCATTGGATGGACATAGACAACAATGGGTATCGGCAATGGAAGCCAGCTCATCACATAATAGCCCAAGCTCAGGATGATATATACGGGGACCTCGACCAGGAATTACAACGAAGACAAATCAGAAGCTCTCCAGATCCCGACATCCTCAGATGGGGTCACACCACCACAGGTATGTTCACAACCAAGGAGGCCTTCACTCTGCTGCATCCCTCCCCTCTCCCTCGAGATCCCCTCTGGAAAATGATCTGGAATCCCCACACCTGGCCGAAAATATCCACATTCCTCTGGCTCTTAAGTCACAAGCGTATTCTCACCTGGGACAATTTGGTCAAACGAGGCTTCATCGGCCCCTCTCGCTGCCCCAATTGTGCTCTTAGCCCTGAATCTATTCAACACCTTATGCTGCATTGCCCTTTAGCCAACTCCGTTTGGAATAAATGCAGCTTTCGCTGCAAGAAACGCAAGCCCTCTGGGGATATTACTTCCATCCTTCGATGTTGGCCTAAACGCCCCTATGACTCAGCCCTCCTCAATACCCTCTGGCAGCTCCTCCCTGGTATGATCTTCTGGACTCTTTGGAAAGAACGCAACAGACGTATCTTCAAAAATCAATCCACCTCTTTGGACACTTTATGGCTTTCCCTCACTGGCAACCTTCAGGAAACTTTGGCCATTCAATCCTGGCAAGAAGAAGATCTCCCCAAGAAGCAAAGCGAAATCCTCGTTTGGCAAAACTGGAATCTTAAACTGGGAATCACTCTGAAGACTCAAAACAAGAAGACCAATAGCACGCCTTCGAACTGGATTCCACCCTCTCCAGGAGTCTTCAAATTAAACTTTGATGGTGCCTCCAAAGGGAATCCGGGGCAAGCAGGCTATGGAGGCATCATTAGGGATTCTACAGGAGATGTTCAGCACCTCTTCTTTGGAGCTATAGGCTGGGACACAAATAATTCAGCGGAGCTTGAAGGCCTTTGGCAAGGCTTGAACCTGGCGCGTCAGCACAATTTCTTCCCTATCATTATAGAATGGGATTCTCAAATCCTCATCCATATTTCCAACCAGCTTCTTTGGGGAGCCGAACCAGCCAAAGTGTCTCACAGTTGGCGTTTAGCGGCCCGGATTGCTAAGATAAGTGAATGGCTTCACCACAATCGAGCCATTTCCTTCACCCATGTTATGAGGGAAGGAAACAAAGTCGCTGATCTCTTAGCCAATTTCGGCATTGACAATAATAGCATGATGACTCATGGCTCTCTCTCAATTATTCATGATGAAGATACTCAACAGAAATGCATTTCCCTGGTGCACCAGGACCGCCTCCCGCCGGATGCGGCTGACTGATCGAATTAATGGGCCTCCGGCACCCACGCAGCTCCCAAGGCTGTTTGCATGCCCTGCCCACATGGCCTCGCGTGTTTACAGTCCTCGCGACATTAATACGCCTTGGAAGAATCACAATGGTATTAACTGCTCCTTCATTCTCAGGCTTATGGCGATGTTTTTGGCATTTGCTTTCATGATGGAAGGAAGGCAGAGAGACGGAAGCCATACGAGAATTCTGCTCCCGCTAAGAAGCGCATGCCCTCCTGGTGCGGCAATCTCCAGCTGCAAGACGAATACGGGGCATCGTTGCAGTGTATGGGCTTGTCTGGAAACGGTGCCGGGCGTTCACTTCTCCAACGGCCCTTGCTGCGGAACTTGTGCCTCTTCTGGTTATTCGAGCGCCACCTTCACAGGTACTCCGTCTTTCTCCAATCTCAATTTGAATTCTCAGGATCTGAGACCCGTTGGTAATTGCACTTTCAGCTCTTCTGCTTTCCTGCATAGGCAGAGCCACCCTGGTTGTGTCCTCGCTCTATCCCCTTCTCCTGCACCCCCTTCTGGCGAGCCTCGTTTGCGTCATTTGTTGTTAGCCATGCCCCGCCTTCGTCAAAGAATGAGGCCTCGTCGTGGGGTGAGTCGGGGGCGCATCTCAGGCACTCCTCCTCTGCCCCTCTCGGAACTCAGCTCCTCCTCGGACGGAGACGACCACACTCCCCCGCTATCTTCGCGTGGTGGAAGACGTAGAGGCAGGGGTAGGGGTAGCCTAGTTGGCAGAGGACGCGGACGGACGCAAATCATCAGAGATGCTTCTGACAATCCTGTTGCTCACTCTGAGCCTCCCGGTCTTTCCTCTCCACCGAATATTCCTAATCCTCCCTGTCAACCTCTTCCCTCAGCAGCTTTCACCTATCCCGGTCAACCCTCTCCTCCAATCAACAGGGTTCGTGGCTCCACCATCCGGCAGACCACTCAGAATGCGGAACTTCGCTTCCACTGTACTTCTTTTGACTCCATCATCACTGCCCTCATCACTGTATCACTTCGTGAGGAAATTCCCCCTTCTGCTGGCCCCCCCCCTACTCTTGACCCTCGCTCCATTCCTGCTCCTCACGCAGAGGCCAGCACTGAAGCTCAGCACCAGAACTTGAATTCTGACAGTCAGGGAGGAAAGGAAGACAGCAGCACAGGAAATGAATATGCATGCAGGGTGGAAGAGGAACCGCTGTCTTCTGAGGACAAGAGCTGACTCCATGGGTTCAATTATAGCTGGTTTTATCATGATTTACTGTTTTAGTTGCCCACCTGTTGGGCATAATGATGTCTCTTGCTTTGTTTTTAAAGTTATTTACATGTTTTGTATAAGTCTCTGGCCGGTTTCCCTTCTATGGGCGGCCCAACTACTGATGTTTAATGGGTCGGTTTCCCACTCTGGGCGGGCCCGACTTCTTAAGGACAGCATAGTCAATCAACCCAGACTGTCTGGCTCTCACAGCAACAGTCCTGGCAGTTTTGTATCAGTATTTTCATAATTAATAGAATTAGTCCTATTTAGAAAAAAAAAAAAAAAAAAATTTAATTTGATTTTTTTTTTTAAATTCAAAAATTTAAAATTATTTGTTTTTTAATTCAAATTTTTTATTTTAAATTTAAATTGTTTTAATTTTTTTTGTTTTTTGTTTTTAAATTTAATATTTTAGATTAATTGTTTTTTTAAATTTAAAATTTATTTATTAAATTTATTAAATTTTAATTTAATTTAATTTTTTTTTTAATCTTTTAGTTTATTTAGTTTTTCATTTTTAAAATTTATAAATTGTTTCATTTAAAAAAAAACAGTAAATTTATGGATATTTGTTTCTTAATTATTTGCACGTGGTTTTTTTCATTTTTTTTGTTTTTTAATGATAGTTTTTTTTTTTTCAATTTTAAATTTTGTTTTTTATTTTAATTTGTTTTTTTTGTTAATTTTAAAATTTTTATTTTTTTTCTTCTTTTCTATGCATGGGGTAGCCTTGGTCAAAAAACGAAAAATATTATAGAATATACCGCAGTCATTGAGTTATTATTTAATGCCATTTAATTTTGTATTCGATGTTTGATCATTAGGTTAGATTCAGAACTCATTTTATTACATTTAAACAGAGTATACGCAATTAAAAATCCAATGTTATTGAGATTATTTTTGAAGGTTCATCTCTTAGAAAAATAGTTTGATTACATCGAATATCAACACATTTCAAGAAATTTAAACACATTGGCTGATGCATTATCTAATCGTGTTCTAAAATATACATTTTCATAATTAAAATAGTAAACCAAAACAACATCTGATACATGTTGAACAAGATACTCAGAGAAAGTATTAATATCATAGATAGCTTTATTTTCAAAAAATATTACATCTTCTAAGATCATAGATTTAAAAACCTTATGATCTAATAGATATTGATACAAAAAAAAAAATTGCCAATCCACAATGATCATCCACTATCCATTATTATGATCATGGTAGTAGACTATGGCATGCGCCACCTTGCGTAGGAATCTCCTAAACTGTCCTAGTACACCTATAACATGTCTTTGAAGTCGGAGAGGAATGTCATTTGTCCCTGTCTCAGGAATATATATGGTTAACCTCTCCAGGTTGTGTTCCATATCAGTTAGGATCTCTGCTGCCTAATCCTACGGTGGTACTATAGGCTCTGCTTGCCGCCTTTCAAAGCGATGGAGTGTAGCTAGTCGTCATGGAACAACATCTGCATTAAAAATTTTGTTATTAGTATTGGACGATAAAAAAAAAAAAAAAAAATTATATTTTAAAAACATCAAAATGGTTCACTTACCTAATTCATCCCACTGTGCCCCTGGGGGCAAGGACATCTCAGGATCACCTCTGAAACCTATACCTACATACAGGAAGTATTCAATGGTGAAGACTTGATTCTACAACCACATAAAGTATGCCGAAGTGAACCAAACCACTAAATTTCCATCACCACCATGGCAAGACATTAATGCAACCCAATGTATCGTCTGAGGTTCTCTAATCTCCCCATGATCCACTAGAATAAGCTGAGTTGAAAGAAGTGGAATTCTCTCCAAAGCAAAGGAAATCAAAATCACGCCATAACCAAAGTTTTTTAACTTTGCGTTATTTTCTTTGGTTATTTATCCTTTCATATTGGCCAATACCCATTCACACCAGTTGAATATGGTGCCTCTGAAACACTCCAATGCGGTCTGCATTTGAGATTTAGTGGCTACATGTGGAGCCACACTTCCACACAACCTGGTTATCGTGAATGCGATCACTTTAAGATCTAATCGCAAGATATTTTTTATGTCTATTTGATTATCCTTTGGATCTGCCTCATCATTGCAAAATTATTGTTTGTAACTAGCAACGGGTAGGCCACCTTGCCTAGCCCCAAACAAGGATATGTTTCCTCCCCTTTGGGACAATCTAGTGAGAAAATAAATGTCCTCGACCTCAATTTCGAGCCGATGGTCACCAATGATAAAGCACTGATCTTGAACATCCCATGTGTTCACTAACAATGTGATTAGCTCCACCGGTGCTTTCATACCCTGAATCACCCAGAACTTATATAAACCACAATTTTTTAACACTCGCATTGTGTGAGGATCATTCATGGCTTCATTTTATATAGCCTCATGCTCACATTCTCTCCACTCTAGCATGGTCAAATAGTCTGCAAATGGACGCATTTGAAGGTTAGAAACCATTGGAATGAAAAACTTTAACCATTTCTAGGAGAATTTGTAGATTTTAAAATGCTCACGATGCCTCCGTATTTTTTTTGCGGAGACAGTGCAGACGTCCGCATGGGCTCTACACAAAAACCGCGAGAGCCTGATAAGTTTCCTTTTAGGAAATTACCCCAGTTCGCAGGTAGCGCGTGCATAACCTGTGAACCCCCAAGGGCACATTTTTGAACATAATTTCTCCCTAAAAAATGAAATTAAAGGCAAAAAAGAGAATTGAAATGGACAAAAATGAAGAGTAAAGTGATGTAGATTACTTGGTTCTGACGAATCACGAATTGAACGGACGGTTCTCTTGATATTGGCTCCTGAAATTTTGTTGCCAAAAGCTCTCAATTTATTGCTTTGAAGATAAAAGGTGAAAATGACTTTGTTAAACTCTCTTTTATAGTGAATGAAATATTGTATTTATTTTCCACTTAAAAAGGATATTTTTCAATATTTTTACTTCTTTGGAGCAGGTATTTTTAATTTTTTGAGTTTTTGTGTAGATTACAATGTTTTGGTGAAAAAGAATTATTTTGATGATGAGTATACTTTTATCACTTTTTTGGGCTCTTGAAATTATGAAAAAGCGAAACCCTGGAGTTCTCTTTTAAGCCCTTTTCAGACTATTCAAACTTGTTAAAGTAAATGAACATTCGTCCTTTCAGTATAAGTTTACCCCTTTTCCAGATTGAAATGGACTATTTACGAAAAAGGTATATGTTGAATAATCATGGTCGATAGAGTTCTCTCCTGCATTATTTTATCCTTTTTTGGGCTTGAGAGACTAAATTTACGAAAAAGTACAACCACTGAGTTTACTTATGTTTTTCTTTTAACTCCCTAAAACTGAAAAACGCTGAGTTTCTCCTATACTGGACTCGTTAAAATTTAACAGTAAAGGACCTGTCGATTACAAACAGGAACGAACCACTCCTTCTTAGGGTTCAATTTTAATACTAAGTTGGACTCATCCGATGGATGAGCTTACACAACAAGCAAATTTTATCCTCCTCAAGCTTGTCAAAAATAAGGAGGCACTTGCCGATAATGGTGGGGGGGGGAAGAGAAAAGGAATTTAGTTGTCTACCCTTGTTTTAAAAGAAATATACCACTCTTGAACATGACACTTTTTTTACACTTGTACCTGGGTTGGGAAAATCCTTTGTCTTTAGTTAATCAAACCACATTCAAATTCTTCAGCCGATTTCTGTGTATTAGCTTTAGGTCAATTTTTACCAAGCCATTTGCAGTGTCGTTATCTATTCAAGAGACAGTTCAAATAAACCATTCATTGCAAACATTTGTCTCCATTCGCGTTTACCATCTCTGATTCAATCCTTGCAAAAGTTTCTTCAAAACTTGATCTAATGGTTTCATGTTGTGGGCTTTCCTACGACAGGTCGCTTTCTATCGATGACATCTCATCATCTAGAAATTTGGTCTAGAATCCTATCAGTACCTTGGGATTTGTATGCCCTAATGGCAGGTTTCTCGCCTTCGACGATAGGTTGCATCATTGACCTTTGATCGAAAGATTTCGTGAAGTGTTCAGCCGCAAATCATTCATTCACACTTCATGGATTGTACTGAGTACTTTGATATCCATTGTCGTTATTGGTGTTTTCTCTCACACTTGTTAATAGTTCACATCATTAACTGGTAATCAAGTGGTTTCTACCATGTTCGACTTCGACACAATCAATCTCATGGATAGAATCGTACTATTTTGGGAAGCGCAAATCAAGACCCTGGATCTAGTTTCCACCATCCAGGCTACGAGGAGTTTTATTATTCATGATACAGTAGACTACTTATGACAGATGGCTGCGTCCATACTATGTCTACTATTGATGTAATTTTAAAATAATTTATGTACTAGAACATTTAGTTAGTTTTGATCTGAGTATGGGAATTCCTACCTCAGCGATGATATATATATATATATATATATATTCTTGTATTGAATATTTTTACAGGTTTTCAACCGTTGTGTCCGCAATCCAATCCTCAGAATGATAAAGGACTTCACTCTTCAAAACTACCTCAGACTTCGGACTTTAGGGGGCAATCTATTCCATGTTATTTTGTCACCATGACATTTTATTGTCTATATAGGTTCATCACTACCTATATTGTGCTCCCTTAGAGGTCAAAAACCCTAATGTTCCTAAACCAGGACTTGGAATTAGAGAAAATCTCATTAAAACCCTTAAAATTCTAACTCTGCACTTTTCCTAGCTCTTTCCTGCGGACCCGCAGATATTTGCTCTATAGCCTGTGGCACATTGTGCACATTCTGCTTATAAAACCTATGAACCCCCGTAAACAACCAAATAAAGGAAAGAGTAAGTTCTAGAAGCCCATTTGGACAAATATTCTCCCAACTGGAAGCTTCTAGAGGCGCGATCAGTTCATGCTTTATCCCTCCACTCATGGAGCTCCATCCCTTCACTCATGGAGTTTATCCCTTGGTATATGGAGCTCAAATGCCTTCATGAGATGAATCCATCCCCCTCTTCATGGAACTAAAACTACCTCCATTTCCCTATAAATTGAGCTTATCTTTCAGTCTCAAGGGTAGATTGTACCTAGCTTGTATAAGGTAATTGCTGAATAAATTCCCAAGGGAGCATACTCTCTACAGTAGTCATTATTGGTATGATAATGATCACACACTCATATCCATAACTTTATGCTAGTTCAGAGAGAAGAAGGCTTCTCAATCTGAAGGAGGAATGATTGTTCAGGACCCCGGGAGGAACTTGTACGACAACAAGGAATCACATTGTAAAGATACTCTTTTCATTCAAGATAATACATATGGATCTCCTTTTCTCATTTGGTTGTTCTTGTGTCTATTTGAATAATTCAATACTTAGATTCCTTGATCACTAATTTAGATTAGTTGTTCTCAATTATTATATGCTGCAGGTGCTTTTAATTCTTTGTCTGTCTTTGATTGCAGATTCTACTTACTGAAGAAGCCTCTTTGGAGTCTTTAGAGTGACTGGATAAAAGACTGCACCAAACGTCGGATTTCAAGGTAGGGGCTTGTCCTCTTTCTTTTTTTATAATAATTATGAATCACATATAATCTAGAGAAAACAATTTACCAATGGATGTTTGTTTCTAGATATCTGTAGGATACTAGGGAGATTTCTCTTGTCCGCAAGAGGGATTAATCCACATAACATCAATGATATCATAAAAATAAATGTCAACTCGATTGTTGATGTTCTTGGTATTGTTACTAGCATTTCCAATCCATACCCGATAGATAGAAAAGACAGCTCAGAAGTTACGAAACAAACAGTAACTCTTCAAGACATGTTTGGATATAACATGGTTACAACATTTTAGGGAGGTAATTTTGATGCAGTATCAAAAGAAATTTCCAGCTTATGTGCTACAGGAAATAATCCCATCATAGCAATCAAGTTCGCTCGTGTTGCTGATTTTAATGGAAAAAATGTCGGTACTACAACAAGATCGATTATTCTTATAGATCCTGACATCAAAGAGGCCCATATGCTAAAGTCATGGTTTAAAAAAGAAGGTTCCACTACAACTTCTACACCACTGGCAACAAGATATTCACATTCGTTTGGCCATCAACCCAAAAAAATAACGATTTTTTATATTTACAATATCAAGTACTCAGAGATACCTGCATTCTACCAAGTCCAGGGCACAATAAAAAAGGTATGGATGGACAATTTTTACTACCTATTATGCCCATCTATTGTTGATAAGAAAAAATGCATCAAAAAACTTATTCCAAAAGATACAAGCACATGGTATTTCCCTAAATGCAACACTGAAGTTACCCACTGTGATTACAAATACTTACTAAATATTGATGCACAAGATCACAATGTTTAGTTGGTTTCAACAGTTGCTTTCGAAGATGCAACATCTACAATTCTTGGATTTAATTCAAAGGACTTCTATTTGTTATTTGAGGATCATGATCTAATAAAGGTAATTGTCTCCAAAGCACTCTGGAAAGATCACATCTTCACACTATTAGTGAAGAAAAAAACATTTAGAGACATACCACACCTGACATTTGTTATCATCAAAGAAGAGAGCTTGCAATTCTCAACAGAATGCAACAACATCCTTCAAGCAATCAATAAAATCTCAATATCATAGATAAATATCGTTATAAGTTCTCTTTCCTTATTCCTAATTTCTATTATTTTAATTTAAAAATACATTTATAGACCACATTCTTTTGTATGCCTTTCCGAAAATATCTCTTATTCTTTATTCTGATATGTTTTCCAACACAACATCTAATTGTATGTAATTTTATTTAAGGTAATTCACATTGCTTTAACTTCTTTTCTAGTAACAAATCAAGCAACTTTACGAACTACACATCCAAATATTTTCATATACATCTCCAAAACACTTAAATATCCTCTCAAACACATTGTTATCAACACATTACATATCTTATTATCTTCCTTTATAGCTACAAATTACTAAAATATACTTTCAAACACATTCTTCAACTCCATTCCATATCTTAACATCTCCTAAAGGTTTGCACATATTAGCAAGTCCAAAATATTTTGATTGCATATCAGTTCTTCCTATTAATAATAGTCTAATTTACTTATTTTAATACATGGTTGAAAATATTACGTTCTTGATATAATTCTTAACTAATTGCTTCGACATTTTCTTTATTTTGAAACAGAACACATGGACTTAGTGATATCACAGCTACAAAACTATTGCAATGAAATAGATACAACAATTCATACATTACACGACATACACAAAATATTCCTCTCGGTGCCAATCCAAACGTACCACTTTACAGACTTCGAAAAAGAATAGAATTATTACTGAAAATAAAATCTACTCTAAAACGTATGATCCACATACACGAACGAGATAAAATGCGAAAAATAAGAGTAGACTGGCAATCGAGAAATATGCATCTGCAATTTTGAATAAATCTCCAGTGGTGTTCATTTTTCAATCGATCAACCTGCATCTTCGACTGAACGTTTTCAATTTCCCATAATACAAGTAACTTCAATTTCATTGAATACACATTCTTTATGATAGAATTCATATACAACCTCATGATAGTCAATTTGAACAAGATACTTTACAATTTTCAAAAAACAATATTTCTTCTAATTTTTCGAAACAAAATTTTTCTTTGCAAGTTGCTTATTACTTCGGCAAATCTCCTAACTCTTTAACAAGCTCAAAAGCAATCATTTTGTTAATGGTCTACTTGTAATCTTTTACATAAAATTAAAATTTTATTGCCAAAAATTAAAATGCAATGTAAATTTCAAGCATTGTACACTCTTCAAATGTAAATTTCAAACATTGTACATCCTTAAAAAGTCACATAATATAAAACCATTTCCATCATCTTCTACCTTTCCATTACATCTTGTAACTATTTCAAAAATATAGTTATGTATTCTTTTCAATGTCATATTAATATACTATTATAATACAACTTCAATAATTCACTTCAATATTTATTCATTTCCATATTTCATAAAATAATAATATTGTGCACAAAATATTGTTTTACAGGTCCACTATATCAAATAACTTTCTTTTCAAATATGAAAATGCAATATCTACTACAAACATTATACATTCTATATATTTATGCAATAACTTTAAACTATAAATATAAGGCCACATGAAATTACTTACAGTTGATTTCTTTCTAGCTATTTCCTTAGAGCTTTTCTTTTGCAAAATTCTGTGCAATTACTAGTTATTTTTATATTTGCAAAAATATCTTTAAATTTCATAATTATGTCTAAAAATTCTACTCAAAATATTGTAAGTGTTGAAACTTTATACAAGTAAACATCAAACACAAAAAAAATTATATATGTTTCAAGGGAAAATAGGATTAAAAATGACATTTAATATTTGTTTCATATTTGAAAATTAACCTTTATTTTTAGAAAACTATTATACCAGTATATGTAGATTTATAGTGATAAATAAAATAATGTGTATATATTAGTGGCTCTCATAATCTAATATATATTATTTATGATCATAATTTTCTAAATTTCAGAGTTCTCATTTTAAATAATAAATATTTTATTAAAAAATATATATATATTTTATTAAAAAAAAAAAATTGTTTTATTAGAAATTGAAAAACAATTCTATTTTTTTTTTTTTAATTGCTAACTTGAAACTTCAATATAGGTTAGGTAGGTCTACAACTTAGGTTAGATAAGTCTATAATTTACCATCAAAATGGTGTGGTGGATTTTAAATGTTTATTAAAATATTTTAATTTTTAAAAAGAAAAACACCTCCCATTAAATATAAACTCCTTATTTTAAAACTTTGAATTTTCCATTAAAAAAAATTAATTCTTTATATACTAATTTGATTTTAAGTTAAGTAACTTTATTTATTGAATAAAACATGTACAACATATATGACGAAGATTGTGGTTTTCACGTTTGTTAAACTTGAACTTTCACATCACCTCATATATTTCCTTTACGAAGTTTTCACGTTTAAACCTTTACAAAACAGAATATGACAGAGTATGCAGCTTCTGCAGATGGTTTTACTTAGCGTGCAGATGTATTTGATTTAGTTGCAACACCATCGCCCACATAGAGGTTCAACCTGAAACCACGCATTGCATTTGTATGGTTACAATTATGCTACATTACATTCCAACCACTCATTGCATTTTGATGGCTAAAGTTATGCTTACTCTATGATTATGTCTGGATTGCAGAGTCCAAAAATATTTTGGAAATGAATACATTGAATTGAAATCAAATTATTAACTTTTTTATAATTTATTAAATTGTGAAATATTTTGAGGGATTTGCCATGGCAATGGAATAAAGGGTAATAGAGTGTTTTTTGTTAAAAGACAGTTTATGGTAAAAAGGTTATTGGTAATCCAGTTCTGGATACAAGTCAAATCATTTTAAGGATTAGTGAGTCTAGACCTAGTGTGAGATTGTAAATCCTGTAAGCAAAAATCAAACCATGCTAAGGCCCCGATCAAATAAATTCTTGATGATTTTAACAAATTAAATACTCCTAAATTTCCATTAAAAAATTAGATGCTAAGGTCCCGATCAAATAAATTCTTGATGATTTTAACAAATTAAATACCCCTAAATTTCCATTAAAAAATTAGATGCACCTAAATTTCTATTGAATACCGATTAAGTGTACCAATCATCTATTCTCACATTGCGTTATAAAAAAAAATTAAATATTTTTTAAAATTTAATTGATGGTGAAAACTGAATTGAAAAACAACAAAATCAACCATTGACTTGATTGGTAAATCTCCATACAAATACCTTTCCACGCCTTGGTATTTCCAAGCAGGCCTGGAATTTCAAATCCCCTTTGCCTGTCAAATGAAAATTTTATGACGTTTTTAAATTTTACGTGCCCTTCATTTTACATTTTAGCTCAATTATCCACCTTTCATAAACTAAACTAGTAGCATTGGATATTCCATCCTTCCAGGCTTCAGCTCTTTTATGCAATAAACAAGCGATAGCTCTATGTTTTGTTCATAAATATTAAGGATAGAATCATATAGTGCAAATTCTAATAAACTAAATGAGTAGCATTATAACTTCCAGCATTTTTTTTTTATGCAATAATCCAGCCATAACTCTATTTTGTTCATGAGTTGTTCATAAAATTTTATTTTAAAATCATATAGTTTACACATATAGTAGTGACTTATCAATACATTTTTAGTGATTCTAATCAGCAGTGTGCAACATCCAACAGCTTTGGCCATCCAAGCCTCAGAGTGTGAGTAGGAGTGTGAGTGGTCTATCAGATTAATGGTATGAATATATAGTAGGACATTTAAACAATGAAATCCTTGCAAAAATTATAATAGAAACTCAAAATTCTTAGATAAAATACAAAAAAAATTGCAATAATAGATGGTAATTATTCTTAATTTAAAGTCAAACTTTCCGAAGAAATTACAAAAAAAAATTCAATAGGAATATCTTAATACATAGATTCTCTATTAAACGTACCCTATAACAAATTTCAAAGCTCAAGAATCCTTCTTGACTTTGTATCTTTCCATACCTTATATACTGCATGCCAATCAACATTAGATGGTTCTGCTCCATTCAAAGATATTCTCATTAAAACATCTAGTGTATCCAACCCTAGCCTTGATTTTCTAATGTCCTTGATGATGTTTTGCTTAGAAAATCCTCTTTCACAATCTATTGTACTTGCAAGAATAGTGAGCACAGCTTGCCATAATTTCATCATATTAGGATAAGTTTTGTGCCATTGTTTTGCGTTACGAAAGACTTTCCATGCCTCTTTCATAGAAAAACCCTCACATGATAGATTTAATGAATCAAAAAAAGGGTGCAACTCTCTTTTACAAGATTCAACATCAAATAACACTACAAATCCAGCATCTCTTGATATAGTATGTTGCAAATGTTGAAAAAGCTTTAAAATCCAACGCTCTGAATTTTTCTCACGATTGCGATGCTCTTCTGGATAATAAAAAGGGCTGAACAATTTTTCTGCATTAAAAATATGAAGGTCTGGAAATCTTTCATTTAAAGAGTCTATGAGAGTCTCTATATAACCTTCTGTGAGTTGTTGACAACTCTCTTGTGTACCTTCAATACAAGGCTTCATAGATTGTTTCCTTGCTTCACTGGATTCAATATCCATGGCTGAGATAGAGATGTATCATAATTCATGTCTCTCTACCATTGTCTCTTCATATTTAATATCAATGTATCCATTTTGAGAATTACTTTAAAATTTTGAAAGATAAATTGTGCCTTCTTCAAATGTTTCTTTTCTCAGAAACCATCTAGATAATGTGCTTATATTTACTTCAAGAGCCAAACCAATAGTTGTAATGTCTACAGTTTCTTCTTGAAAAGTCATATTAAACTTATTCAATTCCCCTAGCACATCAGCAAGCATATGTAAACAATATTGGATATAATATATATGTGCCTTATCATACCATGATGAAGTTTTGTTTTTCATTTTTCCACAAAGTTAGAATTGCAGGCATAAGCTTCACAAGTCTTATAATAACTTCCCCCCTGGATAACCATCTCACTAAACGTATCTGTAGAACATCAAGAACATCAATCTGCATGGCTCTAAGCAAATCATTAAGTTCAGTATTTCTCTTTGGGGAGTTTTGAACCCATGAATACACTTTGTTTGCAATTTTTTCAACATATAATAACTCAGGTATTTTCTTAGAAGCATCTGCTGCTGCTAAAGACTCATGATGAGCCACACAATGAACTGTAATAAGGTTTGGATTTTTCTTTTTCAAAAATGAAACAAGGTCTTTTTCATGTCCAATCATTGCTGAAGCCCCATCTGTAGAAACAGCTATCAAATTTTTATATTCAAGACCTCTGACATCTATTAATTGGTTGACACCATCATATATTGTTTTCCCTTTTCCATCCACTATGTCATTGAGCTTCATAAACTGTGAGATAAGTGGCCCAAGGCCCTTTGAATCTAAATATGTTGCATAAACAACAAGGTGTTGCTCCAAGGTTCGATCAGTTCTTTCATCAACCATTAATGAGAAGAAAGGACTTTCCAGCATATTTTTTATTTGAATCTGTTCAAGATGTTTTGATATGCAATATATAAAATCATTTGCAGACTTACGATTTGTGTAGGACGAGTATTCTTGAGACTTTGGCATATATGGAGTTTTTGCATCCATTATAAATTTGAAAAGTTTCTCATACTTTGAAATAGATAAATCTTCTTGACAGATGAAATATGCTACTTTCATTGTAGAAATCACCCTTTCCTTATTGGCATCTTCAACCTGTCTAATATGATTTGGAATTGGTTTCATCTTTCCCTCTAGTGCATTTATCCATCTTGTCTTAGCATCTTTATGTACCAATGATTTTTCATGAGTAACAAGAGCATTGTGTTGTAAGGTGGTGCAACCATTCCCTAAACCCCATGGTCCATTCATCCTATACTTCTCACAATAATTACACTTCATAGCTATTTTATCATCACACCTCACATAATTCAACCAAAGAAACTTATCTAACCATTCCATACGAAAGTGTCTTTTTGTTTGCACTTTTATTTTTGAATTATTAGCAACTTCTTCATCAACCTCATTTGTTTCTTCATCTAGATCATCATCAGAAGAACTTCCAAAAATTTCATGTAATTGTTGTTCTACATGAGCATTATGGGTTTCTTGAGGTGTTTCTATATTATTTTGAGCTTTTGAAGTTTGTCCTTTTGTCCATCCATACATTTCCCCAATTGTAGCTTGTATACTTTCTCTTTTGAGACATTTGTAGGTTTATAATAACCTGTATAAAAAAAATATACGTGGAAAGTAAAGTTAATATTTTTTAATAATACATATTTATTTATTATCTAGAAAACATAAGTATTGTTAAACCAATTATAAAAAACTGTGTTAAACAATGTTAAATGTTAAAAGAGAAAGTATTAACAATTACAATAGATCATACTAATGGAGTTTAAAAAATTGTTAAATAAAGTTTAACTATTATATATAACAACTCATAACAGCTCAATTCAACAAGCTTCACATGCAAGCCTATAATCAAGTAAAAACATACCTTCATATTTAATAATTCAACTCAACTCCTAAAAATGAGATTTGAGGGTGACAAAATGAGCTTACATTCATTTCAAAGTGTTTAAAAGTGGGCAATGAAATGGAATGACACTTTTGCATCTAATAGTTCTAAATTTTATTAATGTAATTTTATGGGTTAATAAATAAAATTAATATAAATATTTTATTAAATTTATTTAAATATATTAGTAATTTTTTATTTTTAGAGTATATTTTCATTGTCTCAATGATAATGTAAATTTTGAAATAAGAGAAGAACTATAACATAATATAATAATGTTTTTTTTATTTACTTGATTAATATTTTTAAAGTAATAGAGAGTTAGCACAAAGTATTATAGTTAACCGTTAGTTTTTTAATAAAATAAAATAATAAAATAGATTTAAAGATATGATATTTTATGAAGTATTAAGATAAATCTTTTTAATAAAATAAATTTAAAATATTTTACTATATCTATCTAAATAACCTAATATTGTAATTAGTTTGTCAATTTACTTAATTCTGAATATGTATATGCTTCCATATTGAAATTTATGGTCGATTTTTTTCTTTCACCAAGGCTTTGGATAACTTGCACTTTTCCACATTTCAACTATAAGATTTATTCAAGATTCATTAAAAAAAAAAAGGTAAAGAAAAAAAATGTTAATAACTACATGTTTTTGTTGTGCAACTTCAATCTAAAATGGCTTATTCACATTAGCATTTTATACAAGTAAAGTTCTCAACATTCAACTTGATTTGAATAAATAACAAAACCATCTTGATGATTACTATGAGAAAAATGTAAAGTAAAAAAAAAAAAAACTTTTACTTCTCTTTCGAGAAATACCAATTTCATTCCAGAATTTTTCCTTTATTGGAAGGAATAATATTTAGAATTTCTATATGCATTTAAAAAAAACAAAAACCACACTATAATTTCTTTAAAAAAATACAAAATATAAAAAAAATTAGTATAAACTTCAGTTGAAAAACACCAAAAACATAAAAAAATAAAATAAAAAAATAACTGCAACCAAAAAAATTTGCACCATGAAATTTGTGAAATGTCAATAACATGCCATTATCAAGTTAATAAAGTTAATAAAAAAATACTATTAAATGAGGCCACTCCACAAAGTCTTATTTATCCAATGTAGACTTCAGCCTAACCTTCCTTTATCCAAAATTAATGTCCTCAATAAGCTACTCTTCATGATGTATATATCTCAACCCGTCTTCAAAGACTGCTTCAAGGATTGTCTTCACTCTAGGTTTGGTAGGTTCTTAGTAAGCTCAAAATTCTACAAGATATTTTGTTCAAATGTTAAGATTAGGGTCTATCATAGACCTTACACAAAGAACAAACATAAACCTTCTTTATTTCAAAATTATGAGATTTTTATGCCATGTATATGAGATGTTAGTGCTACAATTATGAGCCACTGCAACTACTATTCCACAGACTAGTCCGAGCTACCTCACTATTCACAAGTTACCAATATGAGCTTGAAGAGATGACTATCCAGGTGGCTACTAAAGATCTAAGCTCGACCCTCCCAAAAAAACTGAGTCATTCACAAGATGAATTTCCACTAATTATTCTTATCTGAGTAGTTGTCTATAGTTTGCTGCACAAGTGACTCTTAAACAGGCTTGAAGCTCTGGGGTAGTGGTCTCAAGTTATAAAAATATTCACCATCCAACAGATTGACAAATGATTATTTTCATAATTCTAAATTAAACCAAAAAAAACATCAGCCTCTTGCAGTACCTATAACAATATTCACCATCCAATAGAAATTGACAAATATAACAATATTCACCATCCAACAAAAATTGACAAATGATTCTTGCCTTCGACATTAGAACTCACCACTGTATTTATTCTTATTTATTTTATTTTTTTCATGGAAAACATGCAACGGAAAAGGACCTTACCTTTCCGTGGTCTTCACGCAATTAAGTTTTCCTTTTTCGAGAGTCGTCTTTCACACGACATTCACGAATCACTACCATTTATTTTACCTTTGAATTACTTTATATACAATTAGTCTTCTCCGAATATTTTTATGTTAGAAATTGGAGAGAGCATCCATTGAACAAGATTCACACACAATTATTAATTTCTATATCATAATCAAATGAATATATTACAATTTTTATAGTGTTGTTGAGATCCAACTAATTCCACTCTTGGAGGGAGAAGTTGAGAGAATATCTCAACATCCTCCAACAAACCAAACCAATCCCTAATATTTAATATCCATCATAAATGAGGCATTATCTCAAACACCCCCCCTTAATGCCTACATTACAGAAATGGAGAACACACTAATTTAATACAAACATTTGTCTGCTCTGGTCTTCATTAACATTTGTACCCACTCTGAGATCTCATAGACACCACTCTTTTCTCCACCATTTTCGAGCTACCATTGAACCCATTTAAAATACATTTGTTTCTGACCAGCAATGCTGAATTTGTAAGATCAAATATTCTTGACACCCCCGAAGAAGAGTCTCGACACTGAACTATCCTATTGAAATATTTCCATCTGTGAAATAACCCCGAAGAATAAATTTCAACAGTCTATAGGAAAATATTCTAGGTACAGAATATGATCAGCGATCAATCCTACAAAGTGACCTTTACACACAAGGATCTCATGGTATAACCTATAACCGATGCTCTTGAAGCCCGAAGCACAACAAGATCCATCTGCCTATAACAAATTCACACAATCAAATTAGCCAATTGTTCTCTCGGCACCGAAGAACATCGAGAACGACTAATTTAATTAATGCTAATTTGTTCAATAATTGGTTCTGCACTACACCTTAAAACAATATGAAAATAATAAATTTGACATATTCAACTCCACACAATAAACCCTGTAATAGCACAAATATTAAACGACAGCCTCTCCTTTCCTCACGCTAATATCATGTTGCCAACTCATCTCTGAAAATAGATCAGACTCTTAACTATCTGTTACACCTTCCCAATTTTAAAGGCGGAAAATCAGGAGCACCCACAGGATCATGTTCACCTCATGGGCCGCCGACTGCCGTATCACCGAATGAGGCTCGGTCCCGCTGTTCGAACCCAGCACCAAGGCTAAACCATGCCTGTGATTATTCGTTGAAAGACCCAGACCCTTTGCTAGGTGCTTCCAGAATATACAAATTTTTATCATTAATGTGGGTATACGGCCTTTGCCTTGCTATGGTTATGCAACCATCCAACAATATCGTCGTGATTTGCATGTGTCCATGAATTGGGCTCAACCGACATCCTATTTGTAGTCACACGACCCCGTGATAATAAGGCATTGTCGTAATAATACCTGAAAATCTCATACCAGAGAGCCACCGTGTAGTTGGATGTAAATTCGTGGCCAGCTATAAATGGTGGACAGTGCGAGAGAGGTTTCCTTTGACCTGAACCATAACAAAACGTCAAGTTTTGTTTGAAATTTCGCAGATTATAAAAATTTATGATTTCAAATGCAAAATCCCTGTAAATTTGGCAACGCTGTAATGCATTTATCGTAGTTGTATTGATTTTTATGCCTAGACTTGACTCAGCACGGCTTCCACGAACCAGGAGGCCTGCATCCAAGGAGTAAATTTCTATATTTCAGAAAATCCTATGCTACAGGCGCTGCAAAAAATCTCGAACCTTCTCGACAACTCTCTTGCATTGATCAGCACCAGTTGAGGAGGGTTTCCTTTCGTGGTTGTCTCCGGCTAATCACCAGCTTCTTGAGGCCCCAGCAATGGGCAATGGCATACAAGCAGATGTAGTGGTGGCCAAATATGAAAGCAATAATTACAAGATGATCACCAAAGCAGTGAACACGGCTCTAAGCAGAAGTAATGGGAGAAATAAGAAAACTAAAAGAACAAACACAAAATAAAAACTTTCACCCACAAAATAAATCTACTGAACTATTTACTCTCCTACGACAGTAGTTTGACAATCATTGCTCTCACATCTTCCTGGCTATCCCATGAGGGATTTAAGCCAGTAGAGGCTCTGATACCATGTTAGAAATTGGAGAGAGCATCCATTGAACAGGATTCACACACAATTATTAATTTCTATATCATAATCAAATGAATATATTACAATTTTTATAGTGATGCTGAGATCCAACTAATTCCACTCTTGGAGGGAGAAGTTGAGAGAATCTCTCAACATCCTCCAACAAACCAAACCAATCCCTAATCTTTAGTATGCATCATAAATGAGGCATTATCTCAACTACTGCCACTGCAACTACTATTCCACAGACTAGTCTGAGCTACCTCACTAGTCACAAGTTACCAATATGAGCTTGAAGAGATGACTATCCAGGTGGCTACTACAGATATAAGCTCGACCCTCCCAAAAAAACTGAGTCATTCACAAGATGAATTTCCTCTAATTATTCTTATCTGAGTAGTTGTCTATAGTTTGCTGCACAAGTGACTCTTAAATGAGCTTGAAGCTCTCGGGTAGTGGTCTCAAGTTATAACAATATTCACCATCCAACAGATTGACAAATGATTCTTGTCATAATTCGAAATTAAACCAAAAAAAACATCAACCTCCTGCAGTACTTATAACAATATTCACCATCCAACAGAAATTGAAAAATGATTCTTGCCTTCGACATTAGAACTCACCACTATATTTATTCTTATTTATTTTATTTTTTTCATGGAAAACATGCAACAGAAAAGGACCTTACCTTTCCGTGGTCTTCACGTAATTAAGTTTTCCTTTTTCGAGAGCCGTCTTTCACACGACATTCACGAATCACTACCATTTATTTTACCTTTGAATTACTTTATATACAATTAGTCTTCTCCGACTATTTTTATGTTAGAAATTGGAGAGAGCATCAATTGAACAGGATTCACACACAATTATTAATTTCTATATCATAATCAAATGAATATATTACAATTTTTATAGTGTTGCTGAGATCCAACTAATTCCACTCTTGGAGGGAGAAGTTGAGAGAATCTCTCAACATCCTCCAACAAACCAAACCAGTCCCTAATCTTTAGTATGCATCATAAATGAGGCATTATCTCAAACACCCCCCTTAATGCGTACATTACAGAAATGGAGAACACACTAATTTAATACAAACATTTGTACCCACTCTGAGATCTCATAGACAACGCTCTTTTCTCCACCATTTTCGAGCTACCATTCAACCCATTTAAAATACATTTGTTTTTTACCAGCAATGCTGAATTTGTAAGATCAAAGATTCTTGACACCCCCGAAGAAGAGTCTCGACACTGAAATATCCTATTGAAATATTTCCATCTGTGAAATAACCCCGAAGAATAAATTTCAACAGTCTATAGGAAAATATTCTAGGTACAGAATATGATCAGCGATCAATCCTACAAAGTGACCTTTACACACAAGGATCTCATTGTATAACCTGTAACCGATGCTCTTGAATCCCGAAGCACAACAAGATCCATCAGCGTATAAAAAATTCACACAATCAAATTAGCCAATTGTTCTCTCGGCACCGAAGAACATCGAGAATGACTAATTTAAATAATGCTAATTTGTTCAATAATTGGTTCTGCACTACACCTTAAAACAATATGAAAATAAAAAATTTGACATATTCAACTCCACACAACAAACCCTGTAATAGCACAAATATTAAACAACAGCCTCTCCTTTTCTCACGCTAATATCATGTTGCCAACTCATCTTTGAAAATAGATCAGACTCTTAACTATCTGTTACACCTTCCCAACTTTAAAGGCGAAAAATCAGGAGCACCCACAGGATCACATTCACCTCATGGGCCGCTGACTGCCATATCATCGAATGAGGCTCAGTCCTGTTGTTCAAACCCAGCACCAAGGCTAAACCATGCCTGTGATTATTCATTGAAAGACCCGAACCCTTTGCTAGGAGCTTCCAGAATATACATTTTTTTATCATTAATGTTGGTATACGGCCTCTGCCTTGCTGTGGTTATGCAACCAGCCAACAATATCGTCATGATCTGCATGTGTTCATGAATTGGCTTCGACCGACATCCTATTTGCAGTGACACAACCCCGTGATAATAAGGCGTTGTCATAATAATACCTGAAAATTTCGTACCAGAGAGCCACCGTGCAGTTGGATGTAAATTCGTGGCTAGCTATAAATGGTGGACAGTGCGAGAGAGGTTTCCTTTGACCTGAACCATAACAGAACGTCAAGTTTTGTTTGAAATTTCGCAGATTATAAAAATTTATGATTTTGAATGCAAAATCCCTGTAAATTTGGCAACGCTGTAATGCATTTATCGTAGTTGTATTGATTTTTATGCCTAGACTTGACTCAGCGTGGCTGTCACGAACCAGGAGGCTTGCATCCAAGGAGTAAATGGCAATATTTCAGAAAATCCTATGCTACAGGCGTTGCAAAAAAATCTCGAACCTTCTTGGCAACTCTCTTGCATTGATCAACACCAGTTGAGGAGGGTTTCCTTTCGTGGTTGTCTTCGGCTAATCGTCGGCTTCTTGAGGCCCCAGCAATGGGAAATGGCATACAAGCAAATGCAGTGGTGGCCAAAGATGAAAGAAATAATTACAAGATGATCACCGAAGCAGTGAACGCGGCTCTAAGCAGAAGTAATGGGAGAAATAAGAAAACTAAAAGAACAAACACGCAAAAAAAACTTTCACCCATAAAATAAATCTACTAAACTATTTACTCTCCTACGGCAGTAGTTTGACAATCATTGCTCTCACATCTTCCTGGCTATCTTGTGAGGGATTTAAGCCAGTAGAAGCTCTGATACCATGTTAGAAATTGGAGAGAGCATCCATTGAACAGGATTCACACACAATTATTAATTTCTATATCATAATCAAATGAATATATTACAATTTTTATAGTGCTGCTGAGATCTGACTAATTCCACTCTTGGAGGGAGAATTTGAGAGAATCTCTCAACACCCTCCAACAAACCAAACCAATCCCTAATCTTTAGTATGCATCATAAATGAGGCATTATCTCAAATACTGCCACTGCAACTACTATTCCACAGACTAGTCCGAGCTACCTCACTAGTCACAAGTTACAAATATGAGCTTGAAGAGATGACTATCCAGGTGGCTACTACAGATCTAGGCTTGACCCTCCCAAAAAAACTAAGTCATTCATAATATGAATTTCCACTAATTATTCTTATCTGAGTAGTTGTCTATAGTTTGCTGCGCAAGTGACTCTTAAACGGGCTTGAAGCTCTGCGGTAGTGGTCTCAAGTTATAACAATATTCACCATCCAACAGATTGACAAATGATTCTTGTCATAATTCGAAATTAAACAAAAAAAACATCAGCCTCCTGTAGTACTTATAACAATATTCACCATCCAACAGAAATTGACAAATGATACTTGCCTTTGACATTAGAACTCACCACTGTATTTATTCTTATTTTTTTTATTTTTTTCATGGAAAACATGCAACGGAAAAGGACCTTACCTTTCCGTGTTCTTCACGCAATTAAGTTTTCCTTTTTAGAGAGTCGTCTTTCACACGACATTCACGAATCACTACCATTTATTTTACCTTTGAATTAATTTATATACAATTAGTCTTCTCCGACTATTTTTATACTAATAAACATTAAGAACTTTGTGATATTTGTATTTAGTCCAACTTTAGTTTCATTCTCCTACTATTTTGATATTGATAAACCTTCAGAACTTTGTGATATTTGTATTTAGTCTAACTTTAGTTTCATTCTCGTACTATTTTGATATTGATAAACCTTTGGAACTTTGTGATATTTGTTATGTTGAACAAATTTGTTCCTGTAATATTATACAAGAAACAGTGTTCGAACAAATTTCTTAATTTTAGGGTTTCTTGATTTTAGGGTTATGAAAATGAGAAGTGACCCATTCCGTGATCCGCTCGCAATAATGTTTGTCTTCTCGATGGCCTTGTTTATGACATGAGACTCGATTATCTTGGAACTTATTTTGAAATCCAGAATGTAATCGTACATGGTGAACGACTCTCAAGAGGTAAGTCTGCAACAGTTCATGGTTTTGTCAACCGTAATAAGACCGATCTTGAAGGAGCTTTATCACAGTCAATAAATTTCAAGTAAATGACACAAATTTGATCATTAGTTTCCATGGTTGATTTTTATATAGACCGAGTTCATTTTACACTGAAATTTAAAATCTACCATAGTTTGAAATCTACTTGAAATTGTCCCTATCAGAAATCTAAGTTATCCAAAAGTATGCCTTCAAGGTGAAAATTTTCTGAGCCTCTACAAGAATGTTCCAGTAGTGGTCTCAACAGATAAGTCTGCAACAGTTCATGGGTTTGTCAACTGCAATAAGATCGATCTTGAAGGAGCCTTATCACAGTTAATAAATTTCAAGTAAATGACACAAATTTGAGCATTAGCTTCCACTGTTGATTTTCATATAGACCAAGTTCATTTTACACTGAAATTTAAAATCTACCATAGTTTGCAATCTACTTGAAATTGTCCCTATCAGAAGTCTAAGTTGTCTAAATGTGTGCCTTCAAGGTGAAAATTTTCTGAGCCTCTACAAGAATGTTCCAGTATACATCTTATTGGTCTATTACTACAATTCTTATTGCAAAAATATTAGCAATACAGAGTTTTCAAAAACACTTGAGCAAGTTACATAATAAATTAATTTAATTATTGACCCAAAAAACTCATAATTTTGTTTTGTGGACTAATATAACATGTGCAGAATCATATGCAAAATTTTTTATTATAAATTATTAATGTATTATAACCCACAAAATATTAACAAAATAGAATAAATATAAATGAAATGAAAAAAAAAAAAAATTCACACATTTTTCTCTTGAATTGAAAATGCATCAAAGCTGAAGCTACCAACCTTACCTTAGTTTAAGATGCTCCCCACGCTGGTTAGATTAGGCTGATCGCAGTAACACTTCGGAGATTAGGCTGATAGCAGTAACACTTCGGATCGAGAAAGAATGCACACTTCAACCACAAATTCTTCAACAGTGCAGTCTTCTACAAATTCTTAACAGTGCAGTCGGGTAGGGTAAATTAAAAAATGTATGTGAATCTGTGATATATTGAGCGATGTTAATAGTTACTACTTTTGGAAATTAGTAAGTAGAGAAAAGTATGGAACTAGATGACAAATTCTTCAACAAATTTATGAAACGAGATGACAAAGCAGTAAAACAGTCTGGTAAATTTATTTGGAAATTAGTAAATAGAAAAATCATGGAACGAATTGGAAAGTTGTTACAGTGGCCGCGGCGTGTACTGTGCAGTGTGTACATTGTAGATAATTATTATTATTGCTAAGTTATCAGATCATATGAAATCTAAAATCTCCAAAGTAAATTTAGAAATTTCGCGTAAATTTAGAAATTCCCAGTGAATTATTGTAATATGTGAATTATAATATATAATAAATAATTTTGAGAATTTATATTTTTGAATACAATAAAATATTAAGGCTTCTATTTTTAAGTGAACGTAAAAATGACGGGACTCAATGTATTTTACACGTCAGGTTTCACGTGCACAATTTTTGCGTGACCGTAAAATACGTCCTCAAAATTAAAATACGTCCGGTAGGACGTCAATTTCCAGGCATGTTTCCCTGGACCACGCCTTACAATGCTCACCACATATATTACCTTTACACGGTGCGTGTTTTTTTCCTTGGACCACGCCATGTTTTATTGAGTGGATGCAACAAGCAGGGATTTCTACCACATAGAATTTTTAAAAAAAAGGCAGTAGTTTAATGAGGTTATAATTTCTTAAATAAGTTAAAAATATTGGAATTTTGAATTATATTTGTGATGTTTTAGGATTTTGATTATCAATTATTTTTAGGTGCTGAAGTAAAATAAAAATTGTTACCTCGTTAGACACATCCATTCCAAAATTCAAAGCAGAAAACTCTTCTAATTTAAAGCCGACCCTATCACACCTCCCTAGGCAAAATCAATTAGACAAATCCATTCCAAAATTCAAACCAGAGAACTCTTCTAATTTAAAGCCGACCCTATTGCACCTCCCCAGACAAAATCAAAACTAAGTCTTCTAATTTATGGTCAAAGCCAACCCTATCGCACCTCCCCAGGCAAAATCTAAACTGATTAGTCTCTCTTCTTTATGAATCTGGTTTTACAGTTTCTATAAAACGCCGATGCTGCGATCCTTCCTTGCATTTTCATGCTTGCTTCCATTTGTTTGTTCATAACATATAAATTATGGGAAACCATACATCCTGCATAATGGTGGGAAATAACAGGGAAACCATCCAGCTAATTCGCTCAGACGGCAGCATTAGAATCCTTCCTCAATCCGTCAAGGCGAGCAAAATCACGAAGGAAATTCCTCAAAATTTACTGTGTCATTCCGACTCATTCTACATCGGGCAGAAGACGCCTGTGCTTTCTCCAGACAATAAGCTGAAGGCGGGAAACATCTACTTCCTTCTGCCCAACCATTTCTTTCAGTCTCCTCTATCGATCGTTTTGCTGGCTTCCTTAATATCGCCGCCGCCGCTGCCTACAAAAGTTACTCTTCCTCCCGCTGCCCGCAAAACTCCAGCGCTCTGCAGCATCGGACGCGGGTTTGCTCTATGCCAGCCGTTTGAGATACAGAAAAGCGATGCTGGCGGAGGCCTTCGGATCAGAGTCTGCCCTGAGTTTATTACAAAACTTATGGAAGATGGGAGGGTGAACGTTGATGGACGCAAGGTTCCAGTGCCCAGGGATTTCGCAGTTGATGAGCCTTATAGGCTCTGCAATACTCCTGAATTGCAGAAACATTATTTGCAGTTGGTGAAGTCCAGAGGCTAGTGTTGGAAACCAAAGCTTGAGAGTATCAGGGAAAAGGAGGAGAGGGTTGGCCACAGGATATTCATGAAAATTAAGAGATCGATTCCGATTAAAAGCTCTTGATTTGTTTTATCAGTTAATGTATATTATTTCTTTTTCTTAGCATTTGTCCAATATATCAATTAAACAACAGATCGGCCAAACTTTCTGGCTCAATATTTTTGTACATAGCTTCTTCGTACATTTTTTTTTCCATTGGACTTATAATGATTTGAACTTTGAAATACTCTAATTCAGCAAAACATGAGATTGTGGGACTAAAAAAATGCCATTTTTGAACCTCGGGAGCTTGGAATTTTGTAACACCAATGTAATTCCATTTTAATACAGTTCTGATCTAATACCAGGGCAGTAGGGTCAAATTTCGGACCCCAAACTTCGGGACCTTAGCGGTTCATTTGCTCGGAATTTTATTTGAAAAGTACCCAATATCAGAAGGTTGTATATAGGAGCAGGTAAGATCCTCTGCATATCGGAACCTCATAAGTTCTTTATAAATTGAAATTCTTTTGAAAGCTTGGAAGTTGTGAGAAATACTAATTACAAAGGAATTCGTTGAAAAACCAGGGACTAAGGGACTTTTTTTCTCTCTCTTGTGGTAGGACACATGGCAGCATGTGATTGGCCTTGAGAAGCTAGTGAGGCTGATGAAGTGGTAGTATAGAGGACACATTGCAATAAAATTTAGCAATTTTGGGTGGCTTAATGGGGAGAATATGTGTGACACGTGTCACTTCTAAGTAGAAACCACATGCAGTTGATGACATCAGCATGACATTATCTCGGAGGTCATAATTTTGCAGGTTGGAGTTTTCATAACTCCTATCTAATTGTTTTATGGGAAATTTTGGATCTGATGTGTGGAGCTTCGATGTGACTAGTGCTTGGTGCGGAACCAAAGGAACAAGGGCATAGAGAAAGCCTTAGCACCTAGTGTTGTAAAGAAGCCATGTGGAAAGTATTTTGGAGGTCAATTTTTCAGAGGTAGGAGACATCATAACTTTGTTCTAATTACAATTTGAAAAAGTTACAAAATAGGGAGCTTATGATGTTGATTGGTGCTTGGTCGTGGAACTTTAAGAATCAAAGGCGTAGATAAATAACAAATCTAAATAGGCCCCTGATAGGAGCTTGGAGGCCTTAGCACCAAAATTCTATGCCATCGGTCATGGCACCTGGTCTTATGGTGGAAAGGCAGAAAAGAGGCTAAGCAAAAGGGGCTCGGAATCTCGTTCCTTCATAAAAAAAAATTTAATAAAAGTTACAATATGAAAGGCTCTGATATTACAGCACTTAAGTATTATACTGGCGGTCACACGCAGCGGTCCCATGGAGGAAAACAATAAGGGGGAAAATAAAAAAGGGCTAGGAACCTCGCAATTTCGTGTTTTGGTAATATTTACTTTAATAAAATTTACGAAATGAAAAGGCTCTAAAATGGAAGCATTGAGGTTTATGAAGGACAATTGAGTCAATAGCTAAAAGAGTTAAAGAGTGGTTGGTCGCTAGAATTATGATAAAAGTAGACTTCTGACTCAAAGAGAAAAGAGGACCACGATTTGCAAGGAAGAGTGTTGGGCATGCCTTGAGCTGAGAAAGCTATCTTTGATCTTCTCATGCATGCCTTATTGATTGAAGAACAAAGAAACCATGTCGAAGTACCTCTCAAGATTTGTGAGCCATGAATAAGCATGCAAAGCCATGGGGATAAGAGATTTGTTCACATAAAGGAGAGTGCCTCATTGTACTGAGAAATAATTATAGCTATGGAGATTGCTCAAGTTCACATTCTCCATGTTTAATCCAATTACAGTGGCCAAGTCAGACACAACAGCAGATTGGAGAACCATAAAGAAGTACACTCAAGAAGTGTGGAAATAAACAATAGGAAACATCAACTTGTGTGCAACAGAGGAACAAAACTAGTGATTGCCATTGAGAAATATGGGGGAAAAGTAGCATTCTTGAGAGATGAGCAGAGAAATATATGTGTGAGGGTGTGCTTTTGTGTGTGAGGCCAAGTGAGCATGTTTTGCTGAGAAAAGGTTGAGATTGCCTAAGTAGAGAAAAGAGACCCTAGGTGAGTCAGTGCTGCTGTGTGAGGACGAGCGAGCCAGTTGAATAAAAGGGGTTGAGAGCTGAGTTTGTGCAGTTGAAGAGTATATTATAGAGGGTGTTGTGTTTTAGTGACTTTTGTTGAACAAAAGAGAACAATAGAGTGATGTGTGGGTTGTTGAGGAGAATAGCGACTTGTTGCAGAGAAAGGAAAGTGCAGAGAGTGTTGCGTGGGCCAATGGTTGTGAAGTACAAAGTTGATATCATGCAGAGTGGTTGTCATGGATAGAGAACATGTGTTCCTATTTTAGTGTCGCTTGGAGCCTACATACAGGAAATTGGTGCTTCCATCTTTAGTGGGTGCTTGAGAGGGCTTGGGGGTTGGTGCTTCCTACAAGTTGGTGCTTGCATAAATCTAGGGAGCCGCAAGTTAGTTCTTGAAAAAAATCTGTGAATTTGGTGCTTCACATGGTGCTTCTAGTAAGCTGGACATGTATATAAAAAAGAAGGGGGTTTTTGCTTATTGCTAGTTCGAGTGGAAATATGGTCAAAAGTGACATTTAATATTTGTTTCATATTTGAAAATTAACCTTTAATATTTTTAGAAAACTATTATACTAGTATATGCAGATTTATAGCAACAAATAAAATAATGTGTCTATATTATTCAGGGTCATAATCTATTATATATTATTTATGGTCATAATGTTGAGATTCAACAAGATGATGAGCCTAGTGAAAATTAAGCACCTTCACTAGGTGGGGCCCGAAGGCTATTTTTAGGTGTATGTCTATTTTTATAATGGTGAGCATATTATAAAATTAGCAGGTTGCTAATTCTAGATGGTTGAGAAAATTCTGTCTTTGGATGAATTTCTATTTTTATAAGATGGGCGAAGTCTATTTATAGATCGATAATCTAAAAATAGAATGCATGTCGATTGTTATTAGCCCTTAATAATAATCAAACAATAAATAGTAACTTGTTCTCTTGGAGCACTTTATTTCAGTGAACAGATGTGGCACATCAGTGGGCTGAAGAAACTACGCAATTCCTAGGGTGGTTGGTGACTCATGCATGGAGGACTTCGTTATAACTGATAATGGCAAGTTGTAACAAAGTTGGAAGAGTGGTTATGTGAGTAATTATTTAGTTTAACTCAGTTAAGTGAGTTAAACTCAGTTTTTCTAGTTGTAACTAAAGATACACTAGTGAAAGATGAGTGAATTAATTATTTAATTAATTCACAAGTAGTGTCTTACTTGCAACTGAACAAATACAATAGTTAACTACTTGCATGTTAGATCCAGTGGAGACCAAGTGGAGAGATAGGTGAAGGGGTGTGTTTGACTATCAGTTGTGACTATAGTGATGCATTCAATGCATCTACACAAACATTGGAGATGATAATGAAGATTGTGCATTGCAAGCAAGGAAATATCGAATTCATTCAGGGATCTTCTTCAGCAGGGATTGCGCAATGGAGCCAAGTTGTCAGGAGGCAATAAATTGGTGCATAGATATGCAAATTTCTGCATGACAGTGTGTGAAAATTGTATATCGTACTGAGAGCTCTTGGAGCTAGAGATTTTTATGAGATTGTTTCATGATCCATGATATACATAATATATAATAGTTGGGGATTTTAGCTTTAATTTTTCCCGGTAAAACATATTGTTATGTGCGATTGAGTTTTCTTCATATGTTTGCAATTGGTGATTTAATTTCTGCAAAGAATTAAGTTGAAGGATTATGTATTTAACATAAGATTAAATTTTTAGATCAGGAGAATCTGGAAATACATTATTTTGTTTATAAATTTCTACATGGCATCAAAGCAGTGTTAATCGCTGGAGATTGAAATATTGAAGCGGTGCTAAGTTTTGTGCTGGTGGACAATTTGAATTTGCTACAAGAATTTCTTGGTGCAACAGTTGAGTAAACATTGAAATGGTTTTCAATGGGTTGCGGTTGGAGTATGCACTCGAGGGAAACTCAAACTACATAGCCTGGAAGGACCGGATGGAGGCGGTGCTTGAATATAATGGCTTGAAGGAGTTCATCGATATAAATGTTCCTAAGCCCACTTTGACGAATGCTGTATTACTTGATGCCTAAAAAAAGAAAGTAGCGAAGACAAGAAGAATTTTGTTGGAAGGTGTGACAGACCATATTGTGTCAAGCCTTCACGGGAAAGCCACTCCATTTGCAATGTGGAAGGCTTTGATAGATATTTTCCAAAGCAGCAGTGACCATAGGAAGTTGGCACTGGAAGATAAACTCAGAAAAATCAAAATGGAGAAGGGCAACAGTATTCCAAAGTATCTCACGAAGTTTTTCCAATGTAGGGATGAGCTGGGGAGTGTGGGAGTTACAGTTGCTGATGATGACTTGGTGAGCTTGGCTCTCCTTGGACTTCCGAAGAGTTGGCATAGTTATCAAGATTCTGTCAATGGGCGGGAGAAACTATCGGATTGGGAGCGACTTTGGTTGGATCTAGTGCAGGAGGAGATAAGGCAGAGTACTAGGGATGGCTCTTCATCAAAACATGATGATGAAGAGGATTGTGCTTTGGCTGCCAAAGCGAGGAAAGGGAAGGGGAAGAAATCCCATCCAAAATCCGAGCCTAAAGGAAAGAAGCTATATTTTTCTAAAGTGAAGTGTTTTCACTGTCACGAACATGGGCATCTCGCCACTAACCCACATAAAAAGAAGAACATGAAGGTTGATGGAGTTGCAATTGGTGAAGCCCTTGCCTCGCAATTTGAGCTTGCTTTCTCTTTGATCGCATGCCTAGTTTCAAGCGCAATGGGATCAGTGTAGTATCTTGATAGTGGTGCTTCCTTCCACATGACGGGAGATAAGGAGTTGTTCAGTGACTTGGAGGAGAAATATCTGCAAATTCATATAGATATGGGCGACGATGGACGATACAGTGCAACCGGAATTGGTACCATTAGCTTTGAGAGGGAGTCAGGTAAAACATTTCTGTTGAAAGATGTTATGCATGTTCCTAGTCTAAAGAAGAACTTGGTCTCAATCACGATGTTGGAGGACATAGCTTATGGTGTTGTTTTAAGCGATGGAAAAGCCTTCCTGTGACATAAAACAATGGGTCAAACCAAGAGGATAGGGATTCGAGTCAATAATCTCTACAAGCTGGAGGTAGATGGTTGTGCTGCAATGGTGGGCAAAGAAGAAGAAGTCGTGAGTCGGGATGAGGGTGAATCATGGCACAAGTGATTGGGCAATCTTCACCATGGTGCCCTGAATATTTTGCAGCAGATTTATAAGGGCACACTTGTGCAAATAGATTAGTGCAAGGGATGTACTATGACTAAGTTTGTGAAGACCACCTTTCATGAAAAGGAGAACTGTGGTTCGATGATCTTGGAGAGAGTTCACACAGACGTGTGTGGATCATTCTTGGTTGCTTCAATATAAAAACATAGGTATTATGTTATTTTTATTGATGACTATTCTCGTAGATGTTGGATCGTTTTCATGTAAAAGAAGGAACAAACATTCTCAAAGTTCTGTGAGTTTAAAGAATTGGTGGAGAAAGAGTTGGGGAAGCAAGTGAAGGCTCTACGGAGCGATAATGGTGGTGAATATATCTTGAATGAATTCAAAGACTTATGTAGCAAAGAAGGAATTTGAAGAGAACTCATAGCGCCTCATAACCCATAGTAGAATGGGGTCACGGAGAGGAAGAGCAGAACGATCGTGGGTGCTGCTCGAGCTATGCTGCATGATCAGGGCTTACCAATGCACTAGTGGGTGGAAGCATGCAACATTGTGGTTTATGTGCAAAACCATTGTCCTCATAGAGTACTTGGCATGAGTATACCTGAAGAATATTTTACTGGTAAGAAACTATATGTTTCTCACTTTAAGATTTTTGGCTCATCTATTTATGTTTATGTGACCAAGAATGCCAGGAAGAATCTAGAGCCGACTGTTGAAGTTGGGATATTTTTGGGTTACAAAGAAACACCCCATAATTATCGTGTGTATTTGAAAAATAGTCAGATGACTGTGGTGCGATGGGATATAAAATTCAATGAGGAGAAATCCATGAAGTTGTTGCTTGAGAGGGAGCTACACTTGCATGCAGAGGAGGAAATTCTTGTTCCCCAAGATGAGCCTCAATATGTGGATCAGCCACAGGAGGAGGATCATGGAGTGGAGTAGTCCACTCATGCAGAGTCAAACATCAGAACTACAGGAAGGCGTACCACCGAAGCTGAGAGGATGAAGCTTGATGCGACACAGAATGTAGGAGTCCCTACTTCATAGTGCAGACAGAGACAATCTCTTGATCGATATACTGGATACATGGCTCTCATGATCAAATGTATTTTGACTGAGCCATATTTCTTTCAGGAATCAGTGCAAGGGCCCACATGGGTAGATGCCATGGTGGAGGAGTATGACTCCATTGTCAGAAATAGTTCTTGGGAGATTGTTCTAAGGCCGGTTGGTAAATCAGTGCTAGGTTCAAGATGGATCTACAAGGTAAAGCAAGCTACTGATAGGAGTGTTGAGAAGTATAAGGCAATATTTGTTTCCTAGGGCTTCTCAGAGATCGAGGGGATTTATTATGTAGAAACCTTTGCACCTGTCGCACGATATTCTTCCATAAGGACCATCCTTGCTCTCTCAACGCAGATGGGTTGGCACATTCATCAAATGGATTTGAAGAATACGTTCCTTAATGGGATCATTGAGGAAAAAGTGTACATTGAGCAGCCTGAAGGATTTGAGATCTTTAGTGGCGAGTCACATGTGTGCAGACTCAAAATAGCACTGTATGGCTGAAGCAAGCACCCCGTGCTTGGTACACTCGGATCGACAACTATTTCATTGGACTTGGCTTCACCAAGAGTGAGGCGGATGCAATACGATACCAAATTGTGGTGGAGGGTAAGCTTTTATTCATTGTTCTTTATGTTGATGATTTAATATTGACTGGTGATGAGCAGCTAATACACTCATGCAAGGAGGACCTTGCAAAGGAGTTCGAGATGAAGGATATGGGTCTCCTTCATTATTTCCTTGGATTGGAAATATGGCAGCGAGAAGGTGAACTGTTTGTGTCTCAAGGCAAGTATGCTCGGGAGATACTCGGTAAGTTTCACACAGAGGACTACAAGCCCATGGATACTCCTCTTCCACGAAACTGGAGGAAAGAGGATGCTACATCGATAGAGGTGGTGGATGCTACTGTCTATCGACAGTTGGTGGGTTCACTCATGTATTTAGTTAATACAAGACTGGACATATGCTATGCGGTGAACTAACTTAGTCAAGCGATGGTTAAGCCTACCAAGCTCTTTTGGAAGGCGGGCAAGCATGTCTTGAGATATCTTAGGGGAAAATCTGAGTGTGACTTATGGTACAGACATATGAATGAGGTGAAGTTGCATGGCTTCACAAATGCAGATTGGGTAGGTAGCCCAACGGACAAAAAGAGCACATCGGAATGGGTTTTCAATATCAGATCTAGAGCTGTTTCTTGGTACAACAGGAAACATATATTTGTGGCACTCAGTTCAGCAGAAGCGAAATACATGGCAGCAAGTCAAGCTGCATGTGAGGCTATCTGGATGAGGAAGACCCTAGTCGGTTTGTTCGGTTCTCATTTAGATCCTACAGTGATTCATTATGATAAGCAGAGTTGCATTAAACTCTCAATTAATCATGTGTTTCATGATATATCTAAGCATATAGATATCTGGTATCATCATATCAGAGATTGTGTGCAGCAGAAGATCATGTTGCTTTAGTACATTCCTACAGAAGATCAAGATGTAGATATTCTGACGAAGGCGCTCACCAGGAGAAAATTCGAATACCATAGAGACAGGATCGGAGTGCAGGATAATCCCTATCTTGTTGAGAGGGAGTGTTGAGATTCAACAAGATGATGAGCCTAGTGAAAATTAAGCACCTTCACCAGGTGGGGCTCGTAGGCTATTTTTAAGTGTATGTCTATTGTTAGAATGGTGAGAATATTCTAAAATTAGCAGGATGTTGATTCTAGATGGTTGAGAAAATTCCATCTTTGGATGAATTTCTATTTTTAGAAGATGGGCAAAGTCCATTTATAGATAGATAATCTAAAAATAGAATGCATGTCGATTATTATTAGCCCTTAATAATAATCAGAAAATAAATAGTAACTTATTCTCCTCGAGCACTTTATCTCAGTGAAAAAATGTGGCACATCAGTGGGCTGAAGTAATTATGCAACTCCTAGGGTGGTTGGTGACTCATGCATGGAGGACTTCGTTATAATTGATAGTGGCAAGTTGTAACAGAGTTGGAAGAGTAGTTATGTGAGTAATTATTTAGTTTAACTCAGTTAAGTGAGTTAAACTCATTTGTGCTAGTTGTAACTAAAGATACACTAGTGAAAGATGAGTGAATTAATTATTTAATTAATTCACAAGTAGTGTCTTACTTGCAACTGAACAAATACAGCAATTAACTACTTACATGTTAGATCCAGTGGAGAGATAGGTGAAGGGGTGTGTTTGACTATCAGTTGTGACTATATGATGCATTTAATGCATCTACATAGAAATTGGAGATGCCGATGAGGATTGCACAGTGCAAGCAAGGAAAGATCGAATTCATTCAGGGATCTTCTTCAGCAGGGATTACGCGGTGGAGGCAGGTTGTCACGAGGCAATAAATTGGTGCATAGATATGCAAATTTCTCCATGACACTGTGTGACGATTGTATATCGTACTGAGAGCTCTTGGAGCTAGAGCTTTGTATGAGATTGTTTCAGATCCATGATATACATAACATATGATAGTTGGCATTTTTAGCTTTAAGCTTTCTGGGTAAAACATCTTGTTATGTGCAATTGATCTTTCTTCATATGTTTGCAATTGGCGATTTAATTTCCGCAAAGAGTTAAGTGGAAGGATTATGTTTTTAACATAAGATTCAAATGTTAGATCACGAGAATCCAGAAATACATTATTGTGTTTATAAATTTCTACATGTTTTACAATTTCATAATTCTCTTTTTAAATAATAAGACTTTAATTTTCCTTATTAGAAATTGAAAAACGATTCTAAATTTCTTTTGTTATTACTAAGTTGAATTTAGGTTAGGTAATTCTACAACTTAGGTTAGATAAGTTTGCAATTTATCATCAAAATTGTGTGGTGGATTTTGGATTTCCATCGAAATATTTTAATTCTTAAAACGAAAAACACCTCCCCATTAAATATAAACATTTTATTTTAAAACTTTGATTTTCCATCTCCAATCAGGGTGTCAAGGGTGCCAAAGAATGTGCGAGGTAGCAGCGAGCCACACGGTCCACACGGTAGAATGGCGAGGACACAGGTCGGAGGTGTTGGGTGGCTCGTCCAATGCCAAATTAAGCCAACATTCAATAAGGGCAGAAGAAAGTAGTTTTTGTCAGACCATTTTTGGGATGTTTGCCACAGCTGGAGGGAGAAAAGGTTGGTTCATCGGTTGAGGGAAGTCACTACACAAACGTCTAAGGAGTAGTCAGTAGTGGAATTGTCGTAAAGGACGAGTTCTGCAGCCATCGCGCAATGGTTTTCCAGTTATGTTTCCTTCTACTATCTTTTTCCGAACATGGAAATCATATGCGTCATTGAGATGGGAGGGACGCATATAGCGTATGAAATGAATCCCTGTCATGTAATTGAATAGAATTGGAAACATCCTTGTCCTCATTATGTTTTGTTTTTCATTTGGGAGGATTCTTTGTTTGGGATGGTTTCTACAATGTTTTCCAAGGTTCACTAGTTTTACCAGTCTGGTCTTTGTCATTCTATCTCCATCAAAGAGTCTGCCTTGGTTTTCCCTAAGGATTCCCTCACAGTCTGTCACATGGTCAGTCATGTTGATTTTGTCTTACAAAACAGGAGTCTTTGTTCTTCAAGCATGAGAAATGTAGGAGAGGTGGTGGGCGATGGTGCTTGGAGAAGCATGGCACGGCCTCTCCCTCAATTGCCTCATGAAACCCTGCATCCTGACTCCTTCTATCAACAAAATTGTTTATACAATTGTGCATATTATAGATGGCATCGAATCTATAACCCTCTATAATATTTATTATGGTTTTATGGGATTCATGGACTCTGTCCAACAACTCTACATTTTTAGTAATTGTTTGAACTCTATTCTGTTCTCTGTTGTGGGTGTTAATCCATTTCTTCTGCATGGTAAATCCATGAGTTGGGTTCTTATTATGAAAATGAATTACTGTAAAATTCAGAATACAGAGGCATTCTCATAGTGCTCTTTCTTGTGGCCTATTGGGTATGCGCAATGCATGACTTTGTACTATCATTCTCTGAGGGTGACGCTGGTTGTGAAGAGCAGCCTTATGGATTGGGTGGTTCATTAAGCCCTTCACTCACCAAACCATTTGCCAACGGAGGCAGCCCTTGGGGTCACATGGTGGAGGTTTGCTCTTGGTGTCCTACTAACATCTAGTGTCGATGTCGTGATAGTGGTGTTTGTCCCCCGTGCCTCGGTTCCCTTTATGATGCTTCAGTCCTGAATAAAACAATGGCATATTCCCATTTGTGTGAATTTCGTTCCACATTAATACTTCCCTCTCACAGAGATACGACAATATGGACAAACATGCAGGTGAAAAGTAATAAGGCTGAGGTGGTGGGTGGGAAGGAAACATTTGACCCTCAATAAACAGGAGGGGATTTTAACTAGTATGACTAAAAACAATGATTTTCCTTTGTTTCCATGTATAGGTCCTCCTAGCATCTTTCACCGTCAGGTCTTATCATGTTAGGTGGGAACCCTAGGGTGGATTTGGGTGAAGGTACAGCTGCTAGGAGACCTACCAAAATGAAAGTGGTGAAAGCGCAGACAGAAAAAATAAATGCTGGAAATAGAGGCTCAGCGAGCAGTACAGGTAAGGACAATGACAAGGAGAAGGTGGGACCTAGTGAACGAGGAAGAAAACCTGGTAAGGAAATCATGCAAAACTTATTGCATGCATATTTAGTAGGGACACCCAGACAAGTAAAGGACTTAATTTCATGATGGAAGCACGACCTCAAAACCAAAGTGGACGAAGATATTCCAAATGACGAAATGGAACCTATGGTCACTGATCCCGAGAACACAAGAGGAAGTCTGCCCCTATTTAAGGAGTCTATCCATCTCTATTGGACAATGAAGTGTTTAATGGAAAATGCCCATTGTAGCAGTTCAAGAGTTAGGAGGAGACCCAAAGGCAACTTCCATATTGGCTGAAATACACCGAGATATTAAGGAAATTCACCTTCAGCTACATCATCAGAATGTGCATCTAGGTCGAATGGAACGTTAACTCCAAAGTATGCATCAAATTGATATGCTTGGGTCAAGTGTCAAGGATCTAGCACCTATTAAATTGTCAGATGAGTAACTTGAGTAACTCCAGAGGTCTACTATTTTTTGTTTAAAAATGAAAGGGGCTGATAACATTTACTTTTTTAGTAATATATCAAAAAATATAGTAGATAATATACTTTATAAGGTATCTAGAGACAAGATTAAACTCTTCCAATTTTGGTTAGCTTTTAACTTTGTAATGTGGTCAACAAAAGTGATTTCTTTTGAGCAAGTCGAAACTTCCAAGTATATAATCTAATAATATAACCTGTTTTTTTATTTATATAAATGAATAGAGAAATACTACCAAATTTAAATAAATAAATAAAAGATTTTTCAAAAATTGCAATTATTTATATACTAATTTGAGTTTAGGTTAGATAACTTTATTTATTGAATAAAATATGTACAATATATGTGACGAAGATTGTGGTTTTCACGTATGTTAAACTTAAACCTTCACGTCACCTCATATATTTCCGTTACGAAGTTTTCACGTTTAAACCTTTACAAAACAGAATATGACACATTATATTTCCATTACAAAGTTTTCACGTATAAACCTTCATGAAGTTTATTGCAAGCATACAAAACAGAATATTGCAGATTATGCAGCTTGTGCAGATGGTTTAAAACATACAAAACAGAATATGGCAGATTATGCAGCTTGTGCAGATGGTTTTACTTAGCGCGTGCACATGTATTGGATTTAGCTGCAACACCATAGCCCACATAGAGCTTCAACCAGAAACCACTCATTGCATTTGTATGGTTACAATTATTCTAGATTAGATTCCAGGCACTCATTGCATTTGAGTTGCTAGGGTTATGCTTACTCTATGATTATGTCTGGATTATCTGGATTGTAGAGTCCAAAAATATTTTGGAAATGAATACATAGAATTGAAATCAAATTATTAATTTTCTTCATAATCTTTTAAATTGTAAAATATTTTTTTGTGGATTTGCAATGGAATAAAGGGTAATAAGGTGTTTTTGTTAAAATGCTATTAATGGTGAAAAGGTTATTAGTTTGAAATCTAGTAGGGAAAAAAACATTCTACATCTTGTGAAATTCTAAATCTTATAGGCAAAAATCAAACCATGCTAAAACCCAAATCAAATACAAATAAGTTCCTGATAATTTTGACTAATTAAATACCCTAAATCTCTATTGACAAATTAAATACACCTAAATCTCTATTAATCAAACTACAGATTAAGTGTACCGATCATATATTATCACATTACCTCAAAAAAATCTTAAATATTTTTGAAATCCCTTTAACTGATGGTGAAAACTGACCTGAAAAACAACAAAATCAACCATTGACTTCAGTGATGCACTCTCCATACAAATACCTTTCCCCTCCTTTGTATTTCCGTGGACCACGCCTTACAATGCTCACAACATATATTACCTTTACACGCCGCGTGTTTTTTTCCTTCGACCACGCCATGTTTTAATTGAGTGGATGCAACAAACAGGGAATTCTGCAATAAAACATTGAATAGAATTTTAAAAAAAGCAGTTGTTTCACAATTTCTATAATTTTCGGAATTTTCAGTTGATGTTTTACTATTTTGGATGTTAATTGTTTTTATGGTATTGAATCTATTCATACGAAAAGCAAAAAAGTGAATTTTCAGTGTTGAAAAAATAATTGTAAAATTAAATAAAAAATATATATCAAATCCATTTTTATTATTAAATGATCCGCCGGAACGCTGAAAGAATTGGAGGACCCGGCACGCAAACGACTTGACAGCAGCCGCGAAGGTCAAACGACTTGACAGCAGCACGGCAGGGAGGTCGAACAGTGAGCAGGCACATGTCAAATTTTTAGTGGTGGGAACGACGATGAGAACGGGCTCTCATTGGCTCAGCAAAAAATGACATTCGGAAAGCCAACAAAGGGAACGCTTTCAGCGTAATTACAAAATTAAAATAAAAACTTGAAAATGAAAATTTCTCACCAAATAAAATTATTGGCTCAATAGACAAACTCATTCAAAAATTCAAACCAGAGAAATCTTCTCATTTAAAGCCGACACTATCGCACCTTCCAAGGCAAAATCAATTAGACAAACCCATTCCAAAATTCAAACCAGAGAACTCTTCTAATTTAAAGCCGACCCTATCGCACCTCCCCAGGGAACATCAAAACTAAATCTTCTAATTTATGGTCAAAGCGACCCTCCCTAGGCAAAACCAAAACTAATTAAAGATAGTTCCCAATGAGCTATTCCTCCACGTCTCTCTTCTCTATGACTCTGCTTTTACAGTTTGTATAAAACGCCACTGCTGCGATCCTTCCTTGCATCTTCATGCTTGCTTCCATTTGTTTGTTCATAACACATAAATTATGGGAAACCATACATCCTGCATGATGGTGGGAAATAACAGGGAAACCATCCAGCTAGTTCACTCAGACGGCAGCATTAGAATCCTTCCTCAATCCGTCAAGGCGAGACAAATAACGCAGGAATTCCCTCAAAATTTAGTGTGTAATTCCGACTCATTCTATATCGGGCAGAAGACGCCCGCGCTTTCTCCAGACGATCAGCTGAAGGCGGGCAACATCTACTTCCTTCTGCCCAACCATTTCTTTCAGTCTCCTCTATCGCTCCTATTGCTGGCTTCCTTAACATCGCCGCCGCCGCCGCCAAAAGTTGCCCTTTGTCCCGCTGCCCGGGCAAATCCGGCTCTCCTCAGCATCGGACGTGCGTCTGCTCTCTGCCAGCCGTTTGAGATACAGAAAAGCGATGCTTGTGGAGGCCTTAGGATCAGAGTCTGCCCAGAGTTTATTACAAAACTTATGGAAGATGGGAGGGTCAACGTTGATGAACGCAGGGTTCCAGTGCCCAGGGATTTCGCAGATGATGAGCCTTATAGGCTCTGCAATACTCCTGAATTGCAGAAACATTATAACCAGTTGGTGAAGTCCAGAGGCCAGTGTTGGAAACCAAAGCTTGAGAGTATCAGGGAAAAGGAGGAAAAGGTTGGCCACAGGATATTCAGGAAAATTAAGAGATCGATTCCGATTAACAGATCTTGATCTGTTTGATCAGTTAAATGTATATTATTTCGGTTTTTTTTGGCATTTGTCCATATATCAATTAAACCACAGATCGGCCAAATTGTCTGGCTCAATTTTTTTGTAAATAGCTTCTTCGTACAGTTTTTTTTTTCCATTGGACTTATAATCATTTGAACTCTGAAGTTCTCAGCAAAACATGAGATTGTGGCTCTATACAACCCCGTATGCTAATTGTTAAAAAAAATTGTCATTTTTGGTGTTTCTTTTTACAATTTTGTCTAAGAAATAATGGAAATTTTGGTAAGATTTTTATAAAATGTGATGAAATTTTTGAAAATCTTAAAAAGTTTCAAGATTTTGGGTGTCTCAAAGAGCTTTCTTAATGGTTTTGAATTCATTTTCAATATGAAAAATGAAAAAAGAAATTCAAACATTCTGGTAGTCATATTTTTTAAACACTCTGTCTAAAAAGCTCACAAAATAATCCAGAAATTTCTGCAAGATTATGGAAAGATCCAACAGAAATTTATGTTCTTGATGGTACTTGATGATGCTGAATCTATTTTCTCTATTAAAAAAGATTCAAATATTCAAGCAATCTTATTTTTTTAAAATTTTCTGGCCCAATTCAGCAAGAAATTTGAGTCTAGGCCAAATTGTGGCCTCCCTAGACAATATCCTTTGTTTGGGTTAATTCTACTTCATAGAGAATTCTAGAAATCTTAAGTTTCAGTTATATCATTTATAACATTTAAATTTCTTTAAGAGTTTTCAATATGGATTAGATTCACATCCAAAAATTACTAAAATTCACAATATAATCAAAATATAATTTTAATATTTTAAAAGATTTTAATATATTAAATTTAAAAATAAAGTTATTTTAAACCACTAAAATTCACAATCCGACCAAAACCAAAAGTGATAATATCTGATTCAGAAGAAAAATACAGTAATACTCATTCAATATAATGTGTTTCCAGTATGCTAGAATTACATTCAAAAATATGTTTTAAACCAGTAAAATTCACAATATTATATCATTAAGATGAAAAATACAATGCAAGTCATTCAATTTACAGGTTATTGGGTGTACTGAAATATCAACCAATAAAGTTTACAGGTTATTGGGATTCTTAAAATATCTACCAATAAAAAAACTTTCTCCTACTTTTAACTTTTTTCTTAATTATAATTGTCCGTGCCTTTCACTTAATACTGAGTTTTTTACTACATAATATGTTTGGGTGAAGATTTAGAAATAGTTTGTTAAGTATGTGCCAAAACAAGCGGTCGCTATCATTTGTCACCCTGGTGGAATAGAACTAGCCGTTGCAGGACGAAACGCTTGGTATTTTCTACGACACATGGGCCTGTGTGTCACAACACGGTGTTAAATCAACGGCTTGTCATATTCACAGGTCATAATCACTCCTGTCAAACCTGAAATTAAAATCTCATTTGGAGTCGTTTTCAGCATCACGTGGCCAGAAGGACCCAAAATAACGCTCCAAACAACAGCAACTGCACTCCTAGCCACATACTTCTACAAGAACGCACAAATTCAATAATTAGAAAATCTGCGAATGTTCTCGCTCCTTATACGAGGCTTGGAGATGATACCATTCACAAGAGCGATATATATTTCTTTGGCTATAGGAAATTAAATGTCTCGGGGTAGTGTATATCTATCGTTAGATTTAAATTCGCCTTATAACATTTCTTTTTCTATAGTCAACGAAATAAGGTTAGCCATTCACAACAAGTGATAAAAAAGCAGAAAATATAACACCACTATGACAGTATCATAAGCGGATATTCAGATCCAATCAAAATGACAACAAACTATCACTGGGACATTGACCAGTCGACATCATTAGCTATGCGAAATCCATGAACTACATCTATGTTAATTTCTTCTCTAATAAGCTCAACCCTCACATTGATTACCTAAATGTTTATGGTCTATCCATTAACTAACATATCATCTATGTTAATCTCTTTTCGAATAAGCTCAACCACGACATTCATTACATAAATATTTATGGTCTATCCATTAACATATATGTGATTTCTAATTGGAACTATATACTTGAGACCTCTTGTACTCTCCTAATGTCATCCTTGCGGGAAATCTAAACTTAACCCTAACTGGATAAGAGGAATGGAACACCATCCTTACAATGATTATCTTGGTGATTATTTTCAAGATCTATTTTGAATAGGTAGTATTTGTGGACATCAAGTCTACCTTCTACATGGAAACTTTAACAAACAATAAGTTTGGTGAGGACTTTATTGACAAAAGACTTGATAGATTCTTAGTCAAGGAATCCTTCCTAGACTAGATACGTAGGTATGAATCATGATGATCTCGAATTCAAACTCAAACCATAGTACCACAATTTTGGAAGTCAATAAGGCTGCAAACCACTCTCCTTTAAACTTCAAATTCAATCCTCATTGGCTTGAGCACCCTAACAACCTCCACCTTGTCAAATTCACCTAAGTTTCCCTCTTAATAGACCATGTTGACTTCATGAGTGTTGACCAAAAAAATTGCCTAGTCCTATGCTAAGAAGTAATTCTATTCAAAAGCTCTATTCAATTCCCTCCACACTTTTTCCTTATATGCAACACTTAGTTAATTTCCCATTGTAATATGATATACATATCTCTCCGCACATTGGTTCTTTGCACACTGCTGTGGAGTACTAAAAAGGTATGCTTTTGATGATTATTTCAGTGGCTTTTTAGTAGAATTTGTAGACCTTTTTGCATCATGAATTTGGAAAATAATAAGGAACTATAACAAAACATGTGGAAATTGATATGCAAGACTTAACCACTGATAATGGTTATTTTCTGTACAGGAAAAGGAGAAAACGAGGAATTGCCGCTCCAAAGGAAGAGACAAAGTCGAGATAACTGTTGTCCCTCTGAAGGTGAACCGAATGCAAACAAGGTTAAACAGATTAAAGCAAGTCGGCTCGGAAAAGAAGGAGAAGACACCAGCTCGGCGCAAAAGAAAGGAAAGGATGAAGAATTAACAGTTTGGCGAATCCCTCAGGATCTTCGATCCTGAGGGATCGCTGCTTTATTTATCTTGTTACTTGGACATCTCCGCCGTCGCCTTTATATAAAGGGACAGCACTGTTAGCTTAATGATAGGAAGGATACGCTTTTATGTAATTCTCTGTTAAACATCAACTTTGATTATTAAGTCTCGTTGAGAACTGGTTCATTGTATTCTTGACCGATGCATTAATAAAAGCTTGGTGATTATTTCATCTCTGCGTCTGGATTAACTTAAAGCGGTGTATCCTTGGAGGCTAAGGGCCCGGCCCCGAAGGACACTTGCTTCTGTACCATTACGACTTGACTTCTGTGTGGTTTGTTTATCAGTGTTATTTGATAATTTGATATGCTTTATAAAGTTCATATTACATGCTCTGTTAAAGATTGAATCATTGAGGTTTTTACAGATAGAATCGTGTGTTGACTCCACATCAAGTTATTAATCCTTTTAAGAGTTAATTGCATGTTCTTACTGTTTTGTTACAGAGCTGTTATATTGAACATTCGTGTCATACATTCGTTCGAAGTAGTGTTCTTCATAATCGTTGGATTCAGATCTATCTGGAAGCACAGTCATATTCCTGTTGATTAATGTTGATCAGATTGTTATTCTAGCGTGTTGTGTGCGTTTCTGATTTATTAGTACTGTTCCATAATTCATTAATAGTTATTGCTGTTCCATTAGTGTGTTTTGCGTGATTTACCTTAAGAGTGAAAGAATGTTATTTGATTTCGAAGAGTGCATTTTAGTTAATAGATTAAGCTTGGTTACAACCCGAGGGACTTAGTTATTCAATTGCTGTTCCATTTTAGATTTGCTGTTCTATTCCAGAATTGTTGTTCAATTCTTTATTTGTTGTTCCATTTAATCGCATTTGTTGTTTTGGCGTGAGAGATGATCTAAGGCTGTAGTGAGCATTGGCAGTCACTGTCTAGCTCCCAGGCTCGTGGTCTATGCTCTAATTTCCTTTCCATCAGTTTCCGAAGGGATGGGTTATCACTGCCGAACCCTTGACTGATAATCTGCTGAGTTTTCTGAATGTGTGATTTATTCTTTTGAAGTAATTTAGTTACAGACAAGCATCCGTTTACTCTTGTATTTCTTAAGCACTGTACTACTAGCATTACTCTGACAAATGATAGCCTCAGATTGAGTCACTCTTTGTAATAACAAAACGCTCCCGGATTGACATATTAATGTGAGGTAATTAGAGGTGAAAGAGAGCCTTTTTATAGCTCTACATTTTGGCGCCGTTGCCGGGGAAAGAGTGTAGCCATTTGTCTTTTTTTCAGAGTAGTGTACGAGCCTGCTAGGGAGGAGTTGGATCCTAAAAATGGAAGGTAAGAACCTACGTGCGGAGTATGTAAAAGCCCTGCTCCACTGTCCGCTTTCCTAACAGAGTCGTTTTTTTTGCTTTGGTTGAATAGAAGTTGGTAGTTCATTTGAGTGCATGACTAAGCAGAAAAGACCAGAAAAGAACATCAAACCCCCATCCAAGCCTGAAAAAGCTAAGGGGCCGGTGACCCTTGGCCGAACGACCTTCATAGACAAAATCTATAAGAACACAGAATCTCAGCCATCAGTAGGCCCCAGGAAAAACATTTCTAAACCGCCTACTAGTTCCCTTCAGGCCACAAGATCACCATCTGTAGCCTGTGCTGAGGTGCATAGTCAAACTGAAGAGCAGGACTTTCAAGAAATCGAAAATTCTACTCCAGAACTATTGCAGGAAGGGAACTCCAGCAACTTTTGTGAAGGAGAAGGAGAAACAGGGGAAACCAAGGAACCAAAATCCCCTATTAAAACAAATCAGCCATTAGATAGCCCAGATAAGGGGAGTGCTGCGAAAATCATCGTTGAAGGAATCCAATCTCCTCAGACATCTGGTATTCTCATTATTCCAGATAAAGGAAGCGCTATTAAAAATATCCCTGTCAAAACCGTTCCCTTTCAACCTAGGAATACCCTCCTAGATATCCCAGAAGGTTATTGGCATATATTCGATCCCATGGCTCAAAACCAGCCAAATGCTCAAACCTCTACATTACAATATCCTATAGTGGATTCTGCAGCTAATGCACCCATGAAAGCTATCCCTCTTCAGCATATCCCTACATTTCACGGACTCACATCAGAAGATCCGGATGCATTTTTATTCGAATTCGACGTGTTATGCAGGGGGTATGATTATACCACCGATCCCCAAAAATTGAAATTATTTCCCTCTACATTAAAAGGGGCCGCTTTAAGATGGTTTATGGGGCTAGGTGGCGGGGTTATCAACAATTGGGATCAAATGAAAGAATCCTTCTTAAAAAAATATCAGGATTATTGTAGGTCTAGAGAATTAAAAGACGAAATATTTTCAAATGTCAGCCAGACCAAATGAAACATTAGAGGAGTATGTGGAACGTTTTCAGTACAATCTACAAATATCTCCTTATGCATCGCTACCTTTACCTGATAATGTGTTAAAAACTGCATTAATAAGGGGCATGAAGGAACAATGGATTGAAACATTAAACATTATGGGAAAAGGGGACATTTATCAAGAGAATTTTGCTGACATCATTGACTTATGTATCAGGAGTTCGAGAGGCATCACAAGAATAAAACCGACAGAATATGATCGGTTTGCAAGAGATAACAAAGTATCAGCAGAAGGAGTAACACGTGCAGAAATTGGAAATTTATTAGAAAATTTTAAAACTGATATTATGAGGACACTAACTACACAACTTGATATTGTGTAGGCTAAACAGAAGCAGCTGGAGGCAGAACAGAATTTGGCAATCTTCTGCCCCCGATGCAGAAAAAAACATAGCCACAAGGAGTGTCCACTGGATAAAGTCCAAACATGCGCCATATGTACAAAAGATCACCTTACGGAGAGCTGCCCCTCACTTCCTGGATTGAAAGCGGTATATAAGGAAGCAGAAGAAGAACCAGAATCGGTGAATTCGATCAACCAGCGCCGCCAGTGGCAGCCGAGACAACCTGGTATGTTTCCAGACTCAACCTCTTTCTTTCAACCTCCACAGTATAATGCTCAACAATATGGTATGTGGCAAAATCAATCTCAACCCCCATTTACAAACTGGTCACCACAATCGTTTCCTTCTTCAAATCCATGGCTGAATCAAACAAGCCAAACTGGTTGGCTGAATTTCCCTTACACTCCACCATATTGGCAAAATGGCCCATATCCTTCGCAATGGAATCCCTCTACTTCACAAAGTTCACCCTGGCAGACAAGCTGGAAAAGACCGATGTACCACCCAGCTGGAACTATTCCGCTCCCTCAACCTACTCTGCCAGCCTTACAACAAAATCCCCAGTCTAACCTGAGACCGCAACTCCCAGCCCAACCTGATCCCAATCCAAATAACAGACAGGTCCAATCTATTCAAATCATAGAATCACCAGAAATAGGACCCGACTTGAGGGAGTGCAATGACCTTCAGTTAAGATCTGGACGTATAATTGAAACTGAGGGAGATAAAACAGTTCATATTGAAGATCAGTTACCAAGAGAACATCGGTTACAACAAGAGGATGTAAATAAGCAACAAACTCATAATCAAGCAACCACATCCTCTCCTCCGTTCCCAGAACGATTAGCCATACCTCGACCCATACAATATCCTGACTTTGACATTCTGGGAGAATTACAAAATCTGTACATAAAAATTCCATTCCTCCAAGCCATTCAAGATATTCCCATATATGCAAAAACTATCAAAGAATTGTGCATAAAGAAACCAAGGAGGAATATAACAAATAATCCAAGAGTCCAAGTAGTCGGTACTTTATCTGACCTATTGTCTGGAAGAGAAACACCCCTTAAATATGAAGACCCCAGGAATCCAATTATAACTGTTCAAATTTATGGTCAGACCCTGTCTAATGCCTTAGTTGATCTAGGGGCTGCAATTAATATTTTAACAACCACAACTTGCAAAAAGCTCGGCATTACATCTGTAGAACCCACCTCTACTCTGTTGGAATTGGCTGACCGATCTGTGGTTAGACCAGAGGGTACTCTACATGATGTCATGGTCTCTGTAGAATCCTGGGAGTATCCAACCGATTTCCTGATAATTAATCCAAAAACCCGACTTGATGGACATCCGCTAATTTTAGGTAGACCTTGGCTTGCCACTGCCGATGCCTACATTGGCTGCCGGTAGGGAAATATGACCATAACCAGAGGACCGAATAGCAAAAATTTAGTTCTATATCCTCCAGCGCAGCCAAGTGTCACAATGATCAAAACTAATAAGCACCCTGTATCATACCTTACCGATAACATCAGATCTCCATTAACTATACAAGAGGCACTCGATTTTAAAGACCAAACAGAAGACGATGCCATTAATAATTTCATTACTCAAACTGAACCTCGCACACAGTGTCACATGATAGAAGCGGCATTTGATAATGACTTGGAGGAAGATCCTCTGAAAGATACGCATGACCAAACGATACCTGTTACTTCTGTTGCAAATAGTAAAACTGTGGAAATTGCACCGGGGAAAACTTTAAACATCAATGCTAATCTCACACCTGAACAGGAAACTAAGCTCATCCATTTGTTAACAAAATATCAACAAGCATTTGCATGGGATTACCCTGACATGAAAGGAATTGATCCCCAGCTATGTACACACCACATTTATACAGAAAAAGACGCCAGACCTGTTCGTCAGTCGCAAAGGAGACTTAATCCTCATCTAAAGGATGTGGTAAAAGCTGAACTTCAAAAACTTTTAGATGTCAACTTTATCTATCCTGTTTCTGATAGTAAATGGGTCTCTCCGCTGGTGGTAGTACCAAAAAAGAATGGAAAATGGAGAATCTGTGTGGATTATAGGGAGCTAAATAAAGCAACACAGAAAGATCATTTTCCTCTCCCTTTCATAGATCAAGTATTGGATACTTTAGCAGGGAAGAAGTTCTTTTCTTTCCTGGATGGCTTCAGTGGATACAATCAGATTCAGATTGCCCCTGAAGACCAGGATAAAACTACTTTTACTTGTCCTTGGGGAAAATTTGCCTATCGAGTTCTACCTTTTGGCCTATGTAATGCTCCTGCCACATTTCAGAGGGCTATCCTTAGCATTTTTGCAGATTTAATAAATGATGGACTTGAAGTTTACATGGATGACTTTACACCATATGGAGATGATTTTGATCCGGCTCTAGACACCCTAGAAAAAGTCCTACAACGCTGCATTGTCACCAGGATTTGCTTAAGCCACGAAAAATGTTTTTTGATGATGACTGAAGGACTTATCCTAGGACATTATATTTCAGCAGCCGGCATTCAGGTAGACCCGGCCAAAATCCAAATACTTTTGCTCATTCCCGTTCCTACTACTCAAACAGAGGTACGCAGCTTTCTTGGATTTTCTGGTTATTATAGACGATTTATAGAGCATTATTCGCACATTGCTGCTCCTTTATATGCACTAACCGGTAACGTTGATTTTCTTTGGACAGAAAAATGTGACCATGCTTTCGAGGATTTAAAGAAGCTTGTATCCACAGCCCCAGTCCTTCGAGGACCAAACTGGGACCTACCGTTCCAGATATCATCTGATGCCTCAGATACAGCTATTGGTGCAGTCCTTGGGCAGGAAGAGGATAAAAAACCATATGCTATCTATTACATCAGCAAGAATTTATCCCCTGCTGAATTAAATTACACTGTTACTGAAAAATAATTCCTAGCTGTAATACATGCTGTCAATAAATTTAGACATTATATTACAGGCTATCCTGTTATCTTATATACAGACCATTCTGCTATAAAATATTTAGCAAACAAACCTGTCACAAATGCCACAGTAACTCGATGGTTAATCTTATTGCAGGAATTCGACATCACAATCAAGGACCGGCCTGGCAAAGAAAACCCTGTAGCCGATTTTCTTTCGAGAATACCAAAATCAAGCGATGCAGCAGCAGTTGAAGATCAATTTCCGGATGAGCACCTGTTTGTTGTTGCCATTCAAACACCCTGGTATGCTGATGTTGCCAACTACCTCGCAGTAGGTAAACTACCAAAACATTTAACTCCTAACGAGCGCAAGCAGATTATTCAGAAAAGTTCTCGATTCTCGTGGATTGGGGGCTATTTGTTTCACACAGGAGCAGACATGCATATCAGGCGATGTGTTAGAGAGGATGAAATATTTGACATCCTAAAAGCCTGTCACGATGGACCGTGTGGGGGGCACTTCGCTGAGCGTAGAACTGGACATAAAGTATTGCAGACAGGATATTACTGGCCTACGATCTTCAAAGATGCGAAGAAGTTTGTCCAAGCATGTGACAGCTGCCAGCGAGCAGGACGACCTGGTCAAGCTGATGAGATGCCTCTCAAACCACAGTTAGTCATCGAACCATTCGAGCGATGGGCTCTTGATTTCGTTGGACCCATCAACCCCTCATCAAATCAGAAAACATATATCTTGGTGGCAATAGAATATGTCACCAAATGGGTTGAGGCAGAAGCATTGCCAAGAGCCACAGAGGACTCTGTCATACAGTTCTTGTTCCATCTATTTGTTCATTATGGCCTTCCTAGGGAAATAATTACAGATGGAGGACCACAATTTGTTGGGCATAAATTAGCTGCAACACTCAAAAATTATCACGTCCAGCATAAAATCACTACTCCATATCACCCACAGGCGAATGGGCAGGTAGAAAGTAGCAATAAGATAATAGAATCAATCCTAACGAAAACCATGGCGTCACATAGGCGTGATTGGGCTACCCGACTACCTGAAGCACTCTGGGCCTATAGAACCACATGGAGGAGCACCACCGGTTACTCACCTTATCAATTAGTGTTTGGAAAACAACCCATTTTTCCCATAGAATTCGAAATCCAAACATTACGGACGGCACAGGAAGTTGGCCTAGATCTAAGCGAGGCACAAATCAATCGACTACAGCAGATCAATGAATTAGACGAGGTTAGGCTCTCTGCACTACAAAATACAGCATTGATTCAACAGCAGCGAGCTAAATGGCATGATGCGCTCATAAAAAACAAAGTCTTCCACGAGGGAGACTGGGCTCTGTTATACGACTCTCGGTTTCAGGACTTCCCTGGGAAAATTCAGACTCGATGGTTGGGACCATACGAAATCCAGAAGGTGCATGACAACGGAACCCTTACTCTAATTACCATTGACGGTTCTGGATATGCATTCAAAGTAAATGGCCACCGAGGTCGTCTCTATCGCAAACCACTCACTCGGGAATCCTTCTGCCAGCAGCTACGCCGAGACACTGATATGGAGATTTTAGGAGAGGAAGAGAAATCTTCCTCACCTGTAATTCATTAAGGGTTCATTTCTTTTTACAATTTGTACATAAGTTATTGTTTTTGAGTGGTTCTTGTACATGAGTCTGCATTAAATGTTTTTTTATCATTCCTTTTCTTTCACAAAGTTCGATTTTTGCCGTTCTAAAAATAGCATCTGCGTGTTTTTTTTTATGCTGTTAGTTTCGCTTGTTCTGCTGTTCCTTTTCTAAAGGAACAACATTCGGGATCTCTGCTGTTTCTTTTCTAAAGGAACGGCACTTTTACGTTTTTTTTGCTGTCCCTTTTCCAAATAAACAGCATTTTTTTGTTACCACTGTTCCTTTTTCTTCAAAGAAACAACGTTCTTTTATTGCTGTTGTTCCTTTTTCAAAGGAATGGCATTTTGAGTGTTTTTATAGTATTTTTATTTTTGCTGTTCCTTTTTCCCAAAGGAACGGCATTTGCATTTTTGTTGTCCTTTTTTCTATCATCCGTCGTTGTTTCTTTTCTAAAGGAACACCACTCGCATACTTTTGCTCTCCTTGTGAAACAACTTATTCTTTTTGCTGATCTAAATTGAGGATGCTTCTTGCCCGTCTTCTTTCTAGTCTTTAAGATACAGCTATGTATTTGTGCAATGAAATATAAAATCACAACATACCGAAATCTGCAAACCATAAATCGCTATATCTATAAGGCTCTGCATCAGTAAGAGGACAAACGGAAGGACATACTTATTTCTTACCTTTTGTTGACATGGTTTTACTAAATTTGCCTGATTGGTTATCTTTATCATGCTGATTCCCTTAAACTTTTTTGATTACTACTTGGGAATAAGAGCAAAGAGCTTATATCTTCCTATTGAGATGACAAGACTTCTTCCACCATTCCTACTCTTAAGGAGTGTTGAACCACCCTTTGTGTATAAATAAGGAAAAGTATTCTATAAAAAAGAAAAAATATGTGAACATGATATGTGAAGTGTCAAATGCAGGATAGGGGGTCTCATTGAGAGCCATCCTACCATGATCATGAGGATGGAAGTGAAGTGGCATTCCCATTATGGCCACCACACCAGGGATATGGTCCAAAAGGTATATCAAATAAACGAACCTTGGAACAGGAGGTCTCATCACGAGCCGGCCTGCCCACGTTTCGCTCCGTCCTCGTGAATGGAATTATGGTTAACTGGTCACCAAGCCAGCATAATGGTCTACATTTTGACATAACAACACTCCTAAGTATACACAAAGGATCATGGTTCCGAGGGTGAAAAAACAACTCTGCCAAGGTTATGGACACCTGTCGGCAGCAGAGTACTGTTAATGGTATTGAAGTCACCTTGGTTACACCAATGGGTAAGATACTAATACTCTTTTGTTTCTTATATCCTAGGAACTAATCATATGTTATTTCTCGATTTATACATCGCATGAACATTTATCATTACCAATCATGGCAACGGAAGTGACCATGACCACTTGAGATTTGGCAAGTACGATACATGCCCTACCCATCAGCCTCATATCATAACACAGCAGCCTCTTATATAATACGCGATCAATTCTCCACCTCGATTTCGGTAATTCGTTGTCCTTTTCAACATAGCATAATTCCATATGCTGTTCCTTTCTGACTTGGTTGCAGACCGGGTGCCGCTCCTTTATTTGCCGGCTGGGACAGCCTATCACATTGCGGGGGGGGGGAGGTTAACCTCATCATTCCCTGAATTACGTGTCAACTCACCATTCGGGAAAAATAGTGTACGACGGTTTGGCATGGTTTAACGGAATGGCATTTCTATTTTTTTCACAAGTTTCTTTCTGTTGCACTGTTGCATACTCTGTGTTTTTTTTTCTCGAAACCTTGCGATTATCACCCTCTCTGTGTTTCAAACAGAAAACGTAGTTGCTGTTCCATTTAGAATCCACAGTGAAACCATGGGAGGAAGGGCAATTCGAAGCGAGCATCAACAGTTGACGATCTCCGCTGCTGCCCGGGAGATCCTGGAAAGAGCAGGATGGTTGAATTATTTCAATCGCCTACAGGAGTCTAATGAAACAGTAGCGATGGAATTTTTGCAGAACCTACAGGATGATCACTCCACAGTAAGGGGGAAGCGGATAGCGGTCACCGATGACATAATTGCAGAAGTTTCAGGACTACCAGCCACCGGACCGGTATGAACATTAAAAAAGGAACGATTACAGAAGGTCATGGAAATTTTCCAGGACGAAGGCCAGAGTTTGACAATTAAGGGGAAGGGAGTTCTGCCAGCAACCCTAGGAGAACCCTGGACGGAGCTAGCAAGAACAGTGCAGAGCTACATCACCTGCGAAGGAAGGAAAGACGTGGTAAGACCACGACATCTTAAACTTTTAGCTGTTTTAAAGCAGAAATGCTCTGTAAATTTACCGGCACTCTTGAACTCATTACTGCATGATGCTGCACAAAGTATAAAAAAGGCACAGCATGTAGAGTCAGTCGTTAGTCACCATGGGTTAATACGACTAGTTGTTAGTTATGGTCTCACCCAGCAGCAGAGCAGCTGGGAAGAGCTGATTGCAATGATTGAGGGGGGATTGACAGCGCCATCCCAAAAATGTAGACATTCTATAAGCACACCAGAACGTCCGGCAAAACGCAGAGAATTAGTACAGCAGAAACATGTTGCTAGTACATCGGAACGACCAGAGATCTATCAGGAATCGGCAAAGCGCAAGCATGCCATCGATCCACCCGAGCAACCAGAGGAACCCAGAAAATCAGCTCGGTTAGCTCGGATGAGAGGAAGCATAGATAAGCCCAGAAAATCAGCCCGGTTAGCTCGGATACGAGGAAGGCTGGACAAGCTCCAGGAAAGCGCCAGCCAACCAGTGGTAATTGAGGACGAGAAATCCGAAGAGGGAAATGGGGTAGCAGCCAAGCATTCGAAAATCGAAGCAGAAGCTGAACAGGAGGAAGAAATGGGACAACAGGAAGATAGCCCATTACAAGACCTACTGGGAGAAGATGACTTGGCCGCAGTCCTAGCCAATATGGGTAAGTATGGCCAACCTTCTAGTTCAGAGGACCCTCACGAAAAACCCCAAGAAGAAAACATGTCTGAAAAATCACATACAGTAGAGGCAGAAAAAGGTAATCTTCCTGTTCATGATGAAGAGGAGGTAAATACTGAACGGGAACAATCTGTTCCCAGGGTGCAAGAGGAAATTCTAGAGGGAGTAGGAGCAGAAACAGCAGTTGCTCAGAAAGAGACAGAACCAGTCGAGGTTCCTACCCCAGAACAGCCAGAGCAGAACAGTGAGGAAGAACCCCAAGAGGAAGATTTAGAAACTAGTCATGATCCAGACCGCAGCAGACAGCCTGTTGTTCCTTCTAATGAAACGCTGGAAATTAAGAAGTTGCGAATGGAACGGCAGAAATTGTTGAATACGATAACCCAGCTCAGACAACAAATTAGGATTCTGAAAAAGAACCAGAAGGTAAGAAAGACCGGAGGGAGGAAAAAGAGGGCCAACAATCGGCCTGCTGTTCAAAACCCTACTGAGAATCTAGCTGCCGTTCCAAATGATGTTGAGGAACAGAAATAGATGGATGTTCGCGTTAAAACAGAAAAGGATGATATAAGGACCAGTGAAAAGCAAATTCAGACAGAGGCACCACCCTCAGGGGCAATAAGGGTTCTGAACTCCAAACAGCATAATAAGAAAGTTCAGGTAAAACTCCCGGCCTCTACTGACCTATGGAAAAAAGATCCGAAGACAAAAACCTTGCATAAGATGGTGAAGCAAGCCTAGCAAGAAGCCGAACAACTTAGAGAGCAAACGGTTCCCCGAGAAAAATATGAAGAGTTACAGCAGTAACTAAGGGACGTCAGTCAATCCAAAAGCCAGGCCCTTGAAGGGTGGGAAAAGGAACAAGAGGAAGTTGCACAGGTAACCCGTAGGCTAGATACTGTTATCAAGCAGATGAATACCTTGTGTTCTTTATACAATGATGTTTTAGCATGTAGGGCCCCTGCTAAAAACTATGCTCTGTTTTTATTAGAATGGTATTTACAATTAAAAATAAAAGCTGTTAAAGCAGGTGCCCCTATACAAATCAACACTGTCAATGACTTTATAGACTGCTGTAAACAGCTTTTATTTTTAATTGTAATATACAAATCAACACTGTCAATGACTTTATAGACTGCTGTAAACATTATGGAGTGAAAGTCCAGAGATTGCTGTGTGAACTTTATTTGCATGACCTTGTGCTAAATCAGGAGACTGAGTTAAACCCTGGCCCTTTCGTTGGAGACATCCAATTACAAGCATTCATTTCATTCGGGGTTAATCAGATTAAGTGGCTCAAAGCCTATGATACTTTCCAGAGTCAGGAAAATGGTCTAGATTTACGGGTAAGGGCTGAGCCTAGGAACCCAGTACAGTTGTGGAAAGCTCATAGAAACCTCATAAAGACTCCGGGTGTCAATGAAACATTAGGACCCATGCATGAGGCACTCGTTCGAGAGAGTTTAGAATATTTTCTTTCCATCAAAGACCTGGCCATTAATGCAGCCAAATTTCGGTACCGAATCTCTGATCCAAACATCCAGCTCAGGGAACCATTTAAGTATGAGAATTTTGAATTAGCTGCCAACCGTTTGAACCTATATGGCGAGAGCATTCTGAAAGCAGGGTCATCCTGGTTAGGATATAGATTTCGCACTCCAATTATTTGGCATCCTGCACCCGGATACCAGGCCCTGTATGAGATGCCTGAGGGGCAAACAGGTCAGTTCTTTGACTATCTAATCACTCATCATGGCTGTAGACCTCCGCATGAGACTCCTTCTCCAGCATATTCTCTCACTGCCTTGCATGTCAACTACAATGTTTTCATGAGGACATGAAACAAGGTAAGCAGGGGGGTGTGTGGAGTACTAAAAAGGTATTCTTTTGATGATTATTTCAGTGGCTTTTTAGTAGAATTTGTAAACCTTTTTGCATCATGAATTTGGAAAATAATAAGGAACTATAAAAAAACATGTGGAAATTGATATGCAAGACTTAACCACTGATAATGGTTATTTTCTGTACAGGAAAAGGAGAAAACGAGGAATTGCCGCTCCAAAGGAAGAGACAAAGTCGAGATAACTGCTGTCCCTCTGAAGGTGAACCGAATGCAAACAAGGCTAAATAGATTACAGCAAATCGGCTCGGAAAAGAAGGAGAAGACACCAGCTCGGCGCCAAAGAAAGGAAAGGATGAAGAATTAACAATTTGGCGAATCCCTCAGGATCTTCGATCCTGAGGGATCGCTGCTTTATTTATCATGTTACTTGGACATCTCCGCCGTCGCCTTTATATAAAGGGACAGCACTGTTAGCTTGAGATAATAGAGGATACGCTTTTATGTAATTTTCTGTAAAACATCAGCTTTGATTATTAAGTTTCGTTGAGAACTGGTTCAATGTATTTTTGACCGATGCATTAATAAAAGCTTGGTGATTATTTCATCTCTGCGTCTGGATTAACTTAAAGCGGTGTATCCTTGGAGGCTAAGGGCCCGACCCCGGAGGACACTTGCTTTTGTACCATTACGACTTGACTTCGGTGTGGTTTGTTTATCAGTGTTATTTGATAATTTGATATGCTTTATAAAGTTCATATTACATGCTCTGTTAAAGATTGAATCATTGAGGTTTTTACATATAGAATCGTGTGTTGACTCCGCATCAAGTTATTAATCCTTTTAAGAGTTAATTGCATGTTCTTACTGTTTTGTTACAGAGCTGTTATATTGAACATTCGTGTCATACATTCGTTCGAAGTAGTGTTCTTCATAATCGTTGGATTCAGATCTATCTGGAAGCACAGTCATATTCCTGTTGATTAATGTTGATCAGATTGTTATTCTAGCGTGTTGTGTGCGTTTCTGATTTATTAGTATTGTTCCATAATTCATTAATAGTTATTGTTGTTCCATTAGTGTGGTTTGCGTGATTTACCTTAAGAGTGAAAGAATGTTATTTGATTTCGAAGAGTGCATTTGAGTTAATATATTAAGCTTGGTTACAACCCGCGGGACTTAGTTATTCAATTGCTGTTCCATTTTAGATTTGCTGTTCTATTCCAGAATTGTTGTTCAATTCTTTATTTGTTGTTCCATTTAATCGCATTTGTTGTTTTGGCGTGAGAGATGATCTAAGGCTGTAGTGAGCATTGGCAGTCACTGTCTAGCTCCCAGGCTCGTGGTCTATGCTCTAGTTTCCTTTCCATCAGTTTCCGAAGGGATGGGTTATCACTGCCGAACCCTTGACTGATAAGCTGTTGAGTTTTCTGAGTGTGTGATTTATTTTTTGAAGTAATTTAGTTACAGACAAGCATCCGTTTACTCTTGTATTTCTTAGGCACTGTACTACTAGCATTACTCTGACAAATGATAGCCTCGGATTGAGTCACTCTTTGTAATAACAAAACGCTCCCGGATTGACATATTAATGTGAGGTAATTAGAGGTGAAAGAGACCCTTTTTATAGCTCTACAACTGCCTCCCCGGACACTTTTTTATGCACACTCGCTCTCTGCATTTTGTTCTTTCACATACACACTTCCACACATCATACCTCTACACATACTCATCTTCAACATGAGATAAAACTACCACACAAAGAACAGCTTGAATCTAGATCTAGAATTGGAGAAATTTTGGTATATGGTGTTGTGGAAGCATAAGGGCCCATTTAGTTTTTTTCAAATATAGGATTCTTTTGTTAAATAATTTAGTTGTCTAATAACTCGATGAGAACCCACCTGAATTTAAAATGAAGCATAGGCCTTCTTCTTGGGAAAAAACATACATGAAGAAATAGATGAGAACACACTAGTTCACATTATGGATTCCACGATAAGCCCTTGTTGCTTCCTAAATTCGTATTAGATAGGTATCTTGTTGCGGAACTTTGCAAACAATATCATCCATTGGTTATTCTATTTGAAAGAAAGAAAATAAAGCAATTTATTTCCTTCCCCTTTACTGTGGGAGAAGTAACTATAAAATACACTTCACACTTGGGGGAATTCTTAGAGCCATTGTAAGTTTTCAATTTAACTGAAGTAGAGCCAATGCAAGGTTTCAGTCCAGAAAGATCATTTTCAAGGTACCTTTCCTTATTTAGGTATGGAAATTTATTTACTGGAATGACTAAATAAAGCAGATAAAGTGACATTGACACATAAAAGGAAATAAAGAAACCCACCCCTATTGAAGCTATTGTTGACAAAAATATTATTAATTTGGGAGGGAAAAATAGAGAAAGATGCATAAATCCTAAAAATTCCCCTCCACCTTCTGCAAATTAGGCTCACCCAAGTTAGTCATCTAGTCACATAAGTAAGGATTCCCATGTGGTTAGAGGGGCGAGAAATGATAGGAAATCTGGTAGAAGATATGGAGAGGAGCCACCTCCCAATGTGGTGTTCAAAAGATCACACATTATTGAATTATCCAAGAGAAAAATATATAAATAAGACCAACCTATGAAAGAGCCAATAGATATGGAAGTTGACACTACCCCACTACCTAATTGGGCTACAACCTGCATGGATTAAACCTAAAGAATTATTCAAATGATAGTAGAATAGATCCATAAACCATGCAATATGCATGGTATTATTGAAGTAATAAAAGGATAAGGATTGAAAGGGTAAAAATTAGAATAAAAATGTCATTAACGAGTCCAAAGAAGTAGAAGCTTCTAAAATAAGAGAAATTAGACTCTTGGAGCTACACTAGACTATTGGTGAAGCTCTCGTCCACTCTTTTATAGAAAAAAAAACTGAAAATATGAGATTAAGAAGGAGAATAAACATGTTTAAAGAGGCACTTAATCCAATGCCATTGTTCATGACCCCCTTAGCCAGTGAAGCACCTGATTCTACGATAAATACATCCAATACACCTCATCACATAAAGAAAGAGGCACATCTACTCATAGGAATGAGGTCCTACATTGTAACTAACATTAATAAGAGAATGTAAAACATTTAATAACTATGGGAAATTTCTCTACATGTGAAGAATTTGGCACAAATATTTTGTTCGTTCACTGGTTATCTTAAAAGGGATCTTGAAAATAATAAAAACAATTCTTGATAATGAATTGTAAACCTTTGTGACCAATATCAACCTAGAAAATCCCAAAGGACACAATAGAACCTCCCACGACCCAAAATATTAAAGAAAATCAAAGCTTGTCGGTATGCTATAATTAAGATGTTAGAGGAGGATATTGTTGATTGTGAAAAATTTGATGGTAAAAGGAGAAATGCCTTTTTTAAATCCATTCAAGTTGTCGATGACTTCAAGGGACTTTGCTTGATCATAGACTCTATTCTCATATCTAAGACATATTACATGAAGAGACAGTGGTTATTAATACTTCAACGGGTATTGAATTCGATGGCTTGAATAATTTTCTAAAAGATGAGGTTGAAATGTGGGTGTTTAGATTTGTAAAATATAATGAATATTTACTTGCTAAAACTTTATAATTGCAAGAAGATGCCCAAGATATCAAGAAAATATTTGACTTTCATGTTGAGAAGGGCATAAGAATTCCTTAAATGAAACAGTATATCTAATAATGGCTAAAGAAATCACTGCAATATATCATTAATTTTTATTAACTATCAAACATATAGACTAATGACATCCTTCATGTCATATAATGGAGGATCTTCTTCAACACATAAAGTTCCTTCGACATCATTTTTGTGGGTAACGAAATCCCTTGAAGCATTTCCATTCTTTCTTCCTAGTCTTTGATCGTCCATATTTCTTGAATATTTCTTTACATAATTTAAGCCAATCCCTGATTGCAACTCTTTCTTTCATTCAAGTACCTTAAATATTTATTAGTCCATGCTAGAGCCCAATACTAGTCCCCTTATGGGATGAATGCATTTACTTTTACATCTTTAAGTATCACAATTTTGAAGAGTGTTAGTATGCACCCAACTTCTCCAAGAAATTAAAATTGTAAAATTAATTTTTGTTTGACTCTCACGGAGAACTCCCTTACAAGAAAGCTATTCATTTATGATTCTCAGACTTATTTAAAGACATATGAATCTTGTGAAAATTTTCCTTTTCCATTATTATTTCCATGAATGAAACTATTCTATAGCTCTCTGAAATATGTGGAAAATTATTCTTTTGTTTTTATCCATTTTATTGTTTCAATGATGCTTAGCTCAAAAATGATGAATGGAATGGACATAAGTAATTAAATCTCTTTATGTTTTTTTTGGTTACCATGCCTCGTCCACTCAAGACATATGATTTGAATGTATCTCATTTCTAAAAATGAACAGGGACCTATATATAGGCTCTATGAGGTTGGCCTTTTTCCTTGATGGGGAAAAATATTAATATTTTTGATGACCACACTAGGTTTTGACCAATTTGATATTCATTTCCCAATACATCACTTTCGAGAACGAATTCAACCACATATTTTTGTTGCATTGAATTAACAAAGAAGTATCTTGCATCCATTATATCATATTTTTTTAGAAACAATAAGGACAAGAGAAGAGTTGGAAATATCTTGGAATATTCTAGTTCAACAAGAAGAACTTGTACCGCGGAAACCAAATAGGTGACTCCAATAAAAAAAGGATAAATTGGAGTAGTATAGGACATCTCGAGGCCCAATAATAAGAAATAAAAATAATAAATTGATTGAGGAAACCCATCCTTCTGTAGATAAAGGATTATTCTTTTTTTCTCCTCCTAGTGACGACAAGATGGAAGAAAGACAACAATAAAGAAGAGATGAAAAATTATATCAAGTAGAAGGAAGAAATAAGAGGAGAATACATAAAGCAAGTCCAATTTCCTTATTGGGAGAACAACATCCCCTCCCCACATTACTAGCTAGTGTTATACATGTTTTTAATGGATATGGTGTCATGGATCCTGATAAATGCATCAACCATTTTTTAGTGATTTGGGATTCTACATGAGGATATAATGGTAAGAGTATTTCTTCAGACCTTGGTGGGACCTAGTTATGGTTGCTACTTATATTTGTTTATTTATTTAATCACCTATTTTGATGGTATATAAAATTATTGTATAGGGAAATATGCTCAATATGTAAGTTATCATACATTTCTTACTTAGCTCACACACATCCAACTCCAATGAAATGATAAAATTATGGATTTTAACCTCATTTTATTCATAACCCTACTACTAATGCCCCAAAAATCCTGAAAAAAATGAGCATGTGATATTTGGAAGTTATATGAATGAAACCCATTCAAATGGAAAGTACGTTATAATATATTCCCATAAAGAAACTTTGGAATAATCTATTAGAAAGGCCCAAGAAATTAAAGAAAATATGATGCAAAGTAATGTAGTCCTTAAAATCATTTTAGGAAAAGCTCAAAGGGAATTGTTCCCTTAATATTTGAATAGAAAAAAGGAAACTTCCACATCACAACCCCTAATAAATCAAAGTTGGAAAAGGTATTTTTCATGCCACCTCTCTGAATATAAGAAATATTTCAACACTAAGAAGTGTCTACTTTAAAGGTCAGTTTTGTAATTTCCCAATTGAATGGGAGAAAGAAGCAGATGTAAAATATGATACTCAGATTAAGACAATAGGATGAAAGTGTTGGGCATAATAAACAACCTAACATTTAATTTTACATCCAAGAGTTCATAAACTGAGGGGTGCAACACTAGAAATGCCAGAGAAGGACTTCAACAACCTGTGCTAGTTAATACAACCACACCATTCTAGAAACACTGAAGTACTTTGCAAAAATTTAAATAAAAGGAACTCTTAATTCGTTGTGAACAATCCCGATCAATAGAATAAATATTTGAGATTATATTCAGTGTGGTCATAAGATAGAGGAATAATTAAATTATTTGAGATGTTTTTCTTCTTTAAAGATATTCCTTCGTGTAGTAAACTATCATTCCTGTACTACAACAATGTTCTTGTACCAGAATGTTGTGCCTGTACTACGATAAAGTTTATATACCAGAAGTATGTTATTTACCTGTACTCAATATTTTGACCTTCATATAGAAGCTCTAAGTCTCTGGGTTAGAGTACTATTTTCTTGTACCAGGATATAAGTTCATGTACTGAAGCAGAGGCTCCTGCTCCAGAAAACCAGTGTTCCTGTACTAAGTTTTCAGATTACTTTCGGAAAGTAAAAAGCATGTTAACTAGTGAAATAAATTTCAAAGTGAATAGAACTTTTGAAAATAACTTTCACAAGTAGAAATATTCTTCAACTAAACTTATACTCAAAATGAGAAATGATTTCAAAAGTCAAATTAAATCTTTCCTAAAAAATAATACTTCTTTCATGTAATTAAGGAAATTATTTGATTGTGACAGCAGGCTTCTTCGTGAGATGACTTTTCATATGATTCAGATCTGCTTCTTAAAAATTTTAACTCAAAAGGTTCATTCAATAATTTAACATGAGATTCAATCCTTCCTTGAAAGTGTTAAGTGCAAGCACATATCCTTATGTAATGACATCATTTATTCCATATTCATTAAAGCACAATTAATTCTTAAGCTAAACTCTATATATTAAGAATGCCTTTGTTTTATAAATAAACACCTGCTTGCAGAAATAAATAGATCTTCCAAAAGGAAAGAAGTAAAAATAATTGCGGAACTGGACCAAGGAAATTGACTTGCAGAATCGAGAACACACTGGTACAGGCAACATAATTGCACTATTCTTGCAGAAATAAATCAAGCATCAAAAGGTAAAAGATATGCAAGTTAAAATCAAACAGAACTAAGCATGCACACCATGGATCTGTATCTCAACAATTGCAACGAAATCAAACCAGTTACTTGTGAAAGAATCGAAATAAGTAATTAATTCATACTTTTCATTTGAATTAAATTAACACACGTTTAACAAAAGGAGAATAAGCTGGGTTGGTTGGGTCGTATCCAACCAACTTGTTTCTCTGTTACGAAATCTGGAAACTCAGCCTCTCAGTGACGCATCACCATAACATTGAAACACGAAAATAAAATAACATGGCACAATCCTTTGTATTATATTCCAAATGAGAAAATGTACATCATGAGATCTAAATCCAGCCTAGAAAGAGGGCGATACAAAAATAATTATAATCATAAAATTTTTGTAGCATCGCTCTCCATTTCCTATCAGAGTTCTACATTAATTACAAGCCCTTAAGCTTACATTCGTTACAAAAACATAAAAACAGTTTAAACAAAGCCTTTCGACTGTTACAAATGCTAATCTAAGGCATATGACCAAAATCTTGATCTTTAATATCCGTTGATTTCTCTCTCACTTCGAGACCAACTCGTGATGAATTGACCTTTAATGAAAGATCCACATAGTTGATGCATTGTCACAGGAGTGTAGGAACTGCCAATTGGTCTAGGAATCCTATCGGGAAAAGTGCAGGAATGCGTGGTGCAGGAATCCCACCAGAAAAAGTGCAAGAATGCATGGTGGAGGAATTGACACGTGGTGCGGGAGTGCATGGTGAAGGAACTGATGCGTGGTACAAGAATGTGTGGTGCAGGAACTTAGCCTCTATTAGAATAGGCATTTAATCAACTCTGTAAACCTACAAACACACAAACTGCTATTAAAGATTCTTTTAATGTTTAAATCTCGTTAAAACAAAGGAATAGCAAATAATTACTTATTATCTCTGAGAATGCACAAAACTACGACAATAACTATTCAAGCTAAACAAAAGCATGAGGGATTTCAATAAAAAGGTTATATAAAGCAAGGAAAAACAGAGGCCCAACATCCCCCCATGCTGACCTTCTTGCATGTCCTCATGCAAGGAAATCAATTGTAGTATTTTCGCTCCCTTACAAAATAAACAAGATTAATTTTTTTTTGGATATTTGCAATAATGTTCCTGCAATTTAGTGTGATCAATATTTCCTTCACTACATAGAGCATTTTTTCCAAAAATAGAGTGTCTGCTGGACTCTTTGATTATTTAGACTGATTTCAAGAAAATGTAACACAAAAGCTATCATAGGAATACCAAATTACAAGGATGGTGTTATTACGTGAATAAAATAGCCAACTATTAAAATTTCCATAAACATCTATGGGGCATCCTTGATCAGAAGTTTTACGTTAATATCCTCATTGTAATATACGTGACATGATTTGAAAGCCATGGTGTTAAAATTAATCATAATAATACTTTCCCACAGTGATCATTGTTGAGGTATAAAAGGTGTCTTTTTAACGCCTATTTATCCTACATTAATTGTCAATCCAGGAACGACTTTTTGTTTCAAGACTGTACTCATTCTGAGGCTGCAATTCAATCTAAGAGTAATGCTTTTCAATATGTAGTATAGTGTTGTAAATACAAGAGTAAACAGATGCTTGGAAAAGAAATCTAACTACAATGACATGAACTTAAATGCTTCGAAATTCAATCATTCATTCAACAAACATCAGTCAAGGATGTAGTAATGGTAACTCTTTCCTTTAGAAACTGATGGAATTGAAATCAAATGGGAACAAGATAATCAATCTGAGAACATAGGTAGCAATAACCAATATTCTTTACAGTTGATAATCCTGTCTTAAAGCAATTAAAAGGAAATATAAATTAAACTGAACTAGGAAAACTCTCAAAACCAAACTCTTTGCAATCTGTAAACTAATTAATCTGAAATGAACAGCAAACCTGGAATTGAACAACAATGTAAATGAACAACAAACTGTAACTAGAAGAATTGAATCAGCAAATTCTATTTAATGAATCTGAACAACAAACTCTAACTAATGGAATCAAATAGAAAATTCTATTAAACAACAAATCCTCTTAAACAACAAATCTTGTTAAGTAGAAAATCCTATTAAGAAACAAATCCTATTAAGCAACAAATCTTGTTAAGAAACAAATCTCGTCGACAATAAACTCCCTTGATCAACACTCTAAAATGAACAACAATCAAACAAAACAGCAAATGGAACAACAACTGAAATAGAATATCAAATATTGAACAGAAAAGCTCTGTTAAAGCATAACAAGATAAATGATACAGGAATGAAGATTCTTGTTAGAATGGAACAGCAGTGCAATTCATCAATGTAACACATTGATATCAATAAGCAATTTAAACAGTAAACCAATTAACTTACAAACTGTAATGAGAACAAATACAATCTATCACACAACGATAACTTAAAAGTAATGATACAAACAACAGATCGATCCACCAGGGCCAGAACCTTAACCACCAGTGAAATGCTGCTGAGCTTTACTCCAGAGTTAAGAAATGGAATGACAACAAGATCTTGTATTAATCAGACATAAATAGCATTTACAATAGTCGCTCTCTGATCACGAGAGTTAAGAAATTAAAGAGTTACAAAAGGAGTGTTTTATCATAAAAATTATTCAGTCCCTCGATTTCTAAAGGCACTGCCTTTTATAACAATTCGACGGATAAGACAATAAACAACGATAATATTCAACATTCGCTTCGTTTCTCTTTTTAGCTAGCGCTTGGTCTTCTTAGGTTGTAGCTGTGCTGTTCCCTGTCTTCCTTTAGCTATACGTTCTGATTTCCTTCTTATTGTCTGTATACAGTCCTTTTCTGGAGGAACAACGGTTACTCCTATTTTAGCTTTGCCTCTCGAATGATGGTTTACTTCATTTGTTTCCTGTTTTTAGAACAAAAGGAAATTTTTAGTCAATCTTCACAATAAACATGAATCTTTGCAATTCTATCATAATACTCCAATAAATCATCTTTCTAGAATAAAAAGAATTATGTTTAAAGGAAAAATATGAGAAAATACATGGTGAATCCATACCTTTTCCAATGCTCAACAATCATCTTACCATTATCCACATATAGTTGAAGCTCCTCTTTCCCGGGAAAGGTGAAGTACCTGCACTAAGGGTCCCACATCCATAAAATAAATTATTCCAAAAATATAGAACTCCAAGGAATAACACCAGAAGGATCTTAAATCCATTCTCAAAGAGACATGATAATGAATTCAGGAAAGACACAAAAAACTAAGTAAATCATAGTGTAAAGTTAAATTTAATACCGCAGGCATGGCCATGCTGCCAACATGTGTCAATAGCCTCAACAGTCATGCCTTTTTAAGCCCACTAAATGCCTGTGTCCTAGCCATTAGATATAGATTCAGAGTTGTTCAAACAAAATTTACATTTTTTTTCAAATTAATTGAAGGCCATTGTCCCGGCTTGATAACGAGCTAACAAATGTTCCATTCACAAGAACTAACAAGAAAGAACAATTTGGCTCGTGATGACACATCTTATTTTCCAAATTTTAAAATTAAAGAAATTACCCTAGCTTGGTAACCAATAGCGGTAATGTCGTTCGTGTTAGGACTCATGACCATGGTAGTTCGGCTCGTAATGAGACCTCCTATCCATCAATTAATCAGTTTTATAAAAACTTAGATTAGAATCAACCTTAAATAGGTTACTTAATAGTTGGGGAGGCTATTCTTCTCCTTAAGAGCACGAGATGGTGTGAAAAGTTTTTAATTACTAATCTTTATTGGTTCGTCCTTCTACCGTCAAGACTCATTTTAAATAAACATCTTAGATAATGACTAAAAATCCCTCAAATTGATCATGCCAGGGTTCTTATGAAAACTTATTGTAGTCTTGTAGGCGTGGTCCACCATAGGAGGATTCTCATCAATACCTTCAAAGAGGAACTTAAACAGTTTCCTTAATGATAGTTATTGATCAATAATCAAAGTCTCATTGAGAGAGTGCATAATAATTGAAAATTCAAAAGTTATGCTTTAGGGGATTAAAGTTTCAAGAGTGTTGTTGTAACAATTTTATTTCAAATGACATTTTTATTCATTTCTTCCATACTATCCTACCCTAATTTAAAGAGAGGGAGATCTCCTTTAAGTGTAGGAGTAATTCCAATGTAACTAGGTGTGTAAAAAAAGACTAAATATACTCACACTCAGGTTTAAAATGAAAACTTCAACGCATATAGGAGTAGGAGAAACCAAATTATTTACTTGATATGGTACCAAGAGTTTCCAGTTAATGAGGGAATTGAGTGTGCTAACGATTGTTTGTAACTAGGCTTCAATAGGACCCACATATTCAAGGTTCTCCAACTTGTACAAGTCTTCCACCACTTGATGTTTTCTCTCTTAAGTTTGACAAGGATGGTTAAGGGAAATTCTAGGATTTTCTTCTTGGTGAACTTCAACAATGGTTTTAGAACAAGTTCCAATTATAGATTTCTCCTCTAATGGTTTATGGATTAAAGTTTCTTCCCGAGGTAAATGTTGTGTGGTAATAGGGGAATTTTCTAAATTCATTCCTCTCCCCTCTCTAAAAGATATGGCCTTACATTTAGTAGGGGAGTAAGTAGAAAAAATAGGTGTTTAAAATTGATGTGCAACTTGATAATCAGAATTAAGATTTGATGCACAAATTATTGGGGCCATAGAGAAGGATAACGTGGTGGTGCATTGGACATGAATCATAGTTGTTTTGGCATAGGTAATAGAGTTTGCATGGGGAATTTCCGTAGAGAGGAGGCTCCAAACCATCCTTAAGGTATTGGGAATATATGGCTCGAGGAAGAGGTCTAATGTGGCCATAAGGTGGGGTATTGAATTAGATGAGGATTATAAGTATTCCATGAAATGGTCGGGTTATAGATCTTCTGAGGAACTTGTTAAGGACAATAAATATTATTCAAAGCATTAAACGATGGCGAGTTTTGAATTATACCTGGTTTTCGATTTATTTCCTTGATTCCTGAAATACTTGTTGTAACCCTAGAAGTGATGGGAAATTTCTTGAGTGATCCTCCTTGCACTGCTTATGTTCTTCTTGCAAATCATCCAATTGTAAATTTGGAGAAGCATTTGTAACTCCTATTTTTGTAGCAGATTCCAAAAATTGAAATGAAAGTTCTCAAGAATTCTTACCGATATTGGAGATTCCCCTTGAATACTTAATTTATAATTCACAAACATCATCGTATGGTAAGTGAAAAACATCACATGCTCCTATCATATTTAAAGGTTCTAAAAAATCATCTTTAATTCCTTTGAATATGAGTGTTTTCAAGGTCTCTTCTCCAAATTATGTTTATGTTTTGATTTTTGAAGGTTGTATCTAAATCTCTGAACATAGTCCTCCAAACTTTCATTTTCCCCTTGTGTTATTCCAAAAATATCTTCATCGGCCTAGCAGTAGTCTTGGTATTTTTTCAAGAATACATTTTTCATGTCTTCCCATGTTTGAATGCAGTTTCCTCCAAGGTTCATGAACCATCTAAGCGATGATGCTTATAGGCTAAGAGGAAACACTTGCAACCTTTGAGCATTAGTAAAATAACCATATCCTCTACAAAGTACTTCAAACTCAAATAAGAATCTATTTAGATCTTCATTTTCCAAACCATAAAATTTTGGTAGTGTAGATGGGGAATACTATGCATTTGTGCTACTCTTGGATCTTTGATAGAAAATTCAAAAGTAACAATGTTTTCCATTTCATGCCAAATTAAAAGAGGTTCTCCATGTACTACTTTGAGACTCCTTCTTTGAATTTTATTGCCAATTGATCAGTGAAATAAGTGCAATGGCTGGTTGATATTAGCCTAAAAAATCCTCATTGAAAAATTCCTTGAAATACCATTTCTCCATTTTCAACAAGCTAGTTGGCATATCTAATAGCACATGGTTGAATAGATGGGCGGGTTATTACAACACCCAAGAAATGAAAAAACTTAAAAATAATGAAGGAAATAAACAATTTCAAAGAACCAATTCTAAGGAAATAAAATTTGCAAGAAAAAATATGTAAAGAGAAAACCAAAATGCAACAGGTTACCAAGGTCAATCCCCTAGGCGCCTCCCCAGGAAAGGTGCCAAAATGTTGGGCGTAATAAATAACCTAACATTTAATTGTCAATTCGAGCATTAGTAAACTTAGAGGCGCAACACTAGAAATGCCAGAGAAGGACTTCAACAACCTGCGCTAGTTAATACAACCACACCATTCTGGAAACTGGAAAAAAAGAAAGTACGTTGCAAAAATTTAAATAAAAGGAACTCTCAATTCATTGTGAACAATCCTCATCAATAGAATAAATATTTGAGATTATATTCAGTGTGGTCATAAGATAGAGGAATAATTAAACTCTTTGGGATGTCTGTCTTCTTTAAAGATATTCCTTCCTGCAATAAACTGTCATTCTTGTACTACAACAATGTTCCTGTACCAGAACATTGTGTATGTATTGGGATGAAGTTTATATACCAAAAGCATGTTTTGTACCTGTATTGAATATTTTGACTTTCATACAAGAGCTCTAAGTCCCCGAGCTAGAGCACTCTATTCCTATACTGAGATACCAGTTCCTATACCAAAACAAAGATTCTTGCACCAAAAAACCAATGTTCCTATACTAAGTTTTCATATTACTTTTAGAAAGTAAAAAGGGTGTTATATATATATATATATATATATATATATATATATATATATATATATATATATATATTTAAATTTCATAATTATGTCTAAAATTTTTAAGTGTTGAAGCTTTATACAAGTAAACATCAAACACGGAGATTTATATATGTTTCAAGCGGAAATATGGTTAAAAGTGACATTTAATATTTGTTTCATATTTAAAAATTAACCTTTAATATATTTTTAAAATAGTATATGTGGATTTATAGTGATAAATAAATTAATGTCTATATATTATTTAGTGTCATAATTTATTATATATTATTTATGTTCATAATTATCTACAATTTCATAATTCTCATTTTAAGTAATAAATATTTTATTTTAAAAATTTAGTTTTCTTTATTAGAATTTGAAAGATAATTATAATTTTTTTTGTTATTACTATGTTGAATTTAGGTTAGGTAAGTCTACAAGTTAGGTTAGGTTACATAAGTTTACAATTTACCATCAAAATTAGGTTAGATAAGTTTACAATTTATCTTCAAAATTGTGTGGTGGAGTTTGGATTATTTTAATTTTTAAAACGAAAAACACTTCCCCATTAAACATAAACCTTTTATTTTAATTATTTATAAATCTTTTGGGAAATCACATAGGAAATTATAAAGTCGATCTGTTTAGAACTAGCAGTGTAATTCATCATTCTCTTGATGATAAACTACACTTAGTAGCTCAAAACACCTCAACTCTATAATTTCGTATGTGATTTCCCAAAAAAATTATAAATAGTTATATTTTAAAACTTTGATTTTCCAATGACAAAAAATTGTAATTCTTTATATTCTAATTTGATTTTAGGTTTGGTAACTTTATTTATTGAATAAAATATATACAATATATAGGCCAACTTTATTTGAGCTATAAGATAATAAATGCCCATCATTAAATTTAAATGAATTTAATAAAAGTGAACATACACTGCCCAACCACATTTATCATCATATAAGCCAAAAATAATATATATCACCGAATATATATTACTAAGATTGTGTACTAATTTTCAAGTTTGTTAAACTTAAGCCTTCACGTCCGCTCATATATTTCCGTTACGAAGAGTATGACCGACCGTTACGAAGAGTATGACCGATTATAATTCCGTTACGAAGATTTCATACAAACCAGAATATGACAGATTAAGCAGCTTGTGCAGATGGTTTTACTTAGCGCGTGCAGGTGTATTGGTTTTGAGCTTGAATCAGAAACCACTCATTGCATTTGGATGGCTAGAGTTATCTTTACTCAATGATTATGTCTCGATTGTAGAGTTCAAAAATATTTTGGAAATGAATACATAGAATTGAAATCAAATTATTAACTTTTCTTGTAATTTATTAAATTGTGATATATTTTGGTGGACTTGCCAGAGGCATGGAATAAAGGGTAATGGTGTTTTTTTTTGTTAAAAGATAGTTTATAGAGAAAACGCAGAGGCATGGAATAAAGGGTAATGGTGTTTTTTTTTGTTAAAAGATAGTTTATAGAGAAAACGTTATCCATTTTAAATTTAGTGGGCAAAAATAAAACCAAATCAACTTATTCTAAGAATTAGTAGGGCCAAACTTGGTGGGAGATTTTAAATCTTATACTAAAACCAATTTTTGATAATTTTGACAAAATAAATACTTCTAAATCCCATTGACAAATTAAATACCCATCTGCACTAATCAAACCACTGATTAACGATACCAATCATCTGTTCTCACATTACCTAAAAAATATCTTAAATATTTTTGAAATCCATTTAACTGATGGTGAAAACTTAACTGAAAAACAACGAAATATACCATTGACTTCCATACAAATACCTTTCCACGCCGTGGTATTTCCCTGGACCATGCCTTACAATGCTCACCTTTACACACCACGTGTTTTTTTCCTTGGACCATGCCTTACAATGCTCACCTTTACACACCACGTGTTTTTTTCCTTGGACCACGCCATGTTTTAATGGAGTGGATGCAACAAACAAGGAATTCTACATTAAAACTTTGAATAGAATTAAAAAAAAGAACCGTAGTTTCACAATTTCTTAAATAAGCTAAAATTTTTGGAATTTTTAGTTACATTTCTGATGTTTTAGGAGTTTATTTTGTGTCTTGTTGGTGTTGAATTTCTTTTTATATTGATTAAGGAATTTAAATAAAAAATAATGTTAAATCTATTTCTATTATTCAAAAATGATTGTGAAATTAAAATAACAAAATAATTCTAAACTCATTTCAATCATTAAAAAATAATTATAAAATTAAAATAAAAATAAAAAAATAAAATTTTTTCACCAAACAAAATTGTTGTCTCTTTAGCCCATGGGGCTTGGCCTAATTGTCAGCGGACATTCTGTTAAAGCCTTTGTGTTATTAAACAGTTCACTAGTTCAATGCTAGACTTACAAGCCTTGCGTTCATACGTCCGCCATTACGGATTCCTCTAGACACCAAAAAAAACAAAAAATGTTGGCCAGTTGCGTCGTTAGATAAAAACATTCAAACCAGAGAACTCTTCTAATTTAAAGCCGACCCTATCGCACCTCCCGAGACAAATCAAAACTAAGTCTTCTAATTTATGGTCAAAGCCGACCCTTTCGCTCCTCCCAAGGCAAAATCAAAACTAAATCTTCTAAATTATGGTCAAAGCCGACCCTATCGCACCTCCCTAGGCAAAACTAAAATTAATTAAAGATAGTTGGCAAATATGGTAACTAAAATACCATAGATGGCGGCCTGGTTGACTCGATCTACTCTATTTCTCCACGTCTCTCTTCTCTATGACTCTGCTTTTACAGTTTGTATAAAACGCCACTGCTGCGATCCTTCCTTGCATCTTCATGCTTGCTTCCATTTGTTTCTTCATAACAGATAAACTATGGGAAACCATACATCCTGCTGCATTATGGTGGGAAATAACAGGAAAACCATCCAGCTGGTACGCTCAGACGGCAGCATTAGAATCCTTCCTGAATCCGTCAAGGCGAGCCAAATCACGCATGAATTCCCTCAAAATTTAGTGTGTCATTCCGACTCATTCTACATCGGGCAGAAAACGCCCGCGCTTTCTCCAGACGATCAGCTGAAGGCGGGCAACATCTACTTCCTTCTGCCTAACCATTTCTTTCATTCTCCTCTATCGCTCGTATTGCTGGCTTCCTTAATATCGCCGCCGACGCTGCCAAAAGTTGCCCTTTCTCCCGCTGCCGGGGCAACTCCCGCTCTCCGCAGCATCGCACGCGCGTCTGCTCTCTGCCAGCCGGTTGAGATACAGAAAAGCGATGCTGGCGGTGGCCTTCGGATCAGAGTCTGCCCGCAGTTTATTACAAAACTTATGGAAGATGGGAGGGTGAACGTTGATGAACGCAAGGTTCCATTGACCAGGGATTTCGCAGATGATGAGCCTTATAGGCTCTGCAATACTCCTGAATTGCAGAAACATTATAAGCAGTTGGTGAAGTCCAGAGGGCGGTGTTGGAAGCCAAAGCTTGAGAGTATCAGGGAAAAGGAGGAGAAGGTTGGCCACAGGATATTCAGGAAAATTAAGAGATCGATTCCGATTAGCAGCTTTTGATCTGTTTGATCAGTTAAATGTATATTATTTAGTTTTCTTGGCATTTGTCCATATATCAATTAAACCACAGATTGGCGAAATTGTCTGGTTCAATATTTTTGTCCATAGCTTCTTCGTGCAGTTTTTTTTCCATTGGACTTATAATCATTTGAACTAATTCAGCAAAACATGAGAATGTGGCACGAAAAAATGCCATTTTCGGTATTTCTTTTTCAGAGTAGTGACAATTTTGTCGGAAATTTTAAACAACTAAAATTTACAATCTGGCCAAAATATAGTTTAAATATCTTGGAAATTTTAATGGGTTAAATTCAGAAACAAAATTTATTTTAAACAACTAAAATAACAATCTAGCCAAAAAGAATTTATAATATCTTGTTTAAAAGAAAAATGCAGTAATACTCATTCAATATAATATGTTTTCAACCTGTTAAAATTACATTCAAAAATATATTTTAAACCTGTAAAATTCACAATCTCAAAATATTAAATACAATGCAAGGAATTCAATTTACAGGTTATTGGGTGTCTTGGAAGATCTACGAATAAAGTTTACAAGTTATTGGGTGTCTTAAAATATCTACAAATAAAAAAGTTTCTCCTACTTTTAATGTTTTACTTAATAATAATTGACCGTGTTTTCATTTAATACCGAATCTTTGACTACATAATATGTTTAAATGAAGATTTAGAAATAGTCTATCCATTAACATATCATTTATGTTAATGTCTTTTCCAAGAAGCTCAACCACAACATTCATTACATAAATGTTTATGGTCCATCCATTAAGTTACATATATGCGAAGACTAGTGTGCAGCAGATGTGTGGGTTGTTGAGGAGAATAACGAGTTGCTCCAGGGAATGTGAAGACTAGTGTGCAGCAGATGTGTGGGTTGTTGAGGAGAATAACGAGCTGCTCCCGGGAAAGCATATGGCAGAGAGTGTTGCGTGGGCCAATGGTTGTGAAGAACAAAGTTGATATCATGCAATGTGGTTGCCACTGCCATTTATAAGGAATACGAGTTTTTATTTGGATTGGAGTTTATATATATAGGAAATTGGTGCTTCTATCTCTAATGGTTGCATGAGAAGGCTTGGGGTTGGTGCCTTTTACAAGTTGGTGTTTGCATAAATCTAAGGAGCCCTAAGTTAGTTCTTGCAACAAAATCGTGAAGTTGTATTTCACATGGTACTTTAGTAAGCTAGAGATGTGTATGCAAAAGAAAGAGATTGGCGCTTACTGCTAGTGCATGCTAACAAACACTCAAGGGGATTTGGTGCTTCGTGTGAGTGGTGACAAAATTGATGTAATAGAGTAGGTGCTCTTATTTTACATCAATCACAACAACAAGCTTTGGTGATTTTTTCTTAAAAGAGTTTCCACTTAAAACCTCTTTGTCTCATGTGTTTGTCCCTCATGATGTATATGCTTGTGTTGCTTTATATGGGTGTTGTTATGGTTGTTAATTTCACAAGACATATTTCATAAGGAAATGGGATAGAACACAAAAAAAAATGATAAAATGATGACTTCTTTGGGGGGTTAAAGCCAAGGATGAAGAATTAACACTGCAACCCACTCCTGTTTTATGGATGAAGTTTATGTAGAAATGATATATTTTACCTTGGCCAAAGGTATTAATTATTTAAGTTTATTTAAAAGAAAGAGTCAATACTTTCAAACTATTTTGGGAAGGTTTTTGGATTCTCGTGGAAATGTATATGGTAGACAATAATGTATTAAATATATATCAGTATAGATTTATTTTAAACGGATCTAACATGAGGCTAGAGGGATCAAAATTCTTTATGTGCAAATTTCTTTGAGAGTGCAAAATAAAAGGTATAATTTTTCAATGTTTAAATTGTATTTTTGGATGCTATATAGAATATATAACTTAATCAATCAACCCAAAATAGCTAGTGCATACAAGGAATTCGAATTTCTCAGCTGAAGTGGAGATGACAAGGCAGTGTCAGATCAAGTGGAGATGACAAGGCAGTGTCAGATCAATGTAGACAAATAGGAGGCTTGGTGAAAAAATATTTGGTTAAGTATTGGTCATATTTTCTCATTAAGCAGAGAGAACAATTATTCTTTTGCATGTTGAGCTCACAGTTGGAGTTAGCAATTGTAATAGTTTATCTATTCAACTCATTAATGCAAAGGATTGAGAGTTTTTTCCCACTTGGTTCCCGTAGAAATCATTGTATATTTGTGGTTTTCCTTATTCCATATCTATGAATGTTGCTCTAAATTATGATTTCCATTCAACAGATCAGTAGAGTAGAATTGTGTCTCTTAATTTTACTTTAACTTCTTGAGAAGTTGCAATTCTATCAAATTTCTACAAAAAGTCTTTATTTGGTTTCAACAAAAAAAACATATACTTAAAACAATACCAAACTATAAAATATTGAAATCACTTGAAATGTTTTAACCATAAAATATATTTTTTTCCAATATCTTTATATGATATATCTTAACCTAAATATATCTTAATTAGTTATCATATATATCTAAATAGTTTATTTAAATCCTGTGTTGAAATATTTTTGAAAAGTATAAGGTTTAAACATCTTACTGAGGTCTTTTACATCTAATTACTTTACATGAAATTACATTAGGTAATTCATTTTCTTGTTCATGAAAGTATCATCCTGAATTTCTATGATGTACTTGGAAACTTGAATTGTTATATCTCTTTATGTGGAGGTAATTCAGCATTGGAACACAAATGGATTTCTTAAAATAGAATATTAGGAACTGAAAATCCGTTTATTCTTCTTAAAATACTTTATAAAGAAGAGTTTTTTCCTCTAGTATTTTTACCATTTTATTCGGTAGAACACATGGTAGAGAATGAAAATAGAATATTAGGAACTGAAAATCCATTTATTCTTCTTAAAATACTTTGTAAAGAAGAGATTTTTCCTCTAGTATTTTTACCATTTTATTTGGTAGAACACATGGTAGATAATGATGCACTGCTCTTTTTCTCATAATGTTTGGAATTTATACAGATTGACTGAGTGTTTTGTGTAGCTTCATTATTGTTTGTTTTATACCAATAACTTCATTTCTATTTTTTGTAGTTACCAATAAAAATTAAGCTTCTTTATACCAATATAAATTAAGCTTCATTGTTTGTTTTATACCAATAGCTTCAGTTTTTTTATACCAATATATAGTTTATATAGTTTTCTCTACCTTCATTATTGTACAATGTTCATCATAAGAGAGTATTAATTCTTATGGTTTATGGAAAATATGGATGAACAATAGGTACATTTGGTTACATACATTGGAAGGGGGTATAAATGACATAGTTTGAGAAACAATTCCAAAATGCCATTTGTTTGGCATATATGAAATTTTTTTGTAAGTATGTGGAGATAACATGTGAAAATGATACTATGGAGTACAACTAGTTAATGATGGACTTATTTTTTATTTTTTTGACTCGCAAAGGAGAGACAAGTCCTAGATGCAACCAATCAATCATTATGTTGGTAGGAGTTTTACTTCCTATGGACCCTAAGGATCATGGCATATTGGGTCATGTTACCCACCCCTAGGTATGAGTTGTTCTATGCTACAATTTTCCGGCTAGTTGTCATACGCTATTTATTATATGTTGTCTTTTTCTTTCAATTTGTTTTTAAAATATATCTACAATTTGATTTTTTTAGATTGTAACTTAGCGAACATGATTGTTATTAAGTTTCCAATGTGTTATTTTTCTATGGTGATGTTTTATTTGTTTTGTTTATATAGGTCATCTGGCCACATAGTGCTACTATCGCCTAATAGAAGAAAAATTGTTCGAGTTTCTTTCTTTTCTAGGGGAAAATGGAATAACATAGTTAAAATTGAGGTATATGTTGTATAAATCATTTATAGTATGTAGAAATTTTAATAGAATTATGGGTTGCCTGGATTCTCTCGATCTAACAATTATATGCCATTGTTAAATACAAAATCCTTCTGCTAAAATATTTGTGGAAATTTAATCGTCAATTGCAAACACATGAAGAAAGGTCAATCACACATAACCCATATGTTTTTAACGAGAAAGCATAAAGCTAAAAACCCCACTATAATATATTATGTATATATCATGGATCATGAAACAATATCATAAAAAACTCTAATCCAAGAGCTCTCAGTACAATATACAATCGTCTCACACTGTCATACAAAAATTGGCAAATACATGCACCAATTTACTGCCTCTTGAAAACCTGCCTCCACTGCGCAATCCTTGCTGATCACAATCCCTAAATGAATTCGATCTTGCCTTGCATTGACTGCGCAATCCTCATTGGCATCTCCAATGTGTGTGTGGTTGCATGAGTGCACACACTAATGTCACAAGAGATAGTGAAATTGTCCCTTTCACCTACCTCTCAACTGCGTCTCCATTGGATCTGACATGCATGTAGTTAACAGTAGTATTTCTTCCATTGCATGTGAGACCACTGCTTGTGAATTAATTAAATAATTAATTCATTAATCTCTCACTAGTGTATCTTTAGTTACAACTAGTTACAACTAGCACAACTAAGTTTAACTCACTTAACTGAGTTAAACTAATTTACAACTCACATAACTACACATATAACTCTGTTACAACTTTGAATCACTCATTTACAACTAAGTCAACTCACATGTCCCACCAACCAACCTTATAGCTCAAAATTCCTTCAGCTAATGGGTTTTCCACTTCGGTTAACTGAAATCAAGTGCTTCAAGAGAATAGATTACTATTTATTGTTTAATTATTATTAAGAGATCATAATAATTGACATGAATTCTATTTTTAGACATGAAATATACGAATCAACTTTGCACATGCATTCCAAAAATAGATGCCCATTCATAAATATAATTTTCTCAACCATCTATAAATAGACTCCCGCTATAAATAGAATTTGCTCACCATTCTAAAAATATTCATACACCTAAAAATAACCTGTGGGCCCCACCTAGTGTAGGTGCTTAATTTTCACTAGGATCATCATCTTGTTGAATCTCAACACTCCCTCTCAACAAGAAAGGGGTTATCCTTCACCCCGATCATGTCTCTATGGTATTCTAATTTTCTCCTAGTGAGTGCCTTCATCAGAATATCTGCATCCTGAGCTTCCATAGGAATGTACTGAAGCAACATGATCTTCCGCTACACACAATCTCTGATATGATGATACTGGATATCTATATGCTTAGATCTATCATCAAACACATAATTAATCGAGAGTTTAATGCAACTTTGATTATCACAATTAATCATTGTAGGATCTAAATGAGAGCAAAAAAAACCAACCAGGATCTTTCTCATCCAGATAGCCTCACATGCAGCTTGAATTGTTGCCATGTATTTTGCTTCCGCTGAACTAAGTGCCACTGATCTCTGTTTCCTAATGTACCAAGAAACAACTGTAGATTCGATATTGAATACCCCTCCTGATGTGCTCTTTCTGTCCGTTGGGTTTCTTGCCCAATCTGCATCCATGAAGCCATGTAACTTCTCCTCATCTGTCTATTTGTACCATAAGCCATACTCAGATGTGCCCCTGAGATATCTTAGGACATGCTTTCCCACCTTCAAAAAGAGCTTGGTAGGCTTAACCATCGCTTGACTAAGCTGGTTCACTGCATAGCATATGTCCAGTCTTGTATTTATTAAATACACGAGAAAACCCACCAACTATCAATAGACAGTAGCATCCACTACCTCTCCAAATGTAGCGTCCTCTTTCCTCCAATTTCCTGGAAGAGGAGTATCCATGGGTTTGCATCTCTCCATGTGAAACTTACTCAATATCTCCCTTGCATACTTGCCTTGAAACACAAAAATTTCACCATCTCACTGCCATATTTCCAATCCAAGGAAATAATGAAGGAGGCCCATATCCTTCATCTCTAACTCCTTTGCAAGGTCCTACTTGCATGAGCTTATCAGTTGCTCATCACTAATCTGTATTAAATCATCACAATAAAGAAAAATGATTAAAAACTTACCCTCCACCATAATCTGGTATAGGTTTGCATCTACCTAACTCTTGGTGAAGCAAAGTCTAATGAAATAGTCGTTGATCTGAGTGTACCAAGAACGTGGTGCTTTCTTCATCCCATACAATGCTCTTTTGAGTCTGCACATATGCGACTCGCTGCTGAGTATCTCAAATCCTTCAAGCTGGTCAATGTACACTTCTTCCTCAATGATCCCATTAAGGAATGCAGTCTTCACATCCATCTGATGAATGTGCCAACCCATCTGCGCTGAGAGAGCAAGGATGGTCCTTATGGAAGAATACCGTGTGATAGGTGCAAAGGTTTCTTCATAATCAATCCCCTTGATCTGTGAGAAGCCCCGGGCCACAAATATGGACTTGTATTTCTCAACACTCCCATCAGCAACTTGCTTTACCTTGTAGATCCATATTGAACCTACCACTGATTTATCAACCGACCTTGGAACAATTTCCCAACCTCTGTTTCTGACAATGGAGTCATACTCCTCCACCATTGCATCTACCCATGTGGGTTCCTACACTACTTCCTGAAAGGAATATGGCTCAGTCACAATACATTTACTATTGAGAGCCATGTATCCAGTGAATCGGTCAGGAGACTGTCTTTGTCTGCTTTGTGAAGTAGGGACTCGTACATTCTATGTCGCATGAAGCTTTAGCCTCTCAGCTTCTGTGGCATGCCTTCTACCAATTCTGATGTTTGGCTCTGCGTGAGTGGACTCATCCACTCCATGAGCCTCCTCCTATGGCTAATCCACATCTAGAGACTCACCTTTGGGAACAAACAGTTCCTCTTCTGCATGCAAGTTTAGCTCCCTCTCAAGTGACAACTTCATGGCTTTCTCCTCATTGAATTTTATATCCCGTCGCATCATAGTCATTCAACTATTTGGAAAATACACATGATAGTTATGAGGTGTTTCTGTGTACCCCACAAATATCCCAACTTCAGCAATCAGCTCGAGCTTCTTCCTAGTGTTATTGGTCACATGCACATAAACAGATGACCCAAAAATCTTTAAATGAGAAACATCCAATTTCTTACTAGTAAAATATTCTTCAGGTGTGCTCATGCCAAGTATCCTATGAGCACAACGGTTTTGCACATAAACTACAGTGTTTCATGCTTCCGCCCACAAATGCATTGGTAGGCCCTGATCCTGCAGCATCACTCATGTAGCACCCATGATCATTCTATTCTTCCTCTCTGCAACCCCATTTTTCCGTGGATTATGAGGCACTATGAGTTCTCTTTGAATTCTTTCTTTGCTATAGAAGTCTTTGAATTCATTCAATATATATTCTCCACCATTATCGCTCCACAGAGCCTTCACTTACTTCCTCGACTCTTTCTCCACCAATGCTTTAAACTCATAGAACTTTTAGAATGTTTCATCCTTCTTCTACATGAAGTAGATCCAACATTTACGAGAAAATTCATCAACAAAAATAACATAATACCTGTGTTTTTCTGTTGAAGCAACCGATAATGATCCACACACGTCTGTGTGAACTCTCTCTAGGATCACCAAAGCACGGTTCTCCTTTTCATGAAAGGTGGATTTTGCATACTTCCCCATGGTGCAACCCTTGCACTGATCTAACTGAGCAAGTGTTCCCATTGGAAGTCCAGTAGATATTTGTTGCATGACTTTCAAAGCTCCATGATGAAGATGGCCCAATCGTTTGTGCCATAACTTGACCTCATCCTGGCTCACCACTTTTTCTGCCTTGCTGATCATGTTGCACAACCTTCTACCTCCAACTTGTAGATATTCTTGACTCGAATCCCTATCCTCTTGGCTTTACTGGTTATTTTATGTCACAGGAAGGCTTTTCCATCGTTGAAAACAATGTCATATCCTATGTCCTCCAACATCGCGACTGAGGCCAAGATTTTCTTTAGACCTGGAACATGCATAAAATATTTCAAAAGAAATGGTTTACGTGATTCCATCTCAAAGGTAATGGTACCAATGTCGGTCACACTATATTGTTTGTCATTGCCCATCTCTATATGCATTTGGATATATTTCTCCTCCAAGTCACTGAAAATCTCCTTATCTCTCGTCATGTGGAAGGAAGCACCACTATCAAGATACCATACCAATCCCATTGCGCTTGAAACCAAGCATGCGATCAAAGAGAAATCAAGTTCAAATTGTGAGGCAATGGCCTCACCAACTGCAACTCTAACAACCTTCTTTTTCTTCTTTTTCTGTGGGTAGTTAGTGGTGATATGCCCATGTTCGTGACAATGAAAACAATTCACCTTGGAAAAATACAACTTCTTTCCTTTAGCCTCGGATTTTGAGTGGAATTTATTCCCCTTCCCTTTCCTTGCCTTGGCAGCCGAAGCACAATCCTATTCATCATCATGATTTGATGAAGAGCCATCTCTGGTGTTCCACCTGAACTCCTCCTACTCTAGATCTGACCACGTTTGTTCCCAATCTGGTAGTTTTTCCCTTCCATTGACAAAGTCTTGATAACTATGCCAACTCTCACGAAGTGCCAAGAGAGCCAAGCTCACCAAATCATCATCAACAACCATGATTCCCACACTCCCCAGTTCCTCCTGACATTGGAAAAACTTTGTGGGATACTTAGGAATATTGTCGCCCTTCTCCATTTTGATCTTTCTGAGTTTATCCTTTAGTGCCAATTTCCCATGGTTGCTGCTGCTTTGGAAAAGATCTGTCAAAGCCTTCCAAGTAACATATGGAGTGTCTTTCCCATGAAGGCTTGAGAAAATATGGTTTCGCACACCTTCCAATAGAAACCTTCTTGTCTTCGCTACTTTCTTTTGCTAGGCACACTAGTAAAAAACAATGAAATTAATGACTAGGTGACTAAAAAATTTAGTCACCGCAATTATTTCAAGTGAATTACTACTAAATTTGAGCAATTTTAAGTGATCAAACTAAAAATGACTATCTTAAATGACTAATTTAGTCTAGGAATAAAATATACGACTAGATGATAAGTGACTAAACTAAACGCGACTAACTTAAATGACTAATTTAGTCTTGGGATAAAATATATGACTAGATAATAAGTGACTAAACTAAAAGCGACTAACTTGAATGACTAATTTAGTCCAAGATTAAAATATATGACTAGATAATAAGTGAAAAAATTAATAATAATGAATGTAAATGACTATTATAGTCCAAGAATAAAAATATGACCAAATAACAAGTACAACAAGTATATGAATTAGTCATCTATGTCAGTAATTTTTAATTGTGTAACTCCATAAATGGAAAATTGCAATTTTGATACCGAAATGTTACATTCACTATAGGGGTCTCTCAATCCATCTGCAGTGTTAAAATTCTCTTAGTCGTGTCCATTCTTTCCATCAAGTTGTTGATAAGTGCATGACAGTTCTCCAAGCAACAATGTTAGATACCCTACCCCTCATTTACCTCATAGCGATCAAACCCACGATTCCCCTTGCCACCACGGGCTCCTCCACCTTGATGACTCTGCTTTTGAACAATCGAATCCCCACCCCTGCTAGCCCCTCGCTTACGTCCTCCACAACCCCCATGGGCACCTACACTAGTGAGTCGTGCACACCCCATAGTATTGCCACCCTCGCATGGAGCGTCCATGATTATTGTCGAGTCCACCACCCCCATAGGGCCATACATATGAAAAGTGTTTTGGTTGACCTTGCACAACCTTAATACTGATACCCATTCTTATTTCTCCTTCACGGATTGCATAATATTTCTATGTCTAGTGGGAAAAAGTATCATAGACTACTCATGAACAAGTTTTCACTTCAAAATCAAATTTACTCTAAATAACACACATGTAAAGACTACATGATAAAAATTTATCTCTTGATGAGATGTATAGTAGAATAAAAAAAGATACATTTAAATTGATTCTTAATAATATTATTTATATTTATATAAATTTCACTTCTTTATATCTAAAATTATTTTTAATATACATATTTTTTATTCCAAATATTTAACACACAAATCATATTTATTTTATACATTACTAAACACTGAGTTATAAAAAAACTTTTATCAATATACATACTTTTTATTTTACACATTATTTATTTGGGCTAATAAAAAAAAGTCATACATAATCCTCCCGAAAATAAACCTTAGAACTTGTGGGACCTAACAACTGCACGTTAGAATACAATCACAAAGCTCACCACAACCTCAAAGCTAAACGTAGACGATAATTTATCCAGCCACTCAAACTAAGCTCTAAAGCTAAACGTAGACAATATTTTACCCAGCCACTCAAACCAAGCCCTAGAGGTCGTAAGGGAAATGTGGTTCTTTTTAGTGAAATATAAACCATCGAATGGATAGAACCCCCATTTTTATTCAAATTTTAGATGGCGCCATGACCGGATCGTTGATATTTTCAAAGGAATCTTAACCGAGTACTTTTCTTACAATGTTATGGGGTTGTATTGTCTGGTTTTATCAGCCGTCTATACCTTGGCGTCAGTAATAAGTGATTCGGGCACAATTTGTTGGATTTTCTTCAGAATTGAGGCGATTTCAGCCAATTTTTAGGGTATTGATGGATTCCAGGTATTTTCGCTCCATACCCTGTGATTCAGACTCAGACGTTCTGGGAGAGTTTTTCCCCAAACGTTTGGTCATTTTCTAGGGTAATATCAGAAATAAAAGATGGGAAAGGCTTAAGTGGGAAGAGCAGCGGCATATAGCCCAAAGTGCGGCAAGCCGGAGGGTTCAACTCGATCTTTGGATTGACGACACTGGGAATTGCAGTGAATCAATGGGTAAGATTTTCGTTTAAGACTTTAATAGTTTTATCTTTCTTTTATGAAGATAAATTAATAATTTCTGCTAATCCGCCTGGTTTATGTCCATTCAAAGTGTTACAGAAATTAAAATACGTGTATTCTCATGTTGGTCAAATATGCCTGCTACTGATGAAATTTAGGAATTTTTGGATTCCTGTTATATTTTATAATAAGATAAATACAATTTCCTATTCAGGAAGAGTTGTGGTATTTTTTTCGTTTATAATGTGTTAGCATTGTTGGTCATGCCAACGTGGATACACGTCCTTGGGGGATTTGAACCCATGTCTGAGAAAGTAAAGTAGTTTTTGGCCATAGTCTGCTCAATTGTGTTTATAACGTCATTGTTGCGGTCTTTTTATCCATTTTCTGCAAAGTGAGGGGAATTTTATGTAACTTACAACTTACTAAATTTCCGCTACAAGTTTTCCAATTAGCGTTGTCAAACCCAAACAATCTTGCAACTATGACAAAATCTCCTCAGCACTAGAGCATCTGGGATACACCGTAAACCTTTTAACTACTAATAATGTTGTAAATTCTAAAAATGGGTGCAAATTTGCCAGATTTGGCTCTGCAAGCCACTTGAATATACATATCCTTGTCCTGTAGACAACGGTTTCATAACCCCATATTAAATGTCTGTCTTACTAGACATTTATCTGATTTTTGTCTATAGCATCCAAAAAAAAAAATATTTTGAAGTTTGTACATGGAATTGCAAGAGAGGTTGTTCTCTTCTCTTATCATCACAAAATTTTGTACATGGATTGCACGAATCTATAACAAATTTGCGCAGATTTCACTCGGTTTGATGAAGTGGGTGAAGATTAGAGACCGCCATCATTATGGAGAAAGGCATCGGTATAAATTTTTTTCGTTGAGTATTATGGAAGCTGCTCACTGATTGAGGTCGAGGGAGAAATTGAAAGCATTCTCATATCATGGCTAACAGTCAAGGGTTTCATGGCATTTTCACCACCTAACTATAGAAGGTAAATTATTTTATTTTCCCTCGGTAGTTGTTAATACGTATCCAGTTAGTAAGAATGAAAGGTAGTCATAGGGATGGGATGGATCTTCTCCCCTCTATTTTCTTGTATTCATATCTTGTGTGTATTAGAGCTAGTGATTTCTTGGTGAAATGAATGCACAGGAATCAATATTTAAAACATGTCATCTCCCTCCTATAATTCATAATCGTTCAAGACTGCTCGGTCAAGTAGTTAATTCATTGCCCTCTTGGTCTGGATCCTTTCCATTCTCTCCTGTAACGAAAATGAAAGGAATTATTTGCTTGCGGGGGTGATCGATAGATGAGAAGTTCCTGGGTCAATATCCTGACCTGTTGGGCTTGGGCTGGCCTTAATGAATGCTCCCCAAGTTGGGAATCAATCAATACGAGAGGCATAACGAGTAAGTATGGAATGAAAGGCTGGTTAGTGGGGATGATGGCCCCAAATATTGGAGGGATCATCTACAACAAGGATAGGGAGGGATTTGATTCCTTTTTACTTAAATTTAGATGAAGTGGTTGTATATAGATGTGATTCTGTTGGTCCATAGTCAGATAACAGTAGTTGATCCAGTTGATACGTTCGATAGGTCTTTCCCTTCATAGGGATTCGACCCCCTCTATTTGTTTAGGGTCCCTCCTACTACTTTCCTCAGGAGAGCGGCTTAACGCTCCTCCACTAAGTTTATTCCTACCACAAATCATTATGTCACTGGTTCCCATAAGCACTTTCAATCCCTAATCCTGCATTCGTCCCCCCCTAGTAAATCCCTCCGACTTAATCTGTTTTCGTCAAGTCTCTATCCGTTTATCCACCCCCCCCGGGAGGATCGAACTATAGCATGTTCCCAGCCAGCAAGACCAAGCCAGTGGTACTAGCGAGCGATATTCTAATTGTTCCTATATGATGCCACCATAAAGATTTACCTGCTGCCATGAACAACAAAGAGAATAGATCTCTTTAACATATGATCTCGTCATAGAGACATTGACAAAGGCCTTGAATGGATTGGTTATTTATTTCATGAGGAAAGCCATAAGCGTAGCAGCACAATTCGGTAGTGACACAATCGTTGGGTTGGCTGGGTTGGCTATTAGTTCCTCACCTTAGATCTGGGTAAGTAAGAGATATACTATAGCCAATTATCCACCCAACAACCCTATTGAATGTTCGCTCTCACTGATAGCCACGTAGATAGACCTATCTTCATTCAATAAAAAATATATCTATCCACGAGCCAACTTTCAAGGAGGTGGGTAGGATATGAGGTCAACTATCCACCTAACTGTCTAAATGGATAAAAAGAGAAATGACTATTAATAGGGCTAGGTTATATTCCCCTTTAGTTCCCTTAAGCTTCCTTTCAGTGTCTTCCAACTTGCAAGACCTAGGGAATAGAACTCGTGCCAACTGCAAAGATTCTTGGTGTTTTAGTTTATTTGGAAATTTTAATGCATAGAATTGGGACACACGGCGGTCATTAGGTGTTTTTTAAGATATGTGCAATATGAAGAGTCACAAAAATTTCAGAAAAGCATCTACAAAATTTGTGACTGTGGCATATTAAAACAACAAGGAAAATAAAAAAATTAAAGACAAAGTATAAATGTAAATGTCACGTTAAGCATGTATGACCTTTTGTCCATGTTCCACACCATTCGAGAGGTCATAGATGACGAAGGGCACCTCCAGGAGTTCCACAACAATTTTGGAGAGCCCATCAGCAGTGGAATTGAGTTCATGCAGCATATGTGTGAAAGAGATCCATTCAAAAGAGAAGAGAGTGTCCTTTATGTCTTGAAGATTATAGTGAAGGTAGCTATTCTCGATTTGGATTTTATTGTTTCCTCAATAGATAGAAAGCCTTAAATCCCCCATGGACCATTACTTGATTTTTCTTAACAAATTTTAATGAAGAAAACTGTAGCAAGGTGCACAATGCAATAAATTATAAATGGTTGTTTGTACCTTGCCTAAGAGCGATACCATATGGGTAAATCATGTGATTGAGTGATAAATAAAACCAAACTAACACCACATTGTGTTAGGTGCCCTTAAGCTGCTCTGTAAGAGGGCACATGATCAGGATGCACCTCCTCTATGGCTCGTGATCAGCTTTATGTTTCATTCATAATTTTACCACTAAGTGATCTCTAGAAGGATGTTTCGAGTGTTGAAGATAACTTTGTTCCTAGCCTACCAAATATTGTTTACCAAAATAGTGGGGATGCCCATGGAAGAGGTTGTCTTTATTTTCCAGCCATGTCATGAGATTGTCTTCCAAACTTGTGGAAGACCACGAGCCATTTGTATGCAATTATGACACTAATATGTTGATTACTTGCATTGTGTATGCACAGGAGATAATTAAGTGTGCAATGCTCTTTGATGAATATTCACATTAATAGTATAAACTAGGACCTTCCTAGTTCATCTTCATGAGATTGCCCCAAGTTAAAAGTTTGTTATTTAATGCTAGCCAAAGTGTAGTTTTATATTTTAGGGATGCTTGTATTTTTTGTATAGGTTTCCATCGACAGTGTGTTTCCCCAGTAAATAGGGAAACGATGTGAGACTCGTAGCCCAATTTTTAGTGAAGTCCCCATTGTTGGGATTTTTTGACAATAACAGCTTAACATTGATCTCCTTCCAAAGTTTGATGATATTTGTAGTGAGGGGATTGAAGCATGTTTCCCATTCTACAACATCTTGTCCTACAAGGTGAAAATTTGGGAAAGTTTTCCATCTTGTAGGCCCCCATGCCAAGGGGGATTGTTCTTTTTCATTTGTGAGGACATAACACCACTTTTAATTTAAGTGCTTGGTGAACTTGTTTGATAATCTATAGGCATCAACTAATCCCATGCATGGATCTAATCCTAGCTTCACACTTA
>CM076572.1:1241579680-1241737652 GCA_034641835.2 Pinus albicaulis | reverse complement strand
ATGAAATGTTGTGCTCCTTCTTCGACTGTCCAATTAAAAAATTTTCTGATAAAAAAATTCTCTTATATCTTAATCAAGATATTTGGGATAAGTGGGACATTGTCTTTAATTGTTACCAACTAGGCACATTAAAGTGTTCTCCAAGCCGACCTGATTTTGAGAACTAAAAGAAGAACAGTCTACACAGTTTGACAACGGCTACTTTTCGTCCCCTTCAGGGATTAACCATAGAAGAAATTGGTTTAGTGGCAGAAAATTTATTGAATGGAACCATTTGGTTTTCTATTCCACCTAATCATCCAACAGATGCCATAAAATTGAAAGATTATTGTTCTAAATTGAAAACCAACAGAACAATATTGGATGCAATGGTTGCATATTGTCAAAGTCATGATGAGAAATTGAATGATAAGACTCTTAACACATTCAATATTCTTGAGCATTATGGAATTAACGAGCTCATATTTTCCAATTTCTGCAAAACTGTGGAGGGGTCTACTTATGTAAAAGGAACACGAAATACAAAGATAGATTCCCTTTCTAAACAAGCATGTGGAGTCATTGACAGAATGATAAAAGAATCAACAAACATTCAACAGATTGACAACAATTTTGAATTTGGTTGTCATTTTGGAGGGCCTGATCTTTTGTCAACACTTTTGCACTCTTTTCCATGTCAGTTGCAGCCATTTTTACATACTGACCTTGTTGTTCTGGATACAGTGGCTTTGAAAAAAGAACCATTCCATAAGAGCTATTATATTGAATTTTTTTGATTTCTTATCGAAAAAAACGAGTTGAATGACTTTACTACTGTCCTCTTAGTAGAAATTTGGTTTTGTAATGATGTACGTCAAACTTTGGAAATTGCCATACAGAACTCCAAGTTCAAATATAAAATGACTACTGGAATTTATCAATATATGTCCCAAAATAATTATAGTTATGATATAGTTTTGACTATACATTTCTATACTTCAGAATTAAAAATGTTCGAGGCTTCAAAATACTCTCACACATTTGAAGACACACTTGATGAAAATGAGAGAGATTATGGTTTCTAGATAGATTTATTGGAAAGACATCAACAATGTAGTGATGCAAAAGTGGTCATTTCTCTTTATGCGGGGGCAAATTTAATCAAGGCTTGTTGTACATATAGAAGAAGAATTGCATGTGTTGTGAAAATAGAATCACAAAGGACAATAATGTTGAATAGTTACAAATCTTTTCAACTATCAAACCAAGGATCCATTAGTTTCTTGGAAAATTCAGGTACTATAGTTTCTTTGTTGTTTCTCTTATAATACTTTGGATACTATTTTGGTCAAATTTCTTAGTTGTCAAAATGTTTACTACAATGACTAATGATGGGGATTCTAAAACAGGGAATGATGAAAGTGGGAAGCAAACAAATAATCAATATAGTGCACATGATGTTGAAACAAATTTAGAGATGGAAATAGGAGGAGAAGATGTTATTATACCAGGTACATAATTTGTTTGGTTATTGCTCGTGTTACTTTTTTAATTTATTTAATTTTCATATTTATAACATTTTCGAATGTCTATTATAGGGAATTATGAGAAGAAAGGAATTAATCAAGACATTGACCATGAAATGATGGATATATAAATAGGTATTAGTCTCTCTCTCTCTCTCTCTCTCTCTCTCTCTCTCTCTCTCGGGACATTCACTTGTCATTATATACTTTCTTTTTAAATAATTTATAAATATATATATATATATATATATATATATATATATATATATATATATATAATTCTAAATTATTTAAAAAGAAAGTATATAATGACAAGTGAATGTCCCAAAAAACTACAACCAAGGCCAAAATATTATATGGACGATTAAAGATTATTCATTGTTTATATAATTGATTGATGCTTTTATTCATTGTCACAATTTATAACATTTTTTATGTTTATCATAGTGACAAAAGGGAGAACAAAAACATTGATCAAATGCATGTGAAACAAAGCTATAATCAAGCAAATGATATCATATTAGGTAGTTAACATGAACTTTGTTGTTTATTCTTTTGTTTGTTTTTTTATTCAATTAATCATTGTCACAATTTATAACATATTCGTTGTACATTATAGAGACAAATAATGAGAACGAAGACAATAATCCGAAGATTGATAAACAAAGTTGTAATCAAGAACAAAATATAATATCAGGTACTTGTAATTTTCCCATTTGCTTTCCTTATTATTTAATATTTTTATTCATTTTCACAATTCAAACTATTTTATATGTTTAATGTAGAGACAAATAAAGAGAACAAAAACGATGATGAGGTGCAAAGTTATAATTATGAAGATAATGCCATATCAGGTACATATTACTTGTCTTTTTGCTTTATTATTATTATTATTATTATTCTTCAAATTCTAATGCTTCTATACCATAACATTGTATATGTTTATTATAGGAAAAAATAAAAATAACAAAACTAACAATCAAAATAATGTTAAAAGTGCGTGGGTGTGTATTTTGTAGGTTACATTGATAAGGCTTTTCTTTAATTGCGAATTTTGTATTGAATATATATTTTATTACATAATTTGATCATATTGAATTGAAGATTTAATATTTTTAACTCCAGGTTCTGTGAAGATGATAAAAGAGAAGATTGTTTCATCTATAAGTAGTCAAAAGAACACTCATGGTAAGTGTATTGTTTCGATATTTTTTTTAGTAATTTTTGTAACAAGAATAAAATGGTTTGACTAGACTATTTTTTATTGTATTGCAGCCCAAAAGAAATTAGTTATTCTTGAATTAAGGGAAATTTTTTACCATAGCATCGATGATGAAGCAACAAACAAAGGACATATTGAGAAAATGGGAACTGATGCAGATTACAAAATAGAGAAAAAGTTATTTTGGATTCATCCACATGCAAATACATTTTTTGAAATGTGTTTCAAAAATGAATATTTTGAAATTGCAATTTGGACGACAGCTTCAAAACAAAACACAACAAGAGTTCTAAAAAAGTCATTTTCAGAAAAAAAAAAATACAAGATAAACTTGTGTTTATGTGGACTGCTTTAGAGTGTAAACCAAAAAAGGGACATAAGGCCATTGACAATCCAAAAAAAGGTATACACACTAAATCATTGAAAAAAGTGTGGGAAATGCATACCCAATATGATGCAACCAATACTATTATAGTGGATTGTTCACTTGAGAGAATGCAAGGAAATCCAAAAGAAAATGTGATTCTTGCCCCTCAATTCATTGGAACAAATAAAGAGGATGATTGGTTGATCAAAAAGCTATGGAGAATGTTGATTAAATGCAACAAGGCAACAAATGTGCGGGCAAATTTTGAAGGATGTTCAATAACATCTAATAGTACCTTAAGAGGATTGGTGTCTATTTCATGTCATAATATGTATGACATCATGAATTATTACTATATTTTGTAGCCCCTTTAAATTTAAGTTGACTTCTATTTTACAATACTAATAAAAAAATTGTTGATTTGGTTTGTCAAAAGTAGAATACAATAATTTTATGTTCTTTATTTTTGTGAGATATTATTGTATTGATAACAATTATTGATTTGAATGGTTGTTTAATGTTTTCATATCAAAATTTATCATGCTATAGAAATTTTTACAATGGATTAGATTGTATGTAAAAATTAATAGATAATTGTTCTATTTGTATTGAAACATTACAATTATTTTTTTCAATTGTGGTTTAAGTTATCATTATACAGGCTTTGAAATTAGTAATGCAAATGATGGTTCACTGCATTGTTATAAATTTTTTTATTTCATATAAGTTGAAAAAATATAATAGGATGTACGTAGCCCTAACAATAGACATAGAATCTTGACTAAAAGAAGCACCAAAAGAAACTAAAGTAGAGACTCTAGAGCGTATAATTAAGTAGGTTTGAAATTTAAAAATTGTATTATATTACATGTGGAAACTAATACATAATTAGTTTGTTTAATTGCAACCATTGTAATTATATCTTTCAATTCAAATTAAACAAATCATTATAAGACTTAAAATCAATGATTTAAATGGCGGGTCAATGTGATCCTATAAGACTTGCTTATTCCAAACAAATTAAATAAAGGTATTAGGTTGTACGTATAAAGTAAACATATGATTAGTTTATTCACTTTACTGGGGCTAGTAATTATAATTTGTGATTACTGTTAATTCATAATAAATACTAACATCATTTTTGAAATGTTAGGTTTTTATATCATTAAGCAATAAAGTGTTGAAGTGGAGATATGTTAATATCATATGTGTGGTTCAATGCAATTGCAGACTCAAATGGGCATCACTATAAGTCAAAAGATGTTTTTGATATTTGAAATGGAAGGAGTTTTCTTCCAATCGTACACCAAAGATGAACAAAATTTTTATATTCAAAGAGAAGCAGATTGGCAGTTCGGTGATAGGTCCTATTTTTTAAGGCCTTTTCATTCAGATTTTTTAAAATATTGCTTAAAAAATTATGATGTTGCAATATGGACATTAAATGTCACTGATAAGTACATCCGACGAGTACTTGAAATTTCAAATATTGATATAGAGGACTTTAAATTCACATGGAACATGTCTCATTGTCATTTGCAAACAAAATTAGAAGCAGGGAGGACAATACAATTTTATGAGAGAAGGTTGACTGATGTGTGGTCCCAATATGGAGATAATTATGGAGAATCGAATGTATTGCTAATAGATACAACAAAGCATACTTCTCAATTCATTGGATATCAATCAAACCACATCTTGATAAAAGCCTATACAGGAAAAGAGCAAGATACTTGGCTTATGCATATTTTGTTCCCCTTTCTTAAGACTCTTCATCGTATGAAAGAGAAACGTGAGTACATTCGAATGTTCAATAGAACATGTACTTCATTGTAGTGGATGAAGATATTTTTCTTTATAAAATTGTTCACAAGTACATTCCAATTTTTGAATGCAATTTGAACATAGTTTTTCTGAATCAATTTGTATGATTTTATATCTTTTGGAATCTTATATGGGAATTTTCAATTTTAATTTTTTGTAGGAAAAAAATCAGAACTTTGTATTAATAAAAAACAATTACAATGAGAATTGTCAATTATATTGTTATATATTTCTATTATTATTTATAATTATTTTTGCAATGACTTTGTTGTATCAATTTTTTTTTGCTAATATGTGTGTGTATGTGTGTTCTTAAATGAATTATTTTCCATTGAAATCATCTTACATGAACCATCAAGGCATGATTGTATTTTTATTGACTTGTATTTACTTATGTGAAATAAGTTTTGAAATAGAGCTCATTGCAAACAAAAGTGCAATTCTTATTGAATAAATTATTATAATTTACTTAATAAATGCTACAAGCACTATTGGCTATTCAGGCTAATGGGAAATGTGTCATAAGAAAATGATTTGAAAAGTTTGAAGCATAAGATATCTGATTTCTCAATCCATATTTTACATAAATTTATATACTTCAATCAATTAATGGTTGTAATTAAAATCGTATATCATATAGAAAATCAACAACACTCAAAGTTCATTATTGACCTTTTACCTATAAAATGCATTAATATGAGTGCATAAATGTGATATTTATTGTTTGAGATAAAAATCTATTATAAAAAAAATTTCATTTTTAAATAAAAATATATAATTAATGATAATGATTGCTAAGTGGACTATCAAGGTTTGATTGGACGCTATCATAGATAATTATGTCTTTGAACTTTTTTTTATTTTTTTTATTTTTTCTTCATATTTTAAATAAATTGAAATCAAATCATGTGAGCCATAATTTTATTTTATTTTTTAAATCAACTATTTGCGTATGCAATCATCTATCCCATATAAGTTAATAATGAATCCATTTATTAACCTTTATTTGTCTACCATAATGAGTATTGATTTCATATTGTATTTTAAAAATAAAAATAAAAATGCATGTAAAACAAAAAGCTCTTCTTAATAAAACATGGAAAAATTAATTAAAAACGTGTTAAGTGGGCCATCTAAATTAATTAAAGAGATAGATGATAAATGTTTGTATTTAAACTTTTTGCACCATAAGACATTTATTTTCCCATCCATTTTAACATATTTTCATTTTCAATTCTTAAATAATTTACTTGTAATTTAAACAATCTCATAGAATCCACCATTACTCGAAGCTATTTATTGTATTCTCTTTGGTTATATGCATTAATAGAAGTTTATAAATGTGATATATTTTTGAAATGTAGCTCCTAATGTAAACAAATATATATTTTTTATAAAACAAATTAAAAGTAATGGATACTAAGTTATAAGTAGTCTATATAAAGCCATTTACCAACTTTTATTTGCTTATCATGAAGTTTAATATAAGTGTATAAATGCAACATTGTTTTTGTGAAATAAAACTCCATGTAAAATGAAATGATTTTCCTAACAAAATATGAAATAATTAATTGATAATGAATAGTGAATAGATTCCTCAAGTTCTCTTAAGATATTGGTCATAAATAAATGTATTTAAACTTTTTACAACATACACCATTTGATTTTCTCATCCCTATTAGCATTTTGTAAATTTCCATTCGTAAATAAATCATTTATAATTGAAATAATAAAAGCCAACTAGACATAAAGCATGACATATTAAATTCTATTTAGTTATATGCATTGATACAAGGTTATAGACATATTATATTTTTGAAATAAAGCTCTTAATGTAATTAAAGATACATTTATTAGAAAAAATAATAATTTAAAATCAATCGATGATGAGTTATAAGTGGTTTATTATATTTTCAATAGATAATTTTTTCTATCTATGCATTTTTAAATCAATTACTTTTATATACAATCATGCCATATAAGTCGATAAGTCAAGAAACAATCGATTGATTTTTATTTACCTATCATGTGGTTTAATATGAATGTATAAATGTGACATTGTTATTTCGAAAAGAAAACTCTATGTAAAAAAATATTTTTTATTAAAACATGGGTTGATTAATTCATAATGTCATGCATTAAGTAGACTCAAAAATAAACATATTTATTACCTCTCATGTGGTTTAATATGAATGTATAAATGTGACATTGTTATTTCTAAAAGAAAACTCTTAAATGTAAAAAAATGTTTTCTATTAAAACATCATTGGATTAATTAATTCATAATGTTGAGCATTAAGTAGTCTATTCAGGCTCATTCAAGAGTTGTGTCACAAATGAACATATTTAAATTTTTTCCACCACATGACACGATTTTCCCATTAAGATTAACATTTTGTAAAAATCAATTATTAAATAAACTATTTGTAATTGAAATAATCTCATAGAAGCTAACAAGGCATGAAGCTATTTATTGTATTCCATTTAGTTATATGTATTGATATAAGTTTATAAATGTAATATTATATTTTCAAAATAAATCTCTTAATGTAAGTAAAGATACATCTTTTACAAAACTAATTAGAATTTATTGATAATGGGTTTTAAGTGGTTTAGTTAGATCGTGACACGGAAAATCATGTGCAATAGATAAATGAATTTTGGTACATATTTTATATTCAAAATTAATATTTTAATGATAAATTATTAGTAGTTACATTAAGTATTTAATAATCAAAGAGCATGAAGACTATATAAATTTCAACTAAAATCCATATTAAGTTGTGTTTCACACTTAATTATTCCCCATTAACAATTCTTATAATTTTCTCCTCTTGGTGAAAGTACAATAGGTTGTGGGAAAGGGGGTTAGAGTCATCTAACACAAAAATCAAACATCGATGGCTCTATTATGTTATCCATAACTATAATATATTTCTTGGATGTTAGGCATACTAATATGATTTACCTTAAATAAATTGTTTCTAAGATTTATGTTTTACACTCTTATTGTGAATTTATACTATTGTACCTAATAACCCCATGTTTGACCTATTCATGTCTCTAATTCGTTTGACATTCCTAAATTATTTTTATCTTAAATTAAGTTAATATGATGATTTACAAAAGAATGAATGTTGTTGAAGGCCTTGTAATAGAATACATCCAAATTTAATGAAATATGTGTTCAGTGGGTGAATAGATAACCCAAGCTACGGAAGAAATATTCTGTGTACTACAACATGCACCATCAACAAAACCAATGTACGTTTGAAGGGATGTCGACATCTATAATATCAAGAGTAATCAAGATAAGCAGTGATAGTAGCAAAAACAAACTTAAACTAGGCACACTTATCTAATATAAGGCACACTAACTAAAAAATAACTAATATACAAGTGAAATCTCCACACAAGAATCAAACATAATATCTCTTCAGATAAAGACCATTTCTGGGCTTATCTAAAGAGATCCCATCATAATCAGTCAATTCATAGGCCCCTTTGGCAAGCACTCGCTTGACAGTGTAAGGACCATGCCACATTGGTTCGAATTTCTGAGCACCTAGCTTATCGTTAACTTGATCATATACTAGGATTAGGTCACCTTCTGAGAAAAAATGAGGTGTAATACCTCGATCATACTGAGATTTCACACGTTTCTTATGAGCCTTGGTAGCTAATGCAGCGGTGCATCGAGTTTCATCTAATTGTGCTAAGTATAAAATGTTTTTTTCCTCTTCAGAGGTAGCTCGTAGTAACTCTATGGCTAATTGGAGTGACAATATTTCGCATTCAATGGGTAACATAGCTAACACAGCTCCTAAATTGTAAACTAGTTGAAAAGGAGTGAACCCTATAGTAGTTTTTGTTGAGGTTCAGTATTCCCATAGTGCCGAAAAAAACATGGTATGCCAGTTCGATTTGTGAGTTCCGATAATCCATTTAATCATGGTGGTTAAGAATTTAATAATGGCTTCAACCTAACCATTAGTCTATGGGTAATATGGAGTAGAGTTATCATGGCGCAGGCCAAGTTGATTGGAAAGTTCGGTCATCATTGTATTTCGAAAATGACTCCCATGGTTTGTGATAATAGCTTGGGGTACTCCAAAACGAGCAATCACATGATTGAATATGAACGTAGCTGTAGTTTTTTCATCTGCCATGAATGTAGGCATCGCCTCGACCCATTTGGTAAAGTAATCGACAGCGAGAATAATATACCCATGCCGCCCGGCCAAGTGAGGGTTACATTGAGGGTTACATGTAATGAAATAAATGCCCAATTTTGCAAAAGGACCGGCAACAATTATTGGGTGAAGAGGAGATGGTGGTGCATGCATATTTCCATCAAATATTTGGTAGTTGTTGCATTTTCAGACCGCAATAATACAAGCTTTGAATAATTACAACTAAAAATAGCCAACGCTCAATATCTTTTGGGTTGTGGCATACCTAGACATATTACCACCACACGCTCCAGAGTGGCAATAATTAAAAACCCTTTCATACTCTTCGTGAGTTATACAAGAATGGAAAATATAATTCGCACCATGACGATAAAGTGTGTCTCCAACAATATTGCATTGCTCATAATGATAACGGATCCTCCATCGATTTTAACATGAAAGCTCGGGGTGAAAGATTTGGGTTTGAAGATAAATGATGATATCTCCATAGCATGGATCTAACATACTGATAAGAAACAAAGATTCATCTACAATGGGATTCTCTACCACTGTTTCCATCTCAGTATTGAGAAATTCACACATAAGTTCTACAAACACCAGTGATTTCTTTGATTTAGATTTCTCAAATTCCAAATCAAAATCTTATAGGATAAAAATGCATTTAGAGTACTTTCCTTCGAGTAATTATTTTTTCAAAATATACATGATCGGGTTGCAATTAGATATCACAGTTGTCTTTCGTAACAATATGTAGTGACAAAATCTTTAGACAGCTTGAACTGCTGCCAAGGCCAATTTCTCCACATGTGAATATTTAATTTCGATCGGATTCAGATTCTGACTTAGATAATAAATCACATGTTCATTGTGAAATTTGTCCTCTTGAACTAGAACCATTACAATGGTGGAATCAGAGGCTGCTAGGTAAAAAAAGTAATCATGGTTTTAATTGGGTGGATGCAATAACGGTGTATGGGTTAATGCATGTTTTAGAGCATCAAAAGAATGATCAACAATCTCATCTAAATAAAAGGAACATTCTATTTCAACAACCGTGTAAAACCTTTTGTTAACTCAACATAGTTCGGGATAAATCTACACAGAAAGTTTGCTTTCCCTTGCAAACTTTGGAGTGGGGGAAGTGTAGAAGGAGGAGGTAAATTTATGATGGCCTCTACCTTCGAAGGGTCGACACAAAACTTGGCTATAGAAACAACAAATCCCAGTAATCGTACTGATTGCAGACAAAAAACACACTTGTGTGGATTCAAACGAATATTGTAATGCCTACATCTCATAAAAATTGCTCGTAAGTGAGTAGGATGATCTTCCCTATGTAATGAGAGAGTAGGTAAATCATCCAGATAAGGTTGCACAATATGTTTGATGTCATGAAAAGAATAAGACATTTCCCTTTGAAATGTTGCACCAGCATTCTTTAATCCGAAAGGTAGTTTGCAATAAGAAAATTTTCCCCAAGGACATATGAACGTTGTTTTTGGTTGATCAACAAGGAGTATGTTGATTTGATTATATCCAGAAAGGCCATCCATAAATGAAAAAATTTCATCTCTATCACAATAATCAATTATTTGGTCGATATAAGGGGTAGGATAATGCTCTTTTGGACATGCTTTATTAATATCCCTATAATTGACACCTACTCGTATAGTCCCTTGTTTCTTGGTAACGGGAAATATATTAGATACCCAATCTGTTAATGGGATGGGTAAATAAATCTTGCTCACAATAGATTTTCAACTTCAACTTTAATAGCAACAACCTTTCGTGGATGTATTGGATGTAATCTTTGTCTAATAGGCTTTGCAGTTGGGTATGTCTTTATTTCATGAACGAGAAAGTTTGGATAAATTCCTGACATTTCTTCGTAAGACTAGGCAAATATGTCTCGAAATTCTTGAAATAGGGCTTTATATGTATTAATTTTGTCAATTGTACAAGAAGCACCTACATGAATGTTTTCAACAATTCCAGGTTTAACTCATATGACAATAGCAACAGTTGTAGAAATGTTTCCCAAATTAACCTCAGAATCTGAATTTTTAATCGATATGGGATTCTGTGGTTCCTTGACATAATCAATTGTAAAAGTAGATGAAAAATCATTTTAAAACCTTTCAAGTTCAGGTAAAAACGAAGATCTATCGTGTAAATCATCCCAGGGTAATTCATCCATAGACAAAATTTCTCGAATACTTTCATCAATATGAAACACTTGTTGAAAAGGATCAGAAATAAATGTCAAGGCTAAGCTTGATAATGAAGAAGATTCTTCGGTGATCACATTCCTTGGATTATGATAGTTTAAAGTGTGTTAGAAAATGACTGTACTTCTACATATGCCATCTCAAAAGGACTCAAAGGCATCTTGCCATTGAAAGAATCCATTTCTGACTCTGAAGGCACTATCCAAGTGTCATTGAATGGTATAGTGCTTGATGAAATCATATTGATGTTAGCAATGGTATGCGATATGTTGGGTGGAGGCATAGAAAAAGTTCCCATAAAGTGGAGTCCTTTACTAGACCTACACCAACATATTCATAGGGGATAGTTGATTTTCCAACATGTTGGATACTATCTATAGAAGCTAGGTCGGACGAATAATATGACAAGTGATCAATTTTCACAATATTTCCTTTATGTGGAAACATTAATAACTGAAAGATAGATGAAACAACAGAAGTCATGGCATAAGACCAACTTTGACCCAGAAGAAGGTTGTAATCCAGAGGGGCATCAACCACTTCCACATCTAGATTAACAATTTTGCCTTCTACTTCTATAGGTAGATCCTGTAAAATTCCAAATGGATGAAATCCTCTTCCATCAAAGGATTTAAGGATTGTCAGAGATTGGTTGAGTGTCATAGAACCAAAATTTTTCTAACAATTTAACGACATTATGCACGTGGATGCCTCCTCATCAATTACAGTACAAAAAACTCGTCTGTTTTTTACTAATATCGGAATCTGAAAAAGCCATCCGATGAGGCAGTCTCGGTTTAAAAATTTCTAGATTAAAGACCATGAGGTTAGAATCCTGAGGATCTATAGCTCCAATAGCTGATAAAAGTAATTTCCTTTATTCTAGACATGATTGTAGCACTTCTAAGGCCACATTGTTGAAGGGGAAATCGACAAGTCTTCAACAATGTTGTAGTTCTAAGAAGCTCTCGCATGTGGATTGAAAGCTGATTTTCAAAGAACACCTTTAGAAGGTGATTTAATTACTAGATTGGGATTAGTTTTATCAAAATGAAGTGGACTAGGAACTGAAGGAGATGTAGCTGGTGTTGAATTAGAATTTTCTATCTCTTTACCAGTTACAGGATTTTTACTTCCATAGTCTTGCGATTGCGTCACAACCATAACCTCAGACATCATTAAAATATTTTCCGATGAATGTGAAGAAGATCCTATCATTTTTCTATCTTGAGTAGGAAAAGGATCCTTCAAGAAAGCGGGCGTGGGTGAACCTTTGACAAATTTAGAGACCTTAGACTGATGCAGGCACTCTTTAGTAAAGTGATACTCGTCACAAATAAGACAAGGATAACGAGGTTTTTTTTTATCATTAGATGGTTAATTATTTCGGTTTTTTCTTTGGGAGATGTAGTCTGTTTGGTTTTATTATTTCCTTTCTTCTTATTACCGGTTTTGGATTTAGTTTTAGATGAATCTACAACATGAATGTCGGCAGAAGTTTCAAGGGAAGAATCTCCTTTTGGTGAATCTGGTAAAGTTATGATTGGAGAAGTAGTTTTTGAAGAATTATTCTTACTCTTATTTGTGTTAACTAAACCAATTACACCATCTACAACATGAGACCCTGAAGGAGTTGCATTTATTTGAATAATACGTGGTAAGTCAGGAATTTTTTCGTATAAAGTACCAGACTATGTATATACTAGGTCTAAGTAACGAGCTTGAGAAATGACCTGTTCTTCAGTAACAACTCCTCCCTTAGCCACATCTTCAGTGATATTTGGAAGTAATGATTTGATGAACCATTCTGCCAAGATATGATCCAGAATAAAGATTTTCACTAAATGTCTTCTACGTCTCCGTTCATGTATGTGATCTGATATGTATGTTGACGTAGATTGTTTTAATGAGGTCTGGAGTTTCGTGCCATTTTTTTATCTAACTGGCAACTGAAAATGTGTTAAGAAAGCTATTGCTAAAGAATTGAAATTGTTGAATAAGCCACGTGGTAGTTAAATATACCATTTTGTAGCTAAACCTGTCAGTGTTCTCTGAAACTGTCGTAATCGAATGGAATCATCAATCAAAGAGTTGGATGTGCACCAGATGTGGTATGTCATGACATGGTTTGAGGGGTCCTCTCATTATTTACCTTCAAACTTAGGAATATAACTGAGAAAATTATTCGGCATTAGTGGCCAATATGTAAGATAATAGATTGGATCATTCATGAGGCGCGACAAATCAGTTGATTCCAAAGTTTCAATGAATGTAAAATGATGGTTAGGGTCCTACTAAGAAAATTGATAACCTTGCGGAACTATAGCAGTACCAGGAGGAGGATATCCATGATATCCTGGAATAGCCTGTGCATTTGGGATTGGAATACGTCCCGGATAACCAGGATTGGCCGGACCATATTGAGGTTGAGCTGGTATCTGATACATGTAACCAGGGTACGGTTGATGTTGGTATATTGGATTTTGTGTTGCAGGTCCATATTGATACTACCCTTGATATGGTTGATAAAAAAACTGAGGTTGGCTCATGACAATTGTACTTGTACCAGGTTGTCTCATAGGCATCTGAACAGTAATATAGACTGTGGGTCCAAGTTGTTGAGCAGTGACTACAGGGATTTTTTGTGATACTTGAGCAGTTGTAGAAATAGGGGTTGCAGAAATTCCAGGGATAGGTGTGGTAGCTTGAACACAAGTTGGTGCAGCAATTTGAGTTGGAGTTCTAGGTGCACTCGGATGAGGCTGCTGAACTATACTAGGTGCAGATAATTATGGTATAACTTGAAGCGTAGGTTGGACAGGTTGTTGGATTTGACTGTAACCAATTGGCTGACCAGGTTGATTATAAGGTACTTGCACGTTAGGTTGCAAATTTTGTTGAGTTTGTGATGGGATCTGTGTTTACTCTAGGATATGGAGGTCCCATTGAAGGTTGTGTTGCATAAGATGGACCATAACCATATTGATAATTTGGAACGTATGTTTGATAATTAGCTGGATAATTCCCACTAAAACATTGACCTCCTTGAAACAATTATTGTTCCGGGTAGAACTGTAGTCCTAAAGGAGGCTGCTATCCTTGGAAAGACGGTTGCCTTGGCATAGGGTATTATCCTTGAAGAGGTTGTAGACCCTGAACTGAGTACTACCCTTGAGGTTGATATTGTCCTTGAGGTATGTACTAGCCTTGAGGTATGTACTGTCCTTGAGGTATATATTTTCCTTGAGGCTGCCCTCTAGGTGGAAAATTACTACCTTGAGGTTGACCCCCATGCGGTAAGTTACTACTTTGAGGTTTAGGGTTAGGAATGTGTCCAGACATCATGTAAACATGTTCCATAGTCAAAGTTTCGGTATGTGATTCATTTGGACCAGATGATGGTATATGTTTGTCGGGAGAGAGAGTTGCTCCTGAGAAGGTACCAGAAAGCATCTGGTATCCCGCAAGAACAGACAAATCACCATACAAATATGAGTCTGGTGATGTAGAAAACATGGATGACTCACCAGACATGTTTAATGAAGGTCTATAATTACCTCTTGGTATGGCATAAAAAGGAATTCACTTGGCCTAAGATCTAAAGACTCCTGATGTGAAGGAAGAAAAACTTCTTCTTTTGTGTCAGTAACTTCTTCAATGCTAATGAGGCCAGGAGGAAGGTTCTCAGTGATGTGAAACTTCACTCTAGGTGAATCAGGACGACCAGGGGTTGGAGTGATGAACTATAAAGCAGGCTCAAATGTAGCAGGTTCAGTTTCTGGTTTAGAAATTTCAAGCTCAATAGCTGATAATTCACTAGTTGTGGAAGCAAGTTCAACTAGTTTAGAAATTGTAAGTTTTCTTGGAGAAATATCTGCTATTTGAGGTTGATCTACTTCGTAATCATGATGAATAATTACTGATGTTTCCTCGTGTTTATTTGATCCAGTCCCTGATGTTTGTCCTTTCTCAGATTTAAGTTTTTCTAACTAGCTTGATGTGTACTCAGGGGGTTTCCCCTGCATTCTACGTGATTGTCTAGGTAATTCAGCCACAATTAAAAAATTTAACACACGAAATCAAAGAAAATTTCAAAAAAATATCCTAAAGTCTCTAAGGAAACAATCAAATTGATCACACGCCTGCAAAATCTAAGAGAGAAATCCACACACAAACAACATATTCCCACACTAAAAATACTAGTTGGAGATGAAATCCAATGTCGTAGAATTTTAATGTGGAAATGGTGGTTGGAAAAATCACCCCAACAACCTGCTTAATGAAACAATTTGGTGCAAGTCTCTCCACTTATACCATCTCGAAATTAAAATTACCCTCCGGAAATTCCAAGTGAGTCTAGTCGACGTCTGGTCCAGGTACAGTGGGACCTTCCCTCCACCGTCACCTTTGGAAAGAATCCTAAAGTTTATAGTAAATAAGGTCACCAACGGGAACAAATGTACCTAGGGGAATAGTCTACGATTTGATATACATGCAAGGGTAGAGTAACTAACTCAATCCCCTTGAAGGCTCCTTGATATAATCCAAGGTTTACCAACAAGTGACCCCAGGCTCCTCGATAATGGTCTATCTGAGGTTTACCATTTTTAATACGTGCACATCTGCTATCTTTCCCAATGAGATAGGTATGATTACCTCATTGGTTCGAATATGATATCCTACTTGAATATTTTAAGAAGAGCTTCCCAAAGCACAAATGCTACAATTGGATTTTTCCTACTGAAAAATTGCTACTTTTTTGTTTGAATTGTCTTGGAATATTAATTACAACATGTTCCAAGACACTAGCATAAGCTATGTTGGTGGAAAAGAGCCCTAGAAAATGTAAAAATATCTAGATTGATTTTATTAAAGTGTCCTTTTTATTTGGCTGTTTCTTAAGAAAGAAGGTATGGAAGTGAAAATTCAATGATGTTTTATGACTCAACTCAAAAATACGATAAATGCATCTATATGAAATGTGCAACTTTTTTCTTTTCAATGAATCTTATTTAAGGGAAGATTGAGATATTTAACAATTTTGAAAGCATCAATTCTTTCATTCCTAAACAAAATCTTTGAAAAGAAGATGATTTCTTTGAGAACTCAATTTCATAAAATGATCAATTACTCGTTCGAAATGAAATCCTTTATCAATTAGATCAGAAACTACAAATCATTAATAAAACCATTTCCAAAAATAAAACCATATCTAAAACTCCTAAAAAAATAAAATTCAAAACCAAAAGAAGAAACTCTAATTTTGAACTCTATCTAGAAATTTTGAGGATGTTTTCTCTTAGTTTGTGATCGAAACAAGAATAATTTCTACTTATCTCAACAGAAATGAAGACATCCAACAATGGTTTAAAGTGAAATTCAGGCCTTAACAAGCTAAAAGCTCTTCTAAATTTGCAAATGAAAATGAAAATCAGTTTTCATAAAAGTAAGGTTTGCAGCAAGTTCAATGGCTTAGCAAGGAAACAACATCATACCAGTAAGCTAAGGTATATGAAGGTTTCTGATATGGAGAAGCAATAAAGTAGGAAAAAGCCCACTCATAAAATGCAAATCAAATGAAAAATCAAACAAACACAAAAGTTGCTAAAAGAAACTCACACATAAGAGTTTGACAGTCAAGACAAGTTGGGGCAAACACAGAGAATATGGTAATATGACTCCTAAAAAGAGAATTATTAATTTTTCAAAATTTTTCCATAAGTCCGTAGGTTCTAATGGAGAACAGTGCGGTACCACATTGTTCTGAACTAAAAATTGTGGAGGCTACCGCATTGTTTTTAAATAAAAACCGCAGAGGCGAGGAAAAATACATAAAAAAAAATAAGAAAATCAGATTTTCTTTTCATAGATTCTGATAAGTTATCTACCCAACCCAATTTTAGACTAATCAAAATAAAAAAACTCTTAAAATTAAAACTGAAAAATAAAAAGGAAAACTAAGTTCTATTCCCCAGCGGAATCGCCATTTTGTTATGCGGATTAATCCCTCTTGTGGACAAGAGCGATCTCCCTAGTATCCTATGGATAGATAGAAACAAACATCCATTTGTAAATCGTTTTCTCTAGATTATATGCAATTCAGAATTATTATAAACAAAGAAAGAGGACAAGCCCCTACCTTGAAATATGATGTTTGGTGCAGTCTTTTATCCAGTCGCTCCAAAGAGGCTTCTTCAATAAGTAGAACCTGCAATCAAATATAGACGAAAGAATTAAAGTCACCTGCAACATATAATAATTGAGAACAACTAATCTAACTTAGTGATCAAGGAATCTAAGTATTGACTTATTCAAATACACCCAAGAACAACCAAATGAGAAAAGGAGATCCATATGTATTATCTTGAATGAAAAGAGTATCTTTACAACTTGATGCCTTGATGTCGTACAAGTTCCTCCCAGGGTCCTGAAAAATCGTTCCTCCTTTAGATTGACAAGCCTTCTTCTCTCCGAACTAGCATGAAGTTATGGATATGAGTGTGTGATCATTCTCATACAAATAATGACTAGTGTAGAGAGTATGCTCTCTTGGGAATTTCTTCAGCAATTACCTTATACAAGCTAGGTACAATCTACCCTTGAGACTGAAACATAAGCTCAATTTATAGGGAAATGGAGGTAGTTTCAATTCCATGAAGAGGGGGATGGATTCCTCTCATGAAGGGATTTGAGCTCCATATACCAAGGGATAAACTCCATGAGTGAAGGGATAAAGCTCCATGAGTGGAGGGATAAAGCTCGAACTGATCGTGCCTCTAGAAGCTTCAAGTTGGGAGAATATTCTTCCAGGTGGGCTTCTAGAACTTACTTTTTCCTTTATTTGACTGTTTAAAGGGGTTTGCAGGTTTTATAAGCAGAACGTGCGAGATGTGCCGTAGGCTATAGAGAAAATATTTACGGATCCATAGGAAAGAGCTAGGAAAAGTGGGGAGTTAGACTTTTAAGGGTTTAATGAGCTTTTCTCCAATTCCAAGACTTGGTTTAGGAACATTAGTGTTTTTGAATTCTAAGGGAGCACAATGTAGGTAGTGATGAACCTATATAGACAGCCAAATGTCATTTTATGAAAACAGAGATAAAAGAATAAGTAGTATAGAGAAGGAAATTCATAAATGTGGATATTGGTTTAAAATTGTTTATATGTGGTTTTGAGTTAGATGTATAGCTACGATTCCTATAGAAATACATGAAACGTTAAAGGGAGTTGAAATATATCATTAATAGGTAAATGTAAGTTAAAAAATAATGATTGTGTGAGTGAATAAAAAAAAATGGCTATATGTAAAACTAAAGTTTTTTTCAAAAATCATGGATGAAGCTATAGTTATTGTTTGAAAAGTTAGTTTTTCTAAATGAATGAAAATGATAATATATAAAAATTATGAATCATTAATAGGTAAATCTAGAAGTTAAGTTAAAACTAATGATTGTGTTGAATAAAAAGAAGAAATGATATAAATGTTGATAGGCTTCGAAATATAAAAATGTATGAAAGTTAATATTTATAAAATTTATATAATTTAATAAAAAGAAAATTGAATAGTAAAAGTTAATATTTACCAAAAATTATATAATTTAATAAAAAGAGAATTGAATAGAAAAAATGAAACTACTATTCAATTTATCTATTAATCTACCTTTTTTTTTCAATTTCAATATACACACTTATATACCTAAATACAACACAGAATTTGGATACATCAGAAAATCAGATTGAAGAAAGTTGGGAAGAAAATATGGATGGTTTTTATTTATATGAACACTAATATCAATATCTTTAATGGGAAATCTAAGATGATCTTCCTCATTGTCATCATCTACATCCATTTCTTCTACCTTATCTTACCACCTCCTATGAATATACCTACAAAAGTGGATGGCGATGTGGTTCTTAATACACCATGTGATCAAAAGGGGGTGTTTGGTGTTGGAGAAGTAATTTTTTAGGTTTTTATAAAAAAATTGAATAAGAATGCAATGCAATTTTCTAACATGAAATATCCCTAATGTAATTTTTGTTTTTACAAAAATGTATCAACTAGGGAAGAAAACAATGCATAATTTGACACCTCCCCGACAACAACACTAAAATGTGTTGAGCCCCATTATTACAACAAGAATGTTGCAACTCCCAAGGATACCAACTTAAATTATAACCCTGGGGTTTGTACAAACTTAAGAGGTGTCGGCACTATGAGTGCAACATGCAATGTGTCCTCCTTTCATTGATCTAATACAATGAAGTGAATTCCATGGAATTAAATCCTAAACTAATTGTAGAAATGGAAATGTTACTATATTTGCAAAATGTAAACCTAATTACTTTCACAGAGAGGAAATCCTAGTTAATTTTTCAAAAAGGAAAGAATATTCTACTTTGCATGAATGTAAATGATAATCCTACATGCAGAAATGTAATCATTAACCTATTTTCAGAGTGTAAATGGTATATCAAAAGGAATCCTAGTCTATGCAATAGAAATAACATTGTTGGAAATGGAATCCATAGCTTAATATGCATGAAATAAAAATGAAATATTTCTTTAATCAATGCATTCAAGGTATATTTTGTCAAAATAGTTCATAAGGTGCTTAAAATCATCATTATGCTCTTCAAGTCATGAATATGTTCGCTTATCATAATTGCAGAGGTTAATTGCAATGGAGAAGAGGCAATGCTTAAGATTTTTTTGGTCTTACTCAATCATGGTTTCAGACCCTGGGGGTCATTATTCAAGTCTAAGAAGAAAAAACAAGATTTTGGAGCAGATCTAGTCAAGTTTACACATGCTAGATGGAAAATTAGAAGATAAGGTCGACTTTGACCATAATTTAGAATATTTAGTTTTGCTTTCACCTCGAGAAGTGCGATAGGGTCAAATTTTACCATAAGTTAGAAGATTTAGTTTTGATTTTGTCAGGGGAGGTGCGATAAGGTCGGCTCTAAATTAGAAGAGGGTCCGATCCTCCATAGTGACCCAAGTTTTGCCAAACCCTCGACACATAACTAGAAGCCATATTTTAAGCTGGCGTCTTATGGAACCATCCAAGCCCTCATAACCTAGGGATCCAGCACTGCGAATATAAAAATGACAACTCCTGCTTTTTTTTTGCGGCTTTATTAGACAACACGTAATTCAAATTGCTATCTAGTAAAAAAAATATTTGATAGAGAGGACGGAAATAAAAATATTTTATTGGCTATATGGGCTTAACCAAATTCATCATAGGACTTAACTGTAATTAAACTTTGTTTTTTCAATTATAAGGAGATAATCACTAAAATGAAACTTGAGAAATTAGGTTGAAGAATTGTGAAATTGTTTGTTTTTAGTAGTTATTGATTGATACATAATTTTTTGTAAGTAATTATTGATTTAGGTGATGGGAAAAAATATTATTTTTTAATCAATATTAATGTATAATTGAGTCATTGACATATACTAAATGTACTTTACATCTATGACATGATATTCTAATATGTGCAATATTTGATATTCAAGCAATATCAAAATTTTCATTGGATTCAAAACAACTTCTTAAGAGCCTAATACTACAATGTTTATAATGTACTTTCATACTAGATAAACAATTTGATATCCAAGTTAAAAACTACTATCCGAAGATAAAAAATATAGATATGCATGAAAATTTGAGTCTTTAACTAAAGGAAATGTCTTTACTAATTAACTTACGCTTCTCCTTATAGTTATTTTTCATAATGTATTTGACCCTGTTGTAATCCCACTCCCATTTTGGATAATTTGTTAGATTTTGAATTGAATTACCTATTTATGTGACCAAAGGATATAACCTTGAATATTCCAATTAACTCCATAACTCTAATCACCCACAAATCCAATAAAGAAGTGTTTAAGTAAGTATAATCTTTTAGTGAATCTACAAAAACATTTGAATGCGCTACCACTTGTAAATTTAGATTGTCAAAGTGACACAATTAAAATGACTTACATAAACGACTAATTTATATTATTTGGATACTTGTTATGTAGTTGTACTTTTGCTCATAGACTAAATTAGTCATTAATGTTAGTCATTTTTAATTTTATTACTTATTTTCTAGTAGTGTATTTTAACCCGGTACTAAATTAGTCATTTATGTTAGTCGTTTTTACTTCAGTCACTTAAGATTGCTCATTTTTTGTTGTATTTCACTGCAAAAAGCTATGGTGACTAAAATTTTTAGTCACCTAGTCACTAATTTCATCATTTTCTATTACTATTAGTTAGTTTTGCATATCACCTAATGTAATTTCATGTAAAGTAATTAGAAGTAAAAAATGTGAGTAATATGTTTAAACCTTATACTTTTCAAAAATATTTCAACACAAGATTTAAATAAAATATTTAAATATATATGATAACCAATTAAGATATATTTAGGTTAAGATATATAATATAAAGATACTGAAAAAAAATATGGTTAAAACATTTGAAGTGGTTTCAATATTTTACACTTTAGTATTTTTTTAGGTATATGTTTTTTTTGTTGAAATCCAATAAAGACTTTTTGTAGAAATTTCATAGAATTACAACTGATCAAGAAATTAAACTAAAATTAAGAGACACAATTCTACTCTACTGATCTGTGGAATGGAAATCACAATTTAGAACAACATGCATAGATATGGAATAGGAAAAAACACAAATACACAATGATTTCTAGGGGAAACAAAGTGGGAAAAAACACTCAATCCTTTGCATTAATGAGTGGAATAGAGAAACTATTACAATTGCTAACTCCAACTTCGTGTTGAGAATGCAACAAGATGATGAGCTTAGTGAAAAGAGTCACCTTCACTAAGTGGGCCCGTAGGCTATTTTTGGCGCAAGTCTATTTTTAGACATGTCGATCATATTCTATGAGTTGCAAGATGATATTTGTGGATGGTTGGTCAAGTTGGAAAAATAGATTGAATTCTATTTTTAGACATATTGGGCGAAATCTATTTTTAGATTACCAATCTAAAAATAGATATGTCGAATAATATTAGCTCTTAATAATATTTGGACTCTAAACATTATCTTATTCTCTTGGAGCACTTCAATTAAGTGCACAGATGTGGCACAGCAGCTGACAGAAGTAATTGCGCTATTCCTGAGGGTTAACTAGAGCTATTGCATGGAGGACTTCAGTTAGAACTCATGTGACAAAGTTTGGTAGAGTTATTGAGGTAGTTGGTGGAGTTGTGTTCAATTTAACTCAGTTAGACATAGTTGAGCGAGTTGTATCTAGTCTAACTGATTGATACACTAGTGAGAGTGGTGTGAATTAATTAATAATTAATTAACTAAATATTAAATCATTAATCAACTGAATAATACATCAGTTAACTACAGTGCATGGACAGTTCAGTGGAGACCAGTGGAGAGATAGGTGAAAGGGCAAGATAGACTATCAGTTGTGACTATAGTGTTGCATGAGTTTGCACCACACATTGATGGAGATGTCAATGAGGATTGCGCAGTGCAAGCCAGGTGGATTCGAGTTCATTCAAAGCCATTATTCAGCAGGGATTGCATAGTAGAGGCAGGCTAGTAGGTGGCAGAGATCGGTGCATGGATTTGCTAGATCAAGACCTGATTAGTGTGTAGCGATTGGATTGTACTGAGAGCTTGTGATAAGTTTTGTATAATGATTGCTACATGATCTATATGACATATATTATACAGATATTTGGGGTTTTTCAGCTTTAAGCTTTCCCTTAAATCACTATGTTAATGTGTGTGAATTTTTATGGTTTCATGTGTGAATTGTAATTGTCTTTATTTCCGCATCTGATGATCAATGGTGGAGTATATTCTGTATTGTGCATGAAGTTAAAATAGTGTGTGATCAAGAGAATCTTGGATGTATAACGCATTAGTTATATAATTTCTACATGGTATCAGAGCATTGATCCTTGGAGAAATTGAAATTACTGAAACAGTTGAGTTTTGAGCTGGTGGAATTCAAATTTGCAGCAGTGTTTTCTTGTTGTCGAAGTTGAGATTCCATTGAAATGTCTTTCAATGGATTGCGATTGGAGTATGCCCTTGAGGGAAGCTAGAATTATATTGCATGGAAGGACAGAATGGAGGCGGTGCTGGAGGATAATGGGTTGAAGGAGTTCATATATGCAGAAATTCCAAAACCTGCTTCTAGCAATGCGGCCGCGCTTGATGCATGGAAAAAGAAGGCAGCAAAGTGTCGAAGAATTCTGTTGGAAGGTGTGAATGATCACATAGTGTCCAGCCTTTATGGTAAATATTCTCCATTCTTTATGTGGAAAGCGTTGACAGACTTGTTCCAAAGCAAGAGCGACCAGAGGAAGTTGGCGCTCAAAGATAAACTCAGGAAAATAAAAATGGAGAAAGGCAACAGTATACCCAAGTACCTCATGAAGTTTGTCCAGTGCATGAATGAGCTGGGAAGTGCGGGGGTTACTGTAGATGAAGAGGATTTGGTGAGCTTGGCTCTCCTTGGGCTTCTGAAGAGTTGGCATTCCTACGAGGACTCTGTCAATGTTCGGGAGAAACTGCCAGGATGGGATGGAAAGGGAAGGGAATGTTCGGGAGAAACTGCCAGGAAGAATGAAGATGAAGAAAATTGCGCTTTGGTTGCCAAAGCAAGGAAAGGGAAGGGAAAGAAAAATCCTTCTCAATCCGGTGCGAAAGGCAAGAAGCAGGACATGTCCAAGGTGTAGTGCTTTCATTGTCACCAACATAGACATTACGCCACTAATTATCCATAGAAGAAGAAAAATAAGCAGGCTGTTGGATCTGTAGTTGGAGAGGCCTTAGCCTTGCAGTTTGAGCTGGATTTTTCACTGATCGCATGCTTGGTCTCAAGTGTGATGGGATCAGTGTGGTTTCTTAACAATGGTGCGTCTTTCCATATGACCGGAGATAAATATTTTTTTACTGATCTGGATGAGAAAGATCTTGGAGTGCACATCGAGATGGGCGATGATGGTAGATACAATACGACTGGTATCAGGACTATTTCCTTTGAGAGGGAGTCTGGAAAACCTTTCATCTTGAAGGATTTCATGCATGTTCTAGGATTGAAGAAGAATCTTATCTCTGTGGTGATGTTGGATGACAAGGGATATTATGTTGTCTTTAGTGAGGGAAAGGCTTTCCTGCGCAGTAAGGCAACTGGTGAAACCCGGAGGATAGGGGTTCAAGTTAAGAACCTTTATCAATTGCAGGTAGATGGCTGTGTAGCAACGGCAGGAAAAGCAGAAGGAGTGGTGAGCCGGGATGAGGGCAAGCTATGGCATAGGAGATTGGGCCATCTTCACCATGGCGCTTTGAAAATTTTGTAGCAGATTTCTACCGGGCTTCCCAAAGGTAGACTTGCGCAGTCAGATTAGTGCAAGGGATGTACTTTGGGAAAATTTGTGAAAGCCACCTTTCATGAGAAGGATAGTCATGCCACGATGATCCTTGAGAGAATTCACACAGACGTGTGTGGACCTTTATCAGTAGCTTTGATAGCAAAGCACATGTATTATGTGATATTTGTTGATGACTTTTCTCGTAAGTGCTGGATCTTCTTCATGCAGAAGAAGAGCGAGACATTCTCAAAGTTTTGTGAGTTCAAGGCACTGGTTGAGAAAGAGTCAGGGAAGCAAGTGAAGGCTCTTAGGAGCGAAAATGGTGGTGAATTCATCTCTGGTGAATTCAAGGAATTTTGCAATGCAAAAGGAATTCGAAGAGAGCTCATAGCGCCTCATAACCCACAACAAAATGGGGTCGCGAAGCGAAAGAACAGAACGATCGTGGGTGCTGCATAGGCGATGTTGCATGATCAGGGCCTTCCCATACACTTATGGGATGAAGCATGCAACATTGTGGTTTATGTGCAAAATCATTGTCCTCATAGGATACTTTGCATGAGTACACCCGAGGAGGCGTTTTCTGGTAAGAAGCCTGCTATTTCTCATTTGAAGATTTTTGGCTCACTTGTTTACATTCATGAGACGAAGGATGCCAGGAAGAAGCTGGAGCCAACCGCAGAGGTTGGGATATTTTTGGGGCACACAGAAACACCCCACAACTGTCGTGTGTATTTTCCAGACAGTCAGAAGATTGCTGTGCAACGGGATATCAAATTTCACGAGGAGAAAGCCATGAAGTGTTCGCTTGAGAGGAAGCCACACTTGCATGCAGATGAGGAGCTATTAGTTCCTAAGGATGAGCCTCAGGATGTGGATCAGCCATAAGAGGAGGCTCATGGAGTGGAAGAAACCACTCATGCAGCGCCAACCATAAGAGGGCGGAAGCACAGTACAAAGGTTGAGCGACAGAATCAAGATGCAGCGCAGAATTTAGGAGCCCCTACATCACAGTGCAGACAGAGACAATCACCTGACCGATATACTAGATACATTGCTCTAATGAGCAAGTGTATCGTGACAGAACCATCTTCTTTCAAGGAAGCTTTGGAGGACCCTTCATGGGTAGATGCCATGGTGGAAGAGTATGATTTGATTTTCAGAAATAGTGCATGGGAGATTGTCCTAAGGACGGAAGGGAAATCAGTGGTAGGTTCGAGATGGATCTACAAAGTGAAGCAAGCTACTGACGGGAGCGTCGAGAAGTACAAGGAAAGATTTGTTGCCTGGGGCTTCTCACAGATTGAGGGGATCAAATATGAGGAAACCTTTGCACCTGTCGCAAGGTATTCTTCCATATGGACGATTCTTGCTCTCTCAGCACAGATGGGGTGGCACATTCATCGGATGGATGTGAAGACTGCGTTCCTCAATAGAGTCATTGAGGAGGAGGTGTACATATAGCAGCCCGAAGGTTTCAAGATCTTCAGTAGCGAGTCGCATGTGTGCAGGCTCAAAAGAGTGTTTTATGGGTTGAAACAAGCACCTCGTGCTTGGTACATACGGATAAACAACTATTTCACCGGAATTGGATTCTCCAAGAGTGAGGTGGATCCGAACCTATATCAGATTGTGTTGGAGGGTAAGTTGCTGATCATTGTACTTTATGTAGATGATTTGATTCTGACAGGGGATGAACTGTTGATACACTCATGCAAGGCTAATCTTGAAAAGGAGTTTGAGATGAAGGACTTGGGCTTCCTTCATTATTTCCTGGGATTGGAAATTTGGAAGCGCAGTGATGGAATGTTTTTGTCTCAAGGCAAGTATGCGCAGGAGATATTGGAGAAGTTTAACATGCAAGGTTGCAAGCCTATCGACACTCCTCTTCCCGGTGTTTTGAGGAAAGAGGATGCTACATCGGTAGAGGTAGTGGATGCCACTGTTTATCAACAGTTGGTGGGGTCGCTCATATATCTATTCAATACATGACCTGACATATGCTACGCTATTAACCAGCTTTCACAAGCTATGGTTAAGCCTACCAAGCTCTTTTGGAAGGCAGGAAAGCATGTATTGAGATATCTCAGAGGCACATCGGGATATGGATTGTTGTACAGACAGTCGGATGAGGTGAAGTTGCATGGCTTCACGGATGCAGATTGGGCAGGGAGCCCAACGGACAGAAAGAGCACATCTGGAGGGATATTTAGTATCAGGTCTACAACAGTTTCTTGGTACATCAGGAAATAGAGATCCGTGGCATTCAGTTCCACAGAGGCCGAGTATATGGCAGCAAGTTTGGTTGCATTCGAGACTATATGGATGAGAAAGATCCTGGTCAAGTTGTTCGGTTCACACTTAGATCCTACTGTGATATATTGTGATAATCAGAGTGGCATCAAACTCTCGGTTAATCCAGTATTTCATGATAGATCTAAACACATTGACATCTGGTACCATCATATCAGAGATTGTGTGCAGCAGAAGATCATGTTACTTTCTGACATTCCCACGGAGGATTAGGATGCTGATATCTTAATGAAGGCGCTCACCAGGAGAAAATTCGAATACCACAGAGACAGGATCGGGGTGGAAGATAATCCCTATATTGTTGAGAGGGAGTTTTCAGAATGCAAAAAGATGATGAGCTTAGTGAAAAGAGTCTCCTTCACTAAGTGGGCCCGCAGGCTATTTTTGGCACAAGTCTATTTTTAGACATGTCGATACATCAATTAACTCACTAATAATTAATTCACTAAATATTAACTCATTAATCAACTGAAGGATACATCAATTAACTACAATGCATGGACAGTTCAGTGGAGACTAGTGGAGAGATAGGTGAAAGGGAAAGATAGACTATCAGTTGTGACCATAGTGTTGCATGATTTTGCACCACACACTGATGGAGATGACAATGAGGATTTTGCAGTCCAATCTAGGTGGAATCGATTTCATTCAGAGCCATTCTTTAGCAGGGATTGCGTAGTAGAGGTAGGCTAGCAGGTGGCAGATATCAGTGCATGGATTTGCTAGATCAGGGCCTAATTAGTGTGTAGCGATTGCATTGTACTGAGAGCTTGTGATAAGCTTTGTATAATGATTGTTACATGACCTCTATGACATATATTATACAAATATTTTGGGGTTTTCAGCTTTAAGCTTTCCCATAAATTACTGTGTTAATGTGTGTGAATTTTTATGGTTTCATGTGTGAATTGTAATTGTCTTTATTTCCTCATGTGATGATCAATGGTGGTATAGATTCTGTATTGTGCATGAAGTTAAAATAGTGTGTGATCAGGAGAATCTTAGATGTATAACGCATTACTTATATAATTTCTACACTTCAAGCTCAACCCGCAAAAGAATAATTGTTCTCTCTGCTCAATCAGAAAATCTGGCCAATACTTAACCAAATATTTTCTCACCAAGCCTCCTATTTCCTTGCACAATTCCTGGGAAAATTAGCCCCTATTATTTAATAATTTCTTCCAAATTGACTTTGAAATTCTAAAGGATTGATCATATGACCTCACGCAACACTTGTACACTCAAAACTAGTCTACACTGATGTTACACTGCCTTGTCATCTACACTTCAGCTGAGAAATTTGAATTCCTAGCATGCACTAGAAATTTTGGGTTGATTGATCAATTAAGTGAGAGAACGTTGTCTTACATTTTTTTCCCACTACACAATTTACCTTTACTGACTCTATCAATAGTTAGAGGTTAGTTAATTGAATACAACTAAAAATAATTGAACTTGATTACTAAAATTTAGAAATCACACATGCATAACTACTCCAAGCCCTATAACTTTAATTTACTAAGCTAACTGAATGACAAGAACCATGTCACTAGATAACCACCTCCAAGTTGTCCTGCTAATGTGGAAATTATATTTACTCAATTTAACTAAGGCTAAAGTCAAATTGAGCCTTTCTTGCTACATGTTTTCAACACTTTTTGTACTTGCAAGTTTAAGCTATGGATTGTATATAACATCCAAAAATACAATTTAAACAATGAAAAATCAAACATTGTATTTTTCACTCTCAAAGAAGTTTGCACATAAAGAAATTTGATCCCTCTCGCATCATGTTAGATCAGTATTTAAAATGTATCTATATTCATATAGATTTAATATATTATTGTTTACCATATACATTGCATGAGATTCCAAAAAACTTCCCAAAATAATTTGAAAGTGTTATGAAGCCAGCTCCAAAAATAGAACAAAAGAGAGATCAACGCCTTTGAAATCATCCACTTCGAGGGGGAAACCTCCAATACATTACATAAATGAGCAATTCTTAGATGATAGAAATGACCAAAGCCACCTTCTATATATAGGGGTCCATGGGGTCACAATATAATCCTAGTTGACCTAACAATAATAATGTAAGGGAACAATAATAACAATATGTTGGTTACAGGGGCACAACAATAACAATAAGGGGGCTACACTAATAAAAATAAGGGACAAAACTAGTAAAATGGGGACCTAACATGCACCTCTCCTTCAAAAAAGTGTTTTCCTCAATGCTTGAGTAGCTCTAGATGCTTTTGCATAAAATTATCATCCTCCCATGTAGAATCTTCAGTGGGTAAGTTCTTCCACTTGATGAGATACTCTGAAATTTATCAATTTCGTAGCTATCGAGTTCTTGTTTCCATGACTATTTCAGGTTCCAATATGATTTTTCCTTCCTCATCAATTTCTGGAAATATTGTTTGAACTTGAGGTTTGTCACCTATAACCTTCTTTAAGCATGAAACATGGAAAACTAGATGCACTCGAGAAGAAGAAGGAAGCTCCAATTTGTATGCCATAGTACCAATCTTTTGCAACACCTTGTAAGGACCATAGTATTTTGGTGATAATTTATTATCCTTCTTAGCTTGCATGAGGAACATTTGTTTGTATGGTTGTAGTCGTAAAAAATACCCAGTCTCCTACATCAAAACTTCTCTCGCTGCGATGTTGATCTGCCTTCTGTTTCATTCGATTTTGTGCCAAATTGAAGTTATCCTTTAAGAGTTGGAGAACTTGTTGTTGATGCTTGATGTGATATTCCACTGCTTGCACCTTCGAATTTTCTCTTAAATATGATGTGATGGATGGTGGATGATATCCATAAAGTGCCATAAATGGGATCATTTTTGCTGCAATATGGAAGGAAGTATTATACCACCATTATGCCAGAGGTAACCACTTGACCCATTGTGTTTGTTTATCAGATAAAAAACAATGAAGATATCCTTCCAAACATTTATTCACTATCTCATTTTGGCCATCAAATTGAGGATGAAAAGATGAGCTATGAGCTACTTGATTACCCAAACAAGAAAATAATTCCATCTAAAAATTTCTAGTAAAAATGGGATATCTTACGCTTACCATAATATTTTGGTTTCCATGTGGCTTTTGAATTGTTTCCATAAATGCAATAGCAACTGTACTTGCTTTAAATGGATGAGATAATGCACAAAAGTGTGCATACTTGGTAATTCTATCAACTACCACCATGATGACACTCTTTCCTTCGGACTTAGATAAACCTGTGATAAAATCCATTGAAATCTCCTCCCAACATTGACTTGGAATGGATAAAGGTTTTAGAAGACCTGGGGTCTTAATTGTCTCAACTTTAGTTTGCTGGCAAACTAAACATTCTTCCGCAAAATTTTGAATATGACATTTAAGGCCATCCCAAAAAAAATCTTTCTTCACCTTATGGTAAATTTTTAAAATCCCGAGTGTCCTCCTAAAGGAGAAGTGTGCAATTCCAAAAGAATATTTTGTTTTATTTGGGAATTCTTAAAAATATATAAACGATATTTGTACCATAAGGAATCATTTTTCCAAATAAATGTATCAGATGTACTAGGATCTCACTTCAAATTTTGAATGAGTGTCCACACTTCCTCGTCCTCCTTCCATTCACCCCTTGCTTCGGTTATCCAATCTAGTTGGATAACATAAATTGCACAAAGCAATGCTTCCGCCTCTTCATCCTTTCTTGAGAGTGCATCTGCAACAACATTTAGCTTCCATTTTTTGTGGATGATTTCAAAGTCATAACCCAACATTTTTGTGACCCATTTTTGCTGCTCTTTTGAAGATAGACTTTGTTCCAAAAAGTGTTTAAGACTATAATGACCATTTTTTACCTTGAAGTGCCTTCCCATTAAGTAAGGTCACCATTTCTTTAGTGCATGTAGTATTGCCAACATTTCCTTCTCATAAATAGCATTCTGTAAATAATTTCCTTTTATTGGATGACTTTCAAAAACAATGGGTCTTCCTTCTTGCATTAACACAACACCAATTCCATTTCCTGAGGCATCACATTCCACAATAAAGGTTTTTGTGAAGTCTGGCATAGTTAAGACTCATGCTAGGCACATTGAATTTTCCTCTTTAAGATGTTCAAAGGCCTTAGTTGCTTTAGGAGTCCATGAAAATGCATATTTCTTCAATAATGTTGTTAGAGGTGCTGCTATTCTCCCATAATTCTTAACAAACTTGCGATAATACCCTGTTAACCCGAGAAATCCTCGTAACTGATTTATGGATGTAGGAACTTTCCATTCCTTAATGGATTTAATTTTGATAGGGTCTACCTTAACACCCTCATGAGATACAATATGACCCAGATATTCCACCTCTTCTACTCCAAAGAAACATTTGGATTTTTTTTTCATATAGTTGTTTCTCCTCCAATAGTTTGAGCACCCTATCAACATGTAGAACATGATCCTTCCAAGACTTTTTGTAGATTAGTATGTCATCAAAAAATACTAGCACAAATTTTCTAAGGAAGGGTTTTAAAATGGAATTGATCAACCCTTGAAATGTAGAAGGTGCATTGGTAAGGCCAAAAGCATGACCAAAAATTCATAATGACCCTCATGAGTTTGAAATGTTGTTTTCGGAATATCTTCAGTCTTCATTCTAATTTGATGATCTCCTGAACGAAGATACAACTTGGTAAAATAAAAAGCACGATGTAATTCATCCAATAATTCATCAATCACAGGAATGGGAAATTTATCTTTAATAGTGAGCTTATTGAGCTCCCTATAGTCCGGACACATGCACCATGATCCATCCTTCTTGTGCACCAATACTACTGGAGCAGAGAAAGAACTTTGAATAGGTTTAATTATACCAGCTTCTAACATTTTTGCAATCATACGTTCAATTTCGCTCTTTTGGACATAAGGATATCTGTAAGGCCTGATGTTTGGAGGAACAATTCCTGGAATCAAATGGATAGCATGCTCATGGTCACGAATAGGTGGGAGTCCTTTGGGAGTATTAACACCTGGGAATAATTGTCCAAGACTGTTTGGAGATCTGGAGAAATAGATGATTTTGATGTTGGAACTTCTAGTGAGCATAATTGTGAAATTACGCCTCGTTGTTCTTTATTAAGAAGCTTTGTCATGACATTAGAGCTTATTATCTTTCTCGTCTTCCCTGCGATACCCCGTAATTCGATTTCCTTTCCTTTTGAAATTTTTTTCAAGAAAAGTTCTTGAAAATTAAAAGCTAATGTCCCCAAATATTGTAACCATTGTACTCCTAGTACAACATCAGCACCTCCCATTGGAATGGAAAGAATTGGACTATTCAATACATATTCACCCATGGTTAGCTTGATATTATGGTAGTTTCTAGAGAAATTTATAGTTCCTCCATATGCAACCATCACTTGACATTCTGGTGCTAGGTATAGGAAACAATTCAATTCCTTAGCTACCTTACAATGAATTAAATTATGGGTACTACCCGAATCAATCAACACCATTACCTTTTTCTTCTTGATATGTCATTCTATCTTGAGAGTTTCAGGAGTGGTAATTCCTGCCAATGCATTACACAATATGGCCAGACTCATTTATTCTTCTTCTAGGGTTGGTTCCTGGTGTATATCCTCTTCTTTTGAAGTTCCTTGTTCATTTTCTTCCTCCTCTTCAAAATCTATGCAAAATAATTTATTCTCAGCACACTTATGACCTTTAATGTATTTTCTATCACAACTGTAGCAAAGCCCTTTTGCTCTTTTTTCTTCCAACTGTTGTGGTCTCGACCTTGTAGCTTGTGGAAGTCTAGGAGTTGCAATACTTCCATCTTTATAGATGTGAGTGGTAGGCTTCCTTGTAACCATAATTTTACATTCAATTTTTCTTCCAACCTGAATGCCTTCTCCAATGAATCAGGTTCCCAAACGCGAACTTCATGTTGGATGTTATCCTTTAAAGTCCCTATGAAGACATCAATCCTATGTTCCTCTGGAATATTAGTTACCCTTATATTCAATTTTTGGAAGTCCTCAATGTGCTCCACCACTTAACCCTTTTTTTTGATATTTATCAATTGGATAAAGAAGGTGTTTCTCTTTATATCCTCATAATGTGCGATCATTTCCTCCGTGAAAATTGACCAAGTGACAATGTTTTTACGGGAGCAAAGCCATCGATACCATACAAACATATTTTGTTCTAAATGTAAAGTTGCAATGTGTACCCTTTGTGTGTTTTGCACATTATTGGGATCAAAATATTGCTCCATCTGTAGTATCCATGTTACGGGATCCTTGCCATCAAAATTCCTCATATCCATCTTTGGAATATGGTGGTTCTTCCATCCAACATTAGAGTTTATGAAATCATGATTAACATTTGTTTTTTTTTCATCATGAGTTTCCTCTACTATCTTTTCGGCATTAGGAAACATTTCTTGTATCAACTTTGTCAAACCTTCCATGTGTGCATTTAGATCATTATTCATGTTTTCCATGTTGTCTTTCTTGTCCTCCATCTTAGCTTCCATGCCTGCTTCCATGCCATCCATCTTAGCTTCCACGCATTTCTTCAAAACTTCCATTTCATTTTTTGTTGCTCTTTGCGAGAACGAAATTTGGTGCACTTGCTCTTGTAATTTTGATATGTCATGCTGCAATTCTTCATCTTCTGAGTCATAGTAGAGCCTTCTAAAGGCTTAATGGGTGTCTAATTTTTTTTAGGGGGCATTTTAAAACCGAATACTAATATCTATTCTACAATATGCCCTTGGAATCAATTCAAATTGATTTTTCACACATGACTTATGCAATTCGAAAAAAAATACACACCCTTTTATTGATTTTGAGGAGCTCGATATTGAAACTGAATTATCTCTATGATTTCAGACCTTCAATATGTGAAATTTGGCCCTATAGTATCTCTCTGAAGCTTCTTTCAATTTCGACAAGTCTCTCCTGAATTGGAATGTTCAAGGAAAATTTATGCCCAATCTCCCACAATGACCTAATTATGCCCAATCCTCAGGTTTGCAACTTATCTGTGTAAAAATTTCAACTTCTGAAACCTCGTAGAAGAAAAGGAATTGCAAAAATGCCATGATGACCTGTTTAGGTTAAATTCAGGAGCCTGAAAAAATCCCTAACTTCCAAAGATCATATCTCTGAAAATACTGCTAACCAAGATTTGAAATGTTTCCACGACGTTCCTCAGGATTTCGGCTTCACGTTGTAAAATTTTTAACATTTGAACCTTTTTAGAAAAAATGTTATAGCAAAAATACCATGATGACCTGTTTGGAGCAGTGAAACCCTAGAATCCAAAGCTTTGATAACAAATGTTATGAAACCAGCTCCAAAAATAGAAGAAAAGAGAGATCCAAACCTTAGAAATCAACCAATTCAAGGGGGAAATCTCCAATACATTACATAAATGAACAATTCTTGGATGATACAAATGACCAAAACCTCCTATATATAGGGGTCCATGGGGTCACAATATAATCCTAGGCAACCTAACAATAACAATGTAAGGGAACAATAATAAAAATATGGGGGTTACAGGGGCACAACAATAACAATAAGGGGGCTACACTAATAACAATAAGGGTCTACACTAGTAATATGGGGACCTAATAGAAAGTATTGAATCTTTCCTTTAAATAAACTTAATTAATTAATACCTTTGGCCAAGGTAAATATATCATTGCCATGTAAACTTTAGGGATGGATTTGGAAAATTTTGATAATTAATATTTCACAAAGCATTAAAGGAAGATGAAGAAATTTCGAGACTAAAATGAAAAATCCTATATTTAAAAATGGGGATAAGAGTAATTTTTTTTTACATAAACATGCCAAGATGAGAGAATAGAGGAATAATATAAAAAAACAAAGTAAATGAAATCCCTTTATCTTCCTTCCATAAGACAATATATGTATCTCCCCATCATTTTAATGTGCTCTACATTGAGCAAGTATGAGTCACACTGAGGACATGCAGTAATTATTGAAGCATATTCAAAGGCTAATTACAAATGAAGAAAATGAGGAATTGATAAATGTTATCACTCGAAAGAAGATTTGGGCCATTATTTGTTCTTTTGACCTTGACAAATATCCATGCTCAGATGGATTCAAGGGATGCTTATACTAAAAATGTAAGCATATCATAAAGTTTAATATTTGTAGAATGGTGGACTTCTTCCATAAATCAGGAGTGGGTTGCAATGTTAGTTCTTCATCTTTATTTTTAAGCCCCAAAGAAGTCATCATTTTATCATTTTTTGGGTTCTATCCAATTTCCTTATGTAATATGTCTTGTGAAATCAGTTTAAAAAATCTACCTGCTAATTAAAGTCTTTCATTCTTCATCTTATCTCAGGGAACCAAGATGGATTTATTGTTGGAAACAATGTTAATACTGAGAGGGGATGAATCAGTATTAAGGCTAATTTAAATTTTATGCTAATTTATTTTTCTTCATTCAAAATTGGCATTTATTATATGAGAGCAACCATTAAAAACCATAACAACACCCATATAAACCAACACAAGCATACACATCATGAGAAAAAAACACATGAGACAAAGACCTTCTACGTGGAAACCCTTTCAAGAAAAAACCACCAAAGCTTCTTGTTGTGATTGATGTAAAATAAGAGAACCTACTCTATTACATCAATTTTTTTTGTGAGTCACCACTCACACAAAGCACAAACTCCCCTTGAGTGTTTGTTAGCACCCACTATCACTAAGCACCAACCCCTTCTTTTGCATACACATGTCCAGCTTACTAGAAGCACCATGTGAAGCACCAACTTCACAGATTTTTTGCAAGAACTAACTTGCAGATCCTTGGATTTATGCAAGCACCAAATTATAGGAAGCTCCAACCACCAAGCCTTCTCAAGTAGCCACTTGAGATGAAATCACCAATTTCCTATATGTAGGCTCCAACCCACACTCAAATAAGAACGCATGTTCTCTGTCCATGGAAACCACTCTGCATGATATCGACTTTTTTCTTCACAACCATTAGTCCACATGACACTCTCTGCATTTTTATTTCTCTGTAGTAACTCATTATTCTCCTCAACAACCCACACATCACTCTATTGTTTTTTTCTCTTCAACAACAATCACTAACATGCAACACTCTCTGCAATATACTCTTCAATTCCATAAACTCAGATCTCTGCCCCTTCTATTCAACTGGCTCTCTCGCCCTCACTCCGCAACACTGACTCACCCAAGGCCTCTTTTCTCTTCTTAGACACTCTCAGCTTTTTCTCAATAGAAGATGCTCACTTTGCGTCGCACACAAAAACACACACACAGATATATATTTCTCCACTCATCTCCCAACAATGATACTTTCCCCCAATATTTCTCAATGGATATCACTATTTTTGTTCATGTGTTGCACACTAGTCGATGTTTCCTATGTTGTTTGTTTCCATGTTTTCTGAGTGTACCTCTTCATGGCTCTCCATTCTGCTATTGCATCTGAATTTCCCACTACATTTGAATTAAACACAGAGAATAGGAACTTCAGAAATCTCCATAGTGATAATTAATTCTCAGACCACATGTTGAGTACAATGAGACACTCTCCTTTTTGTGAACAAATATCCCATCCCTGAGGCTTTTCATGCTTATTCATGGCTCAAATATCTTTGCAGGTACTTTGACATGGTCTCTATGTTCTTCAATCAATAAGGTGTGCATGGGAAGATCAAAGATATCTTTCTCAACTCAAGGATAGCCAACACTCTTCCTTGAAAATCGCCTTCTTTGAGTCATAAGTCTCTACTTTTTCCTTAATTCCAGCGACCAACCACTGTTTAAATCTCTTAGCTATCAACTCAGTTGTCCTTAATAAACCTCAGCTCTTCCATTTCAAAGCCTTTTCATTTCATAAATTTTATTAAAGTAAATCTTACAAAAAAATGACATCACAAGGTTCCTAGCCCTTTTTTCTTTTCTCCCTTATTTTTTTCCTCCATGGGAACACTTCCTCTGACCATCAGTATAATAATTAAGTGTTGCAGTATTAGATCCTTTCATATCGTAACTTTTATTAAAACAAAAGTTACCAAGGAACAAGATTTCAAGCCCTTTTTGCTTAGCCTCTTTTCCACCTTTCCACCATATGACCAGGTACCATGACCGGCGGCATACAACTTCAGTGCTAAGGCCTCCAAGCTCCTGATTCTATTTTTTATTTCTCTATGCCCTTAGTTCTTAAAGTTCCATGACTAAGCACTTATCAACATCAGAAGCTCCCTATTTCGTAAATTTTTTAAATTGTAATTAGAACTAAGTTACGATGCCTCCTACCACCGAAAAATTGACCTCCAAAATACTTTCCATGTGGCTTATTTACAACACTAGGTGCTAAGGCTTTCTCTATGCCCTTGTTCATTTGGTTCCCCACGACCAAATGCAAATCACATCGGAGTTCCACACATTGAATCATAACTTTCCTATGAAACAATTAGACAGGAGTTAGTAAAACTCCAACCTCCAAAATTATGACCTCCAAGATAACGTCACGCTGATTTCATCAACTCCATGTGGTGTCTCCTTAGTGGTGACACAAGTCACACAGATTCTCCCCATTAGGCCATCCAAAAATGCTAAATTTTACTGCCACGTGTCCTCCATACTACAACATCATGTTGACGTCATCTGCCTCATTAGCTTCTCAAGGCCAATCCCCTACTGCCATGTGTCCTACCATAGGAGAGAGAAAAGTTTCCTTAGTCCTTAGTTTTTCAATTGTAATTCTTATTTCTCACAACCTCGAAGATTTCAAAAGAATTTCAAAAATGGCATTTTTTAAGTGTCACAATATCATGTTTTGTTGAATTACAGTACTTCAAAGTTCAAATGATTATAATTCCAATGGAAAACAAATTGTACGAAGAAGATATCGTGTTCAAAAATATTGAGACAAACAATTTGGCTGATCTGTGGTATAATTGATAGATGGACAAATGCCAAGAAAATGAAACAATATAAATTTAACTAATCAAACAAATCAAGAGTTGTTAATCGGAATCAATCTCTTAATTTTTATGAATATCCTGTGGCCAACCTCCTCCTCCTTTTCCCTGATACTCTCAAGCTTCGGTTTCCAACACTGGCATCTGGACTTAACCAACTGCTTATAATGTTTCTGCAATTAGGGAGTATTGCAGAGCCTATAGGGCTCATCATCTGCGAAATCCCTAGGCATTGGAACATTGCATTCATCAACATTCACCCTCCCATATTCCATAAGTTTTGTAATAAACTCTGGGTAGAATCTGATCCAAATCCCTCTGCCAACATTGCTTTTCTGTATCTCAAATGGTTGGGAGAGAGAAAATAATGTGATAACCACTCCTAAAGAAGTTTTCACCATAAACAATAATAAAACACTAGTAAAGGTCCAATCAATTAATCGAATAAAAAATAAAGCAACAAAAATTGGTTTTTTCTATCATAAATACAGTCTATATGATCATCAAACACCACCCCCCCCCACACTTGAAAAACAATTGAGGTAGGAATTTTGATGAACAACAAATAAGTGGAACATTATATGAGTGCACAAGTAATGATACATAATGATATGAATTACACAAAACCTATTCAAATTATTCCATGACCATCCCTCAATCCAGCCACAATCGATCCTAATGGCCGACACTAATCCAAAATCTATACTTTCATGTCATTTCTACAATGAATTGAATGCATAGTTACCAATTTTCTAGCTCCTAGGAGATGTCTTCTCTTTCATATGAGGGTGTTGATGTTGCAGATATTTATGTTCTACAAAATCATATCTCGATGCAACAACATGGTCATTTTCAATAACATTCTCATCCATCTCATCAATTTGTACATCATAGTCAGCAAGAGCCCGCTCTTCAAACAACTTAGCCTGAACTCCACTTGCAACAAATGGTGCCTTCTTGGACTCAACATGACTATTGGTAGGCAGTGAGTTAGTATGAACAACATATAGAATAGTTGATCGAGATGTCTATATTTCAAAGGAAATAAGAACAACGATGCCCTCTCCATTTTTCCTAAGCTATTTGGTATATCCCATTTTGCTTGGTAGTCAATAAAAAATATTAGTGGTGTACTTTCCAAAGCTAGGCGTAACAAAAACATGTCATGAAACATCAATATCAACATCACAGTGACAATCAAGTTCATTCGAGGTGGAGGAAGGAAGAGGTGAGCCTAATATCTCAACAACAATAGTCTCCTTCTCAAACTTCCATAGGTGACTTTCTAGTTAAAGATTCTATTTACACTTGTGCAAGCCTTGAATAATCTCATTCTTCTCACTCAACTATAACAACAATTGATTGTAACATTCTTTCAAGGTTTGATACTAACAGACAATCCATTATTATTTTCTTGAGAATGGGAAACTTATTCACAATACATTTCTAGTGAGTCTTTCAAGAAGAAATGATTAGTAGATAGTCAATCATTAATCTCCTATGGCCTATGAATTTCCTTCTTCAAGGAAAAAATTTCTAAATGAAAGACATTATCGACTTCCTCATACAAATCATCAATACAGTGAACATTAGTTTGAAATTCATCTTCCATAATATAGATAAAGCATCCCATATGTGTCCCCAAACTATCAACCTTACTATTTTCTTAGTCGTAGTAGTCCAGTCCAATCAATTCTTGAGTGTTTTATTTTTTGTTTTCTAGAAATCTGTGAAGGAATTCAAGTAAAGGACTATGTTACAACATTTATCAGCTACGTTCTCATAGAGTTCTTGTAATATTTTACCCATCTTGAAAAGTTTTTATAATACCAAAATTTATTATATGTTAATCAAACTTAGAAATAATAAAATGCATTTGATAAATTAACTAGCGTAAGACCATGATAGGTATCATCCCAACTGGAAAACATATAGTTGTGGAGAGATGCTCAATAGAGAAGAGTTGACCACCATAAAATATCACCAACCACCAATTCTAAATGCATTGTTTCTAACTGGAAACAAACTATGATTAATTATTACACATCAATGATTCTCTCTCATTGAACCAAGAGGCTCATTTTATAACTCAGTATGAGCATAATGTGTAATTTTGTCCATGCTCAATGTGAAGTTGGATATGTCTCTCCTAAAATTAAAATAAAATATTATCTAAATAGAAAATCAATGTCAACTATAATAAAGTAAAAAATGAATATGTTATGCATGTTTATAAGTTAGTTGTGCATATCACCTAATGCAATTTCATGTAAAGTAATTAGAAGTAAAAAATGTGAGTAAGATGTTTAAACCTTATACTTTTCAAAAATATTTCAACGATTTAAATAAACTATTTAAATATATATGATAAATAATTAAGATATATTTAGGTTAAGATATATCATATAAATATATTGAAAAAAAAAAATTATGGTTAAAACATTTGAAGTTGCTGCAGTATTGTATAGCGTGATACTTTTTTAGGTATATGTTTTTTTTGTTGAAATCCAATAAAGACTTTTTGTAGGAATTTGATAGAATTGCAACTGCTCAAGAAATTAAACTAAAATTAAGAGACACAATTCTACAGTAATATTTGCAGAATGGAAATCATAATTTAGAACAACATGCATAGATATGGAATAAGAAAAACCACAAATACATAGTGATTTCTAGGGAACCCAAGTGGGAAAAAAACCGTCAATCCTTTGAATTAATTAGTGGAATAAAGAAACTATTACAATTTCTAACTCCAACTTTGAGCTCAACTTGCAAAAGAATAAGTGTTCGCCAAGCCTCTTATTTCCTTGCACAATTCCTTAGCAAATTAGCCCCTATTATTTAATAATTTCCTCCAAATTGACTTTGCAATTCTAAAGTGGCTAAGAAAGAGTTCAAGATGGGAGCACATGATAGGTTGGTAAAAGAATTCCTAACTTGGATAGAGATGCTATTGATTGAAGAAGGTATTCTATCCTTTTAATCCATTAGCATGACCTAGTAAGCATTGATCATATGACCTCACACAACACTTGTACGCTCAAAACTAGTCTACACTGATGTTACAATGCCTTGTCATCTCCACTTGAGGTGAGAAATTTGAATTCCTTGCATGCAATAGCTATTTTGGGTTGATTGATAAGTTAACTGACAGATCTTTGTGTTACATTGTTGTCCCACTGCACAACTGACCTTCGACTAACTCCATCAATAGTTAGAGACCAGTTAATTGAATACAACTGAAAATAATTGAACTGGATTACTTAAAGTTAGCAATCACACATGCATAACTGAACTCCAAGCCCTCTAATTGGAATTTACTGAGCTAACTAAGTGACAAGATCCATGTCACTAGTTAACCGCCTCAATGTTGTCCTGCTAATGTGGAAATTTTATTTACTCAATTTAACTAAGGCTAAAGTCAAATTGAGAGGGGGGTGAATCAGTATTAAGGCTAATTTAACTTTTATGCCATTTTATTTTTCTTCATTCAAAATTGGAATTCATTATATGAGATAAACCATTGACAACCATAGCAACACCCATATAAATCAACACAAGCATACACATCATGAGCAATAAACACATGAGACAAAGAGGTTTTACGTGGAAACCCTTTCAATAAAAAAACACCAAATATTGTTGTTGTGATTGATGTGAAATAAGAGCACCTACTTTATTACATCAATTTTGTTTGTGAGTCACCACTCACACAAAGCACCAACTCCCTTTGAGTGTTTGTTAGCACACACTAGCATTAAACACAAACCCCCTTCTTTTTCATACACATGTCCAACTTACTAGAAGCACCATGTGAAGAACCAAATTCATGGAATTTTTGCTAGAAATAACTTGTAGCTCCTTGGATTTATGCAAGCACCAACTTGTAGGAGGCACCATCCCCCAAGCCTTCTCAAGCACCCACTAAATATGGAAGTAGTAATTATTTGTATGTAGGTTCCAACCCACACTCAAATCGGAACACATGTTCTCTATCCATGGCAAGCACTCTGCATGATATCAACTTTGTTCTTCACAACCATTGGCCCACGCAACACTCTCTGCACTTTGCTTTCTCTGCAACAACTCACTATTCTCCTCAAAAAACCACACATCACTTTATTGTTCTCTTCTCTTCAACAACAGTTACTAACTGCAACACTCTCGGCAATACTCTTCAACTGCACAAACTCAGCTCTTAGCCCCTTTTATTCAACTGGCTCTCTTGTCCTCACACATCAGCACTGACTCACCTAGGGTCCCTTTTCCCTGCTTAGGCACTCTGAGCCTTTTCTCAGCAGAACATGCTCACTTGGCCTCACACACAAAAACACACGCTTACACACAGATTTCTCCACTCATCTCCCAACAATGCTACTTTTCCCCCACATTTCTCAATGGAAATCACTAGTTTTGTTCCTTTGTTGCACACAAGTCGATGTTTCCTCTGTTGTTTGTTTCCACACTTCCTGAGTGTACCTATTCATGTCTCTCCATTCTGTTGTTGCGTGTGACATGGCCACTGCAATTGAATTAAACATGGGGAATGGGAACTTCAACAATCTCCATAACGATAATTAATTCTCAGTCCACCTATTTAGTACAATGATGCACTCTCCTTTCTATGAAAAAATATCTGGTCCTGAAGGTTTTTCATGCTTATTCGTGGCTCATAGATCTTGAAAGATACTTCGACATGGTTTCTTTATTCTTTAATCAATAAGGCGTGCACAGGAAGATAAAAAATAATTTTTTTAGCTCAAGGCAGGCCAAACAATCTTCCTTGCAAATCATGGTCCTCTTTGTTCTTTGAGTCAGAATTTTACTTTTTTCATAATTCCAGCGAACAACCACTCTTTAACTCTCTTAGCTATCGACTCAAATTTCCTTCATAAACCTTAGTGCTTCCATTTCAGAGCCTTTTTATTTCGTAAACTTATTAAAGTAAATCTTACCAAAACACGAGATTGCGAGGTTCCTAGCCATTTTTTCTTCCCCCCTTATCATTTTCCTCCATGGGACCGTTTTTTGTGACCACCAGTGTAATAATTAAGTGTTGCAATATCAAAGCCTTTCATATCGTAATTTTTATTAAAACAAAAGTTACGAAGGAACGGGATTCTGAGCCCCATTTGCTTAGCCTCTTTTCTGCCTTTCCACCATAGGACCAGGTGCCATGACCTGTGGCATATAAGTTCGGTGCTAAGGCCTCCAAGCTCCTGTGAGGGGCTTATTTCCATTTTTTATTTCTCTACACCGTTGGTTCTTAAAGTTCCACGACCAAGCACCAATCAATAGAAGCTCCCTATTTCGTAACTTTTTCAAATTGTAATTAGAAGAAAGTTACGATGTCTCCTACCTCTGAAAAATTGACCTCCAAAATACTTTCACATGGCTTCTTTACAACACTAGGTGCTAAGTCTTGCTTTATGCTCTTGTTCCTTTGGTTCCCCACAACCAAGCACCAGTCACATCAGAGTTGCACACATTGGATCCAAAATTTCCCATAAAAAAATTAGAGAGAAGTTATGAAAACTCCCCCCATTAGGCCACCCAAAATTGCTAAATTTTACTACCACTTATCCTTTGTACTACCAGATCATACTGATGTCATCCATCTCATTAGCTTCTCAAGGCCAATCACCTGCTGTCATGTGTCCTACCACATGAGAGAGAAAAAGTCCCTCCATCCTTGGTTTTTCAACGAATTCCTTTGTAATTCTTATTTCTCACCACAAGCTTTCAAAATAATTTCAATTTTAAAAGAAGTTATGAGGTTTCGATATGCCAAGGGTCTCACATGATCGTGTAGAAAACCTTCCGATATCGGGGTACTTTTCAAATAAACTTCCGAGGAAATAAACCACTAAGGTCTCGAAGTTTGGGGTCCGAAATTTGAGCCTCCTGCCCTAGTATCATATCAAAACTGTCTTAAAATGGAATTACCTTGGGGTTACGAAGTTTCAAGCTCCCAAGCTTCAAAAATGGCATTTTTTAAGTGCCAAAATCTCATGTTTTGCTGAATTAGAGTACTTCAAAGTTGAAATGATTATAAGTCCAATGGTGAAAAAAAATGTAACAAGAAGCTATCATGTTCAAAAATATTGACACAATCAATTTGGTTGATCTGTGGTTTAATTGATAGATGGATAAATGCCAAGAAAATGAAACAATATACATTTAACTGGTAGAATAGATCAAGAGCTCTTAATCGGAATCGATCTCTTAATTTTCATGAATATGTTATGGCCAACCTTCTCCTCCTTTTCCCTGATACTCTCAAGCTTTGGTTTCCAACACTGGCCTTTGGACTTCACCAACTGGCTATAATGTTTCTACAATTCGGGAGAATTGCAGAGCCTATAAGGCTCATCATCTACGAAATCCCTTGCGTTCATCAACGTTTATCCTCCCATGTAGAATGAGTCAGAATGACACACTAAATTTTGAGGGAATTCCTTCGTGATTTGGCTCGCCTTGACGGATTGAGGAAGAATTCTAATGTTGTCGTCTGAGCAAACCATCTGGATGGTTTCCTTGTTATTTCCCACCATCATGCAAGATGTATGGTTTCCCATAATTTATCTGTTATGAAGAAACAAATGGAAGCAAGCATGAAGATGCAAGGGAGGTTCGAAGCAGCGGTGTTTTATACAAACTGTAAAAGCAGAGTCATAGAGAAGAGAGACGTGGATAAATAGAGTATATCGAGTCAACCAGGCTGCCATCCATGGTATTTTGGTTACCTCATTGCGAACTATCTTTAATTATAAGGGTCAGCTTTAAATTAGAAGAGTTCTCTCGTTTGAATTTGGATTTTAGAATGGGTTTGTAATTATTTTTTTAATGATAAAAATAGATTCAGCATTATTTTTTATTTTGTTTTAATAATTATTTTTGTTGAAAATATTAAAGTCACCTGCATACCCTGTGCATGTAGAAACAAAGTAAAACAGGGGCAGCAACATCAACAAAAGGTTGAGTGCACAGCACTATACATTCAAGAGAAATGGAGAAAACCGTAAGGATGGAATTAATGTTGATGGGCAGTAGCCACTATTGAAGAGGAGAATTTATGTTTGTATGGGCATAGCTGCATTTGCAGAAGGAATGAAGACTTTCGTGGTTCAAAATCACACAAAAACAGAGTTTCATTAAAGAGAAGTCATTTCAGACTTTTAAGCCCTCAACAACCAAATATGAAGAAATTTTGTTTAAACGCCAAAGATGTTTCAAGTTTTGAATGAGGCACGTGATAGTGGTCCCCACCACTTCATAGCTGATCGCAATCGCAAGTTTTATGTTAAGTGCCTTTTTGATATGGAAAATTTCCAATGCAATGCAATGCGATCACAATTGCAATCGCAAATTGCAAAGGGACGATGCATGTTCCGCCATTCGAAATGCTGATTGTATATTTGCGATGCGATCACAAATCGAAATTGCATGCACCAGCATTCACCATCCGCCATATGTTATAATCTACGATTGAATGTCTGCGATGTGATTGTCGCAATCGCACAATCGCAATCGCAACATCCAAAATGTATTTCCGTGTACTGCATATGATTTCCGCTGATGCGATTGTTGATGTCGCCAATCACACATCGCCATCACAAATTTCATTCTGCCAAAGCCAATTGTTCGATCGATCGCCGATCGCCGATTGCGAAGTGGGCTCCACTCGTACATCGTGCCAAAGAATTTTTAGGTTAAATTTTATGTTCCGGCAATGTTTTTCTTTGTAATTTGTTTTATGTTTTTATTTTCCACTGCGCCATTTAAAAATTGAAAGGCCTGTAGTATTGTATGATAGATAATATTGTATTGTTGTGTTGTATCACTGTGTAAGCCCGCAAGCAGAGAAAAACTCAGTGAACCATAACAGAACACTGTTTGTGCGTTTTGAGAGACATAGAGAAAATTTGTGTTAGCACTATGTCTGTAGTAGTTAGTCCAGTTTTTGTGAATCCCTCCACAGAGGAAGAAATCTATCATTTGTAATAGTTTTTAGTTTTGTTAATGAAATAGAAAGAAAATTTTTATTCTGCAATCTCTGTCCAGTTATTCTCTGTGTTAGAAGGACAGTATTATTCTCTCAGTTCTTTGTTCCGGAATTATCAGAAATTACAACATGGTATCAGAGCTTATCCAGTCTCTTTGAAGGTGTTGAAGAAGCTAAAGGAAGAAGAAGATTTGTTTGCCTTCATGCAAGGCTCAGCAGAAAATTAAAGTCCAGGTATTTCTAAAAAAAATAGAGTTGTTGTTTTTATTAAAAGAGTAGTCCTCAGAGACAGAGTTTGTCTTTTAAAGAAGAAAAGACAATTTGTTTGAAAAACACAGTCAAGTTTAGTTCAGAGTTCAGTTTATAAGCAACAGCTGGACCAAGCACTAGTATGAGTATTGGAAATGCTCAGTTTCCACAATTTAATGGGAAGAACTATGATTATTGGGCCATTACTATGAGAGCCCTGTTTGCCTTACAAGACTTATGGGAATTTGTTGAATATGGTTTTGATTAACCACCTGATGAGCAGGACTTTAATGCCTTAACACATGCAGAGAAGGATTTATTGAAGAGAAATAGGAAGAAGGACTCTAAATCCCTCTTCTATTTGTATCAAGAAGTACATGATAGTGTGTTTCCAAGGATAGAAGTAGCTAAGAGATCCATGGATGCATGGGATACTCTTAAGATAGCCTATCAAGGTATGGAGAAAGTGAAGACAACAAAACTACAATTGATGAGGAGAGATTTTGAAAATCTTTGTATGAAAGAGTCTGATAATATAGACTCATTCTTCACACATGTGATTGGGATGGTCACACATATAAGGTCCTATGGAGAAACACTAGAGGAAATAAGGATTGTGGAGAAACTATTGAGGATTCTACCCTCAAGGTTTGATGTTATAGTTACCACCATAGAAGAGACTAATGATCTCTCAAAGTTAACGTTAGATGAACTTCATGCATCGCTAATGACTCATGAACAGAGATTGGAAAGATCTGTAAATCCATCTCTAGAGCATGCCTTCAAGACCCAGATGCCTTTTGGAAGAGGAAGAGGCAGAAGACAAAACAAAGGAGGAAGGAACAACCCTTCACATTCACATGGAAGGAGAAACAATCAGAATCAAAGCCACGGCTATTGCAACAACCAACAAGGTGGACACCAACATGCTCATGGAAAAAGGTATGACAAATCCAATGTCCAATGTCATTATTGCAAGAAATATGGGCACTATGCCAATGAGTGTAAGAAAAAGAAAAATGACATGAATAATAGGTTGAATTCTAATGTAGAAAAATAATAAAGAACCTAAGGAATGTGCTGTTAACATGTAATGTAGCACAATATAGACAAGATGATGTATGGTTCTTAGATTTAGGCTGTAGTAATCACATGATTGGAAACATAGCATTTTTTTCCAATCTTGATGAAAATGTTAAATCAGAAGTAACCACAGGAACTGATACTAAGATCTTTGTAAAGGGAAAAGGCAGAGTTAGTATCTGTGCAAGAAATGGTGAGCAAAAATTTGTGCCAGACGTATATTATGTTCTTGGTTTGAAGTGTAATATTTTGAGCATTGGGTAGCTGATAAACAAAGGTTACAAAGTATTGTTTAAAAATGATGTGTGCACAATAATGGATATACCTCCAAGCAAGAAGATTATTGCTGAAATACAAATAACTAGCAATAGAATTTTTCCACTCAAGCTCAACACCGACTTGAAAGGAAAAGGAAAGAATGTAGCGGCTATAACTCAAGAGGTCTTTCAAAAGGAAGTGAAATATGAGAACTGGTTATGGCACTTGATATTTGGACATCTCAATTTTGGAGGATTAAATTTGTTGCACAGAAAAGGAATGGTAAGAGGTCTACCATTAATTGAGAAATCGGACAGTCTATGTGAAGGTTGCATCTTGGGAAAACAACACAGAGAAAAATTTCCATCAGGAAAGAGCATAAGGGTGAAAGCACCCTTAGAAATCATTCATTCAGATTTATGTGGGCCGATGCAAACAACATCAGTTTCAGGGAGCAATTACATGCTGACCTTCATTGATGATTTCACAAAGAAAGTATGGGTTTATTTTCTGAAATATAAAAATGAATTCTTTGAGAAATTTTGCCACTTTAAAGCTCTAGTAGAGAAACAAAGTGGGCAGCATATCAAAGTTCTTAGAATTGACAGAGGAGGTGAGTACATCTCAAAATAATTTCTGCTTTTTTTCAGAGAGAATGGCATACACAAACAATTTACTACAAGGTATACACCGCAGCAAAATAGAGTTGTTGAAAGGAAGAATCGAACCATAATGGAAATGGTGAGAAGTATGCTGAAGGAAAAACACTTGCCAAATGAGTATTGGGCAGAAGCTGCAAATTATGCAGCATACATCTTGAATAGATGTCCAACAAAAGCTGTAATGAACAGAGTTCCAGAAGAAGCGTGGAGTGGCAGAAAGCAGGGAGTCACCCACATGAGAGTTTTTGGATGTGTGGCATATGTACACATTCCAGATCAGTTGAGGAAGAAGTTGGATAGTAAGGGGGAGAAGTGCATCTTCCTTGGATATTGTGAAGATTCCAAAGGATATAGATTGTATAACCCATCCTGAAAGAAATTTGTGATAAGCAGAGATGTGCAATTCATTGAAGACGAAGCATGGGATGGAAGAATTGAGAAAACAATCAATGTCAAAAGTTGTTTATCTCATGATGAAGATGAGGAAGATGTGGTTGAAATTAATACCTCATCGGTAGCACAACCTCCACCAAAAAAAGGATAGAAAGGGACACCTCAAGCAAGAGTAAGAACACCATTGAGAAGAAATGAAAGTGCTTCTCCAAGCACACCACATGGAGCATATTTGAGTGCTTCTTCAAGCACAACTACACCAAATGAAAGAGGAACAAGATTCAGAAATTTAAATGAGATTTATGAGCAGAAAGCGGCAAATGAAGGTATGAACTCCTTATTTGCTTTGTATTGTCATGTTGATGATCCTATTCATTTTGAAGGTGCCATAAAAGATAGAAAGTGGATAGAAGCTATGGATGATGAAATTAATGACATAGAGAAGAACAAAACATGGGAGCTGGTTGATCTCCCAGAAGGTAAAGAAGTCATTGGAGTAAAATGGGTCTACAAGACCAAAAGCAATGCTGAAGGTAAGATTGAAAGGCACAAGGCCAGACTTGTTGTCAAGGGATATAAGCAGCAGCATGGAAGAGACTATGAAGAAAATTTTGCACCACTTGCAAGAATGGAAACAGTGAGAGCAGTGTTGTCCATAGCAGCACAAAACAAATGGAAGGTATACCAAATGGATGTAAAATCCACATTTTTAAATGGAGTGTTAATGGAAGAAACCTCTCGGCTATGAGAAAAAGGGCCAAGAACACAAAGTGTGCAAGTTGAATAAAGCTATTTATGGGCTGAAGCAAGCACCAAGACCATGGTACAGTAGGATAGATTCCTATCTATTGGAAAATGGGTTTGAAAAATGTGATGGAGAACTCAAATTATACATCAAAGAAAAGGATGGTAAGATGCTCATTGTTGTGTTATATGTTGATGATGTGATATTCACAGGTAATGATGATTACCTCAGTGAAAATTTTAAAACAGTTATGAAAGATGAATTTGAAATGACTGACATGGGATTGTTGAGATACTTCTTAGGAATAGAAGTAGAACAGAATGAAAATGGGATTTTTATCTCACAAGAAAAATATGTCAATGAATTATTGGCAAGATTTAATATGTAGGAGTGCAAAGCAGAAATTACTCCCATAGTAATGGGATTGAATTTGAGTAAAGATGACAACAGCAAGGATTTTGATCTAAGTTTGTATAAAAGCATAGTTGGCAACCTCATGTATTTGACTGCAACTAGGCCAGATATTATGCATGTTGTTAGTTTTATTTCCAGATTTATGGAAAGGCCAAAAGAAGCACATTAGCAAGCAACGAAGATAATTTTGAGGTATGTGAAAGGAACTAAAAGGTATGGGATTTTATATACTACTTTAGAAAATTCAAAGTTAATTAGATACACTGACAGTGATTGGGCTGGAAGTGTAGATGATCAGAAAAACATTTCCGATTATGTTTTTCACATGGGTTCAAGAGCCATTTCATGGGCTTCTAAGAAACAACCTATTGTAGCATTATCTATTGCAGAGGCAGAGTATGTGGCAGCTACAGCAGCAACGTGTCAAGCAATATGAATGAGAAGGATGTTGAGAAATTTGTCTCAAGAACAAGTAAAGGGCACAGTGATTTATTGTGACAATAGCTCAGCTATTGCATTATCAAAGAATTCTATGTTTCACAAGAGAACGAAGCACATAGATGCCAAGTTTCACTATATCAGAGAATTGGTGAACAATGGAGAAATTGTTTTACAACATTGTAGAACAGAGGATCAGTTTGCAGACATATTGACAAAGTCATTGGGGCAAAAGAGTTTTGAATACTTAAGAAAATGTTTGGGTATGACTCCTAACCCAGCAGCTGACTTTAAGGGGGAGTGTTGAAAATATTAAAGTCACCTGCATACCCTGTGCATGTAGAAACAGAGTACAACAAGGGTAGCAGCAGTAGCAGAATGTTGAGTGCATAGCATTGTACATTCAAGATAAATGGAGAAAACCGTAAGGATGGAATTAATGTTGATGGACAACAGCCACCATTGCAGAGGAGAATTTATGTTTGTATGGGCGTAGCCACATTTGCAGAAGGAATGAAGACTTTCGTGGTTCAAAATCACGCAACAACAGAGTTTCATTAAAGATAAGTCATTTCGGGCTTTTAAACCCTCAACAACCAAATATGAAGAAATTTTGTTTAAACGTCAAATATCTTTTAAGTTTTGAATGAGGCACGTGACAGGGTCCCCACCACTTCATAGCTGATCACAATCACAAGTTTTATGTTAAGTGTCTTGTGATATGGAAAATTTCCAATGCGATGCAATGTGATCACAATCGCAATTGCAAATTGCAAAGGGACGATGCATTTTCCACCATTCGAAAGTGTTACTGCCGATTGTATATTTGCGATGCGATCGCAAATTGTAATCGCATGCACCAGCATTCACCATCCGCCATATGTTATAATCGTCGATTGAAAGTCTACGATGCGATTGTCACAATCGCACAATCGCAATCGCAACATCCAAAATGTATTTTTGCCTACCGCATATGATTTCCGCCGATGCAATCGCCAATATCGCCAATCGCACATCGCAATCGCAAAGCTCATTCTGCCAAACCCAATTGTTCCACTGATCGCCGATTGCAAAGTGGGCTCCACTTGTACATCGCGCCAAAGAAGTTTTAGGTTAAATTTTATGTTCTGACAATGTTTTTCTTTGTAATTTTTTTTATGTTTTTATTTTCTTCCGTGCCATATAAAAAGTAAAAGGCCCATATTATTGTATGATAGATAATATTGTACTGTTGTGTTGTATCGTTGTGTAAGCCCACAGGCAGAGAAAAACTCAGTGAACCATAACAGAGCATTGTTTGTGTGTTTTGAGAGACAGAGAGAAAATTTGTGTGAGCACTGTGTCTGTAGCAGTTAGTCCAGTTTTTATGAATCCCTCCACAGAGGAAGAAATCTATCATTTGTAATAGTTTTTAGTTCTGTTAATGAAATATAAAGAAAAGTTTTATTCCACAATCTCTGTCCAATTATTCTCTGTGTTAGAAGGAGAATATTATTCTCTCAGTTCTTTGCTATGGAATTATAAAAAATTCCAACAATTTTTTTAATAATAAAAATAAATTTAATACTATTTTTTTACTATAATTCTATAATATTAATACATTTAGCACCCTAAAAACAAAAAAAAATGACATCCAAAATCTAAAACATCATATAACAAATGTAATTAAAAACTCCAGAAAATTTCACTTATTTAAAAATGATAACCTCATTAAATTACGTCTTTTTTTTATTCTATTCAAAGTTTTATTGTAAAATTCCCAGTTTGTTGCGTCCACTCAATTAAACACATGGCGTTGTCCAAGGAAAAAATATAGGAGGCGAGTAAAAGTAATTTTTGTGGTGAGAATTTTAAGGCGTGGTCCAGGGAAATACGAAGGCGTGGAAAGGCATTTGTATGGAGAGTATATCAGTGAAGTCAATGGTTGATTTTGTTGTTTTTCAGTTCAGTTTTACCATTTATATGGATTTCAAAAATATTTAGGAAATTTTATTTTAGATAATTTGAGAACAGATGATTGGTACATTTAGTTTGTGGTTTTATTAGTAGAAATTTAGGGGTATTAAATTTGTCAATAGAGATTTAGGGGCATCTAATTCTTCAAAATCATCAAGTATTTATTTGATGCAAACCTTAGCATGGTTTGATTTTTGCCTATAAAATTTACAATCTCACACCAAGTCTAAACTCACTAACACACTAACCCTTAAAATGACTTGATTTTTATCTACTAGATTTCAAACAGATAACCTTTTCACCATATACTATCTTTTAACAAAAACACCTTATTCCCTTTAGTCTGCCAAAATATTTCACAATTTAATAAATTATGAAAAATGAAAAAATTAATAATTTGATTTCAATTCTATATATTCATTTAAGCATAACTCTAGCCATCCAATTGTAATGAGTGCTTGGAATTTAATGTAGCATAATTGTAACCATACAAATACAATGAGTGGTTTCTGATTCAGGCTCTGTGGGCGATGGTGTTGCAGGCGCTAAGTAAAACCATCTGCACAAGCTACATAGATAATGTATCATATTCTGTTTTGTATGTTTGCAATAAACTTCATGAAGGTTAGAACATGAAAACTTCGTAACGGAAATATAATCTGTTATATTCTTTGTAACTGAAAAATATGAGGTTTGAGTTTAACAATCGTGAAAATCACACAATCTTACCCCATTATCTTCTTTATATATATTGGGCTATAAGATTATGTTGTATTATGCACTGTTTTTATTTCTCATGATATAAAACAACATTTTTTTCTTTGTGAAAAAATATTGGGCTATAAGATAATAAATATAGTGCTGAACGACATTTATTATTTTATATCTCAATTAGTATATAAAGAGTTACAATTTTTTGTAATTGGAAAATCAAAGTTTTAAAATATAATTATTTATAATTTTTTTGAGAAATTACATATGAAATTAGAGAGCCTACGTGTTTTGAACTACTAAGTGTATTTTATCATCAAGAGAATGATGAACTACACTTGGTAATTCTAAACTGGTCCGCTGTATAATTGTTTGTGTGATTTTCCAAAAGATTTAAAAATAATTAAAATAAATGTTTATATTTAACGACGAAGTGCTTTTGATTTTAAAAATTAAAATAATCCAAAATTCACCACATAATTTTGATAATAAAATTGTAGATTTATCTAACCTAACTTGTGAATTTACCTAACTTAAACTCAGTTTAGTAATAACAAAAAAAAATTATAATTGTTTTTCAAATTCTAATAAAGCAAATTAAATTTTTAAAATAAAATCTTTATTATTTAAAATAAGAATAATGAAATTGTAGATAATTATGAGCATAAATAATATATATAAATTATGACAATGAATAATATATACACGTTAATTTATTTATCACTATAAATCCACATATACTAGTATAATAGTTTTTTAAAAATATTAAAGGTTAATTTTGAAATATGAAACAAATATTAAATGTCATTTTTAACCATATTTCCGCTTGAAACATATATAAATCTATGTGTTTGATGTTTACTTGTATAAGCTTCAATACTTGCAATACTTTGAGTAGAATTTTTCTACATAATTATGAAATTTAAAGATATTTTTACAAATATTTATAAATAAAAATATAATTGTATTATCTATTAAATATTTGAAGAATTTTTTATTTATAATAATAAAGGAGATATAATTGTAAGTAAAAATAATTATGATAATTAGGAAAATAAGGAATTTATGTAATTTTATAACTCATAAGAATTGGTTTATTAAGAATTGGAGCATTGGAAAATACCAACATTAATATATATTTAAGTGAAACATAAGGAGTAGACATAAAGAAAATTTTGTTTCCAGTAACAAGGCATGATAAGGTACTCAAATACAAACTCTTATAAGCAAAGAAAAAGAGAAAAACATACATGGAAAAAATCATGATGGTAGTGCTAAGATAAAGATGGATGTTGAAACCCTAGATCCCACAACGGTCCATTGAGTGGAAAAAAAAAACACTCCAATCAAGAAGTACCAAAATTTTTTGAAGATGAGAACCAAGAAATCTTTGTGAACTTGGTTGATTTGTAAAGTAGAAGATGTTGCAGAGGCACAAGAAAGGAAAGCACTGACAACCACCTCATAAAATATTTAGAAAAAATTGGTGTTGGTAAAGAACCAACACAATGGATTCAAATAGAAGAAACCAACATCAACATTCAACTTTAACAATGATTCATGTAGACACTAAAAGGTCCAAACAGTAAGTATGGAATACTTGTAAACTCAACTTAGAGGGAAAGAAAATTACATAGCATGACTTCCCTCTTAATTTGTTGTGACTGCAAAAGCTTATCAAAACATGGTATAACCACTCCTAAAGAATTTTGATCATTGACACCATCAACAATAATCAAGCACTAGTAAAGGTCCAATATATTAATCGAATAGAAAATAATGCAACAAAAATAAGTTGTTTCTATCATAAATATTGTCTCTATGATAATCAAAATTCCCCCTCCCCCCCTTTAAACACATTCAGGTAGGCATTGCGATCAACAATAAATAAGAGGAACATTATATGAGTACACAACTAACAATACACAATGATATGAAGTACGCAAACACCTATTCAAATTATGCCATGACCATCCCTCAATCCAACCACAATCAATCCTAATGGTCGACACTAATCCACAATCTATACTTTCATGCCATTTTTTCAATGATTCATAGTTACCAATTTTCTAACTCCCAGGATATGTCTTCTCTTTCATATGAGGGTGTTGATGTTGCTAAGATTTATTTTCTACAAAATCATATTTCGATGAAACAACATGGTCATTTGTAATAACATTTTCATCCATCTCATCAATTTGTGCAACATAGTGAGCAAGAGCCTGCTCTTCAAGCAACTTAGCCTAAACTCCACTTGCAAAAAATGACACCTTCTTGGACTTAATATGACTATTGGTAGGCAGTGCGTTAGTATCAAAACATATAAAAGACTTGCTCGAGATGTCTGCATTTCAAAGGAAATAGGAACAACAATGCCCTATCCATTTTCCTAAGTTATTTGGTATATCCCATTCTGCTTGGTAGTCAAGATCAAGTATTAGTGGTGTAATTTCCGAATCCAGGCATAACAAAAACATGTGATGAAACATCAATATCAACATCACGACTACAATCAAGTTCATTAGAGGTGGAGGAAGCAAGAGGTGAGCCTAGTATCTCAACAACAATACTCTCCTCAAACTTCCAAAGGTGATTTTCTAGTTAAAGCTTCTATTTACACTTCTGCAAGCCTTGAATAACCTCATTCTTCTTAGTCGACTATAACAACAATGGATTGTAATATTCTTCAAGGTTTGATACTGATCAGACAATCCATTATTATTTTCTTGAGAATGGGAAACTTATTCACAAAACTTTTTAGCGAGTCTTTCAAGAAGCAATGATTAGTAGATAGTCATACATTAATCTCCTATGACTTATGAATTTCCTTCTTCAAGGAAACATTTTCTAAATGAAAGACATTCTCAACTTCCTCCAACAAATCATCAACCTTAGTTTGAAATTCATCTTCTGTAATATAGATAAAACATCCCATCTATGTCCCCAAACTATCAACCTTACTATTTTCTCAGTCGTAGTACTCTGTTCCAATCAATTCTTGAGTGTTGTATTTTTTGTTTTCAAGAATTCAATGAATGAATTCAAGTAAAGGAATGTGTTAGAACGTTTATTAGCTACGTTCTCACAGAGTTCTTGTAATATTTTACCCATATTGAAAATTATACACAATACCAATTTGATTATATGTTAATCAAACTTAGAAATAATAAAATGCATTTGATAGATTAACTAGAATAAGACCATGGGAGGTATCAACCCAACTGGAAAATATATAGTTGTGGAGAGATCTAGCTCAATAGTGAAGAGTTGAGCACCATAAAATATCAGCAACCACCAATTCTAAATGCATTGTTTCTAATTGGAAACAAAATATGATTAATAATTACACATCAATGAGTCTTTCTCATTGAGCCTAGAGGCTCATTTTATAACCCAGTATGAGCATAATGTGTAATTTTTTCCATGCTCAATGTGAAGTTGGACATTTCTCAACTAAAATAAAATAATTATTCTCCAAATAGAAAATCGATGTCATCTATAATAAAAAAGAAAAATGAATATGTTATTCATGTTTACACTAGTAAAAAATGGCTAATTAGTTACTAAAAAAATGACTAAATTTTGCATATAAACGACTATTTTTCAATTGGTGACTAGTAGTAGCTAATTTACGGTATCTTATAACATGACCAACTTCTAGTCATTTTTAACTTAGTCATTAATTGGTTGTCTCAATTTTATCGTCTTGTAGTATATTTATTCATTAATATGGTCATTGATTTCTTCATTAATTGTCACAATTAATGACCAAATATACAACAAAATATATTACTATATGATCACCTGAGAAAACCAATTAATTAACAAAAAAATATGACCAAAATGTTGGTCATGTTATAAGATACTATAAATTAGCTACTAATAGTCATATATATGCAAATTTTAGTCATCGTTTGAAACCAATTATGACCATAGAAATATGACTAAATTTTAGTCGTTTTATAAGATATTGTAAATTAGCTCATAATAGTCGTATATCTGCAAATTTTAGTCATCATTTTTAATCTTAAATTTATCATTTGTAGTAGTCATTCATCTTGTTTTGGTAGTTTTATATTCATTATATAAATGACTAATTTAGTATTTTAAATTAATTTCATTTACTTTCATTAATAATCCTTATAAATGAATAAATTAGTCGTATAATCATTTTATTTGCGTTAACCATTAATCAATATAAACTACTAATTCAGTTGTTTTATATTAATTTTATGTGTTCATTATTAATCAATATAAATTAATTAGTATGATTTTGCGACTAAATTAAAAAAAAAAAAAAAATCCATACAATATGCATGTTCATCTAATATGAAAACACAAAGTTACATATGTTAATTACAATACTAAATAATATCAAGTGCAACTATAGATAATTTCAGCAACATAAATTATATTATATGAAATGTCAAGTATTACAATACGAGTTTCCAACTTAATATTGGCTGGACTACAATTTACGCATGAAATATTATTTCATCACTTTAAAATATTATCATTGTGTTGCCATGACATTGTAGTTGAATTCATCAACTCTGAAGACTTGATCATCAGTCTCTATGTGTGTTTCTCATGCAAGATATTGTCTTTAAGGGTATCACAAGACTGATTTTCTTCTCTCTCTTTCTCTCTCCTCATGTGTCACTTCAGTGTCATTGTTCTCCTCTTTCTTCAAATATTGTTTTGGACCATCAATATAGAGTTCCTCTTCTAAAATGAAAGAAGATATAATGTAGAGTATAAGACATAAAATATGATGAACAATGAAATATAAAATAAAGTAGAATATAAAGGATTTATACGACGTATACCCCAACATCACCTATATCAATGCCATTTTCCTCTAGAAAAGCAAGAAACTCGAACAATTTTTCTTCAGTTAAGTGATAGTGGCCACTATGTGGCCAAATGACCTGTATAAACAAAACAAATAAAACGTCACCATAGAAAAAGAACACCTTGGGAACTTAATAACAATCATGTCTAATAAGTTACAGTCTAAAAAGATCAAATTGTAGATATCTTATGAAAACAAATGGAAAGAAAAAGACAACATATAATAAATAGTGTATGACAACTAGCTAGAAAAATGCATCATAGAAGAACTCATACTTGTGGGTGGGTAACATGCCCCAATATGCCATCATCCTTAGGGTCCAAAGGAACTAAAGCTCCTACTAACATAATGATGGATTGGTTGCATCATGGACTTGTCTCCCCTTTGTGAGTCAAAGAAATAAAAATAAGTCCGTCATTAACTAGTTGTACTCCATAGTATCATTTTCGCATGTTATCTCCACATACTTACCAAAAATTCCATATATGCCAAAAAAATAGCATTTTGGAATTGTTTCTCAAACTATATCATTTATAGCCCCTTCCAATGTATCTAAGCAAATGTACCCACTTGATTTTCTTCTTTCATATTCAATTACATCCTAAAAAATATTGTTTCAAAAACAAAGACAACCCAATATCTTCAGATCCTAATGTTCATCCATATTTTCCATAAACCATAAGAAAAATACTCTCTTATGATCAACAATGTACAAAAATGAAGCTACAAAAAACTAACTATTCATATCAAACAAAAAGCTATTGGTATAAAAAAAGCAATGAAGCTTAATTTCTATTGGTATAATGAAGCTTAATTTTTATTGGTAACTACACAAAATAGAAATGAAGTTATTGGTATAAAACAAACAACAATGAAGCTACACAAAACACTCATTCAATCGGTATAAATTCCAAACATTAGGAGAAAAGGAGCAGTGCATCATTCTCTACCATGTGTTCTACAAAATAAAATGGAAAAAATACTAGAGGAAAACTCTCTTATTTACAATGCATTTTAAGAAGAATAAATTGATATTCAGTTCCTAATACTCTATTTTAAGAAATCCATTTTCATTCCAATGTTGAATTATCTCCACATAGAGAGATATAACATTTCAAGTTTCCACATACATCATAGAAATCCAGGATGATACTTCCATAAACAAGTAAATGAATTAGACTCAGAAAAATCGCATACTTGTGACAATAAAAGGTATGAAAAGCATTGGTTATCTTGCACAGACAAAAAATTTCCATTGTTCTATTTGTGGATCCTCTAGCCAATACCCACTCATTGAAATAATTGGATGCAAGACAGTTAAACTGAATAAATAGGAAAAAAATTAGTCATAAAAAATGAAAATAATTCCTCAACCCAAAACAAAACTCATACTAAAATAGAAACAAGAAAATAAATCTTATTGATATGTGCATGAATTGAAAGAGAAATGAGAACAAACACACAATAAGGAAAGTATGAGAGAAAATAAAACTGTACACTCTATATTATATTAGGTATATACAAGTGTATAAAATTGGTGGATAGAAATATTTTATGAGTTAGGAGAGTGATAATCTTTCAGCCACCTCATTTGTAATAAAATTACATATATAATAAATATTGTACCAAATCAACTAGGCCTAAGTGTCATCACTCAATTAAGTGACTAAAATTACATCATGGAAGAATAACTTGGCATCAAAAGAATGTTTTGATACAAAGGAAAAAATGGGTTATTATGAGTATTGGCTCCATTTTTTCTTCCTCCTACGCCTTATTTGGATGCTCTTTATTAATTTCTCATTCAATCTAATTCAGCACCTTATAAGTTATATCTTGTTTTATGTCTTGTAGATTTCTCTTGGTTTATAATCTAGATTTTATAACAAACATGGAAAATATTTCTTGGACACTAATCCTCGAAACTTGGTATGATTTGCCACAATATTACATTGTAACAAGGTTAAAAGAGAAATTGTTGATTTTTCTGAGTCAATGAAGAAATTATTAATCGTTTTATCCTTCTCTATGTATCACCAAAATCAAAACAAAAGTAGGGCATGTTACATATATCTAACAATAGATCCTATTCCCAACTCTATAATTAATGGAAGTTGAATCCTTGGGATACCTGATATATATCACATAGATTGGACAACATTTAATCAAAGGCGCTTCCCTTTGACCCAGGTGATCATCACAAACACATATGAAGTCCGTCTAGACATTGGTTCTTGTCCAAAAATCATGGAGATGTGGAGGGGTTTTTTCCAAAAATCAGAGAGCTGTGGAGGGTGGTCCATCTAGACATGAAAAAAAATGTTCCTATTTTACTCCTAGCATCCCTCAAAAAGACAGGGGCTCTAGTGCAGAAATTGTTCACGGGGTTATATTCCCTATTGTTGGTCTCTTGCTTTCAAGTGTTAATGCCAGTTTTTATGAACCTCCATATAAGCTTAAAAAATATTCTAGTCTTTGCACTTATGTATATATTTTTGGAAGTTGTTGCTAAATATGAAATAAGGAAAAGTCTCAAGATAGAGTATAGGTTGCTAAAAGAGCGAGATAGCAAGGCCAACTTTTACCACATTTGTTCAATAATTTTTTAGGAGTAGTTGCTGAGAAGGTATGGAAGGATTCCATGATCGAGTAGTATAAATAATTTCTTGGGAATGTTCTCTTGGAGATGTTCCAAGACCTACTAGGGAGTCAATGATTGATTTTAGACAGTTTGACAAGATCAAGCATGTAGTTGATCGGAGCATTAAAAATTAGAATGTTAGGTTTGTTGCCAGAATTTGTCAAAAATATGAAGTTGAACCTGACGAGGATTTCACACCAATTGCAACAAGTTTTAAGATCCATAGACGAGAGATCCATATATAGCAAGTTGTAGGTGAAGTCTTCCTTATACAAGGGAAGTACACTTTGAAGTTTCTGAAGAGGTTTCTAGGTACATAATGGAGCGATGGTCCTTGTTTATGTTCCTTCTATTTACAGGTGGCCAACCTTCTGTCAAAGCTCCTAGCAAAGGGGAAGTTTGAGATACTGACATAGTATCTTGGTTTGGTGGAGAATTTGCTTCTTGCAAACCAATATTGTTATTTTACCATTTTTTCCATTCAGTATGAGCAAGTTGAGCAGTTGAATGCTTGACTTTCATTGGAGAGGAGGTGCACCATTGAGAGTAATTATCATGCCTGGGTGATAGTTCTTAGTGAGTTATCTTCAGCTAATCTTGGCATAGTTACAACACATTCGTTGTGGGAATTACTCAAGCATGCAAGGTGCATTTGTTGTGTGGAGTTAATTATTCTATGTAATATTCCTAGGGAATTTTTACAGTAAATAACCAAGCATGCATAGACATAAAAACCATGAAAAATAAGAACACAAATCAGACGATGAAATTTCACCAAAAACTGCGCTGCTGAGCCATTTTATTAATAAATTAGTGAGTAAAATATGGTGCTGGAAAGAGTGCACCTAGGCTCACACAAGGGAATCGAGAAAATCCCATGTGAAAGATATGAAACCCCTCTCTGATCTATTGCTGATATTAGCTAAATATTGCGTTCAAACTACCCAAAAATATGTTGTTAGCTGCAAGGGAGGCTTTGAACGACAAAATGTTGCAGGTTTAAAACCCTAGGAGATCCATGCTCACTACCACCGATGAACATTTGGGATTGAACTTGTAGCCATGAAGGTAGAAAGGATTCTTTCAACCTTGGTACTTGTAGTGAATTCATAAGCTCCACCATTGGTTGTTTCCCGGAACTAGTATTAGAGAAAATCATAACTGTTGGTATTTCCAACCATCTTGAGGCTTCAAAACGCATTGAGGCTTCATAACACATTGAGGAAATTATCTCTACATGAAGATGTTGTATTGATATTTTTCTATCGAGAAAAACCTTTAAAATTCCAACTATATAAGTATTAGGCAAACCAGGCTCAAAAGACAAAGGTGAAGAAGAAAATGGTGACAATAGTGGAGATAGAGGTGGAGGTGGCTAAGAATGCCCCAACCAATGTCGAAGCTGGTGAAGACATTAAATATCTACCAGGGGGGCTTGAACTCACGACTCCTTCAAGCGCCTTTCGAAGAGATGATTTATCATAAGATCTTGTTTTTCCCATGGCAAAGACCTCCAAATAACCTTCTGAAAACCAAAATAAAATTTCCCCTTCCCTTGAAATGTAGAAAATGGTCACCAAGTTTCACTAAAGCAACAATGGGAGTAAACCAATGATAATAACAACTACCAATTGCCCGTAAAGGTGCAAATGTATAACACCGAAAGAATAGAAGATTTGGGAAGGTCATCTTGAAAAACTAAATCACTAAATATAAAAAAAAAATAGTGAATTTTAATTAACATAAACAAATATTTGGTGATATTTCACAATAGTGAATTACTAATTATTAACTAAAATAAAACAAATATTTCACCAACTATAATAAATTATTATAGAGAATATTAATTAAGATAAAATTAATATCCCCCACTACAATAAATAAGTGAATATTGATTGAAATAAAATAAATATTTCAACAACTCCGTTGCAATGAACTAAAAAGTTGCAGCTATCCATCCAGCTATCAATTCTGGGCAGAGTAGCATAGCAGCAGATCTACGCAAAGCTAGTTGCAGAGATTCATTTCAGTTTGGGTTGAGAATTATTTCAACCTACCTTGAGCAGGCCCAGGTGTGCCTATTCCAACACCTATTTTGTACTCAATTCCTGACATTAATAAAATGGCTCGACTCATCTCTTGGCTTCATTTTTTCATTTATTGATAGTGTATTTTTATTTGTTGTAGTTTTTAGTCTATTGCTGCTTGTATTATTGTCATTTTCTCTTTTGGGATATTACAGTGGTATCCGAGCTCATAGACTTCACTCATATTGTGGAGCACACAGTCTATGATAACTAAGACCAGAAATAATGTGACTTACCAGTGGAAAAGATACAAGAGTAGAGAGATACAAATCAAGTTGATACAAATCAAGTTGATAACATTCTGGAGGTTGTGCAGAGAGAGATGGAGCACATAGATGATGGGAGGAATGAGGAGAAGGATTTTTCTCACCCTCTTCTTAAGTCAGTACAAGACATTTTCAAGAGGATTGAGGAGATGGGCCAGAGGCTTAGTAATGGCAGTAAGGGAAAGGTATTTCAAGGTGAATTCCATACTGGAGAAGGGTCTGGCACTTCACAGCACCAGGCATGCCTTCACACTACTTTTTTGGTTGTACCGTACACTCCACCACGATCCACCATTCCCACCTTCCTACCCAATGCAACAATTCCAACGATTATCTTCTAGTTTCTTCAACCACACATTCTCAATGGCATATTAGAAATATTTCCAACTAGGTCAAGTACAAGAAATAATGAAGTTTATGAAATTTGGGGAAAAATTGACACCTTCTACATTGAAGAAGCTTCCAGAGGAAATGGGAAAGGGAAACCTTATAGAAAATATTGAGATCTTATTGAACTCATGCATCCTTCATGACTGGAAGGATTCAATCATCACGTTGTAAACAACCAAGGCTCTCTTTCCTTGATCTGAAGATCTTAAGATTGTCAATAGGTGCATTAAAAAAATTTCATGTAAAGAAATGGTGGATCCATCAAAGGTAAAATTCTCTTACAACCACAACAGAGGCCAAAAGCATTATAAGACATTGTAGAGTTTTTTGAGCCCTTCACTGAGTGAACTTCATATCCGGAGATACTACATTATTCCAGAAGACTGGTGGGTAGAATATATTCATGAGCTAAAAATATATTTGTATTGGAGAGTTATGTTTCCCATCAAATCAACTGGAAAGGTTTTTCTGTATTTGATTGGACAAGCGTTTTGAGTGTACTCTTCTCGTTGGTTTCAGGGTATGTCCAAGGAAAAATCCAAGGCTGAAACATAAAAAGGAAATGAAAGGAAAAATTCTAACAATAAATATTCAAATATTACTACAAAACATATGTTACTTCTGGAGTCAATTGTGTCTTTTTTCCACCAAAGAAGAGTTCAACCTCATGCTAGTTGTTATCAAAGTTGCTCCGGGCAGCAACCGTTTTAGAAAATACTAGAGAACTTTGTTGGAACAAGGGGTCCTGACCCAAGTTCAGAGGTTAAGGTTTGCTAAAAAACCCCTATAGTACTGGCCCTTTCGGCAGTGACCTTCTTGCGCAAGCCAAAGTCTCACTCGAATTAGTATGGGAAGGTGACGGAACCAGGTTTCCACACCCTGAGAGAGAGCAGGTAAGTCAAGCAGAGCTACATTCCCAACCTATGAGCTTTGTATTTAATAGATCTAGTTACGAACTCATATCGCAGAGCTCATACCTACTAATTACCTTCGCATCCACGTGTGTAGTACCAATCTACGAGTATAGCAACTATAGTCACAGTGATCAGCAGCTCATAGATTCATATAATAGGAGCAAGGATATTCTTCGCAGCTATAGAACATATCTATTCGCAGGTTCTCTAATCACTATAATCCACAGTTAACAGATCTACTATCATACATAGATCTACTCATCATTCTCGCATCAACATTATCATATGTGATATCATACACGCATGAACAATAGTAAATAAAGACAGATCCACAACAACAATGGATAACCAATAGTAAGTGTAACAGATTCAACAATTTGCATCAACAGTAGTACATAACTCAAATAACGCAGAGGTACTTTAACCAGATTCACATATATTAGCCTTCAAAACCCAATACAATCCAACACAGCCTGTGCACATAGCCAGCAGGGTCCGCACATAGTAGGACTGAGGATCTTCGCGCACATAGCCAGCAGGAGTCCTTAGCCTAGCAACCCAAATAGATCTAACAATTTGCAACTATCATCAATCTCTACTCATTCATACCTATGACTCAAAAATGTTTATCTATTTATACCGATTTAGCCTACGCAACCAATGGTCCGCTAACCATGGTTTGCGAACTCTTGGTCTACCCTTGACCCGTTACAATGCATTAGGGGCTTTGACCCACCCCAAACCCCCATGTTAGACTAAATATTACAAAAATATACAAAAATGGACAAAAATCGCAGCTTTAGGAGACCCTGCTCCAACAGTCCCCCAACACAATCTTATGACTCATCCCGAGTCACGGCGGTCGTGGGTCCTCCATATTTGCCTGAAGTTGCTTGACTGCATCGATTAATGGTGGTAGCACTCCTTCACTTTGTGCAGTAGCAGTCTGAGCTATTTTTACCAACTTCTGTGAAGTTTGGCCTTCTGTAGCTACTGCGACGTTCTCCAATGTCTGGTTCAACTGTTTTATGGCCACATCAACATGATGGGAAAATTTGAGGGCCTCATCTGCCCATGGATTGAGGTGATCACTCAACATATTCTTTTGCTATCGAAGGGCCTCCATGTTGTCTCTGAGGGCCTGGCTGGTGCGCAGTCGGACCAAGCACTAGGTAGGGACCAATGTAGTCAAGGTTGCCTCCAATTGATCGAACTCCTCTTCCTTCTAACACAATTTTTGAGTAATTTCTTGTAGGAGAGGATCTCATTGTACTTTGGTCCAGAGCTTCATTTATGTGTCCAATAATTGGGCGCCCTAAGCAATTTGGCCTGTGATCACATTCGTGGCAGCTATAACTAGCGTAGCTCACTGGGCCCTTACCTCTGGAGGTGTTTCGAGGTGCAGCTTGGCTTGCAAGTCTACAATTTTCTGTTCCATCTCAGTTTTGACGACCTGGATCTCCGCCCATGAGGCTCTTAAGGCTGCGACCAACCCTTCGATCTTGGCCTAGCGGGTAGCTATGGCTGGTATTTCATTTTTAACATCTGCACAGAGCCTACCAATTAAATACTCCAGCTCCATCTACGCAGCTTGTACCTTGGCTACCTTAGCCGTCTGTTCTACAATGGTCTGCTCCGTTGTGATGAGCCACTAGTGGACCTGATGGTCTCTGTGTTGAATTTCTTCAAACAAAGAGCTATGTAGAACCTGCAGTGAATCATGTGGCAGCCTAGCTAGATCTAGATGGACTTCTGCATAGGCTTGAACTTACGCTCTCAAGTTTGGTGGACTTACTATGATGGATGCGCGTGCCAGGGGACAGAGATGGCTCTCTATTGCAACAAGTGTTGTGCTGTTAGTTGTGGAGGCCGAGCCGGCCTGGACCAAACTGGTTTGCAGTGTGTACATTTTTACTTGCAGGGCTCAGAGCTTGGCCTGAAGCGAGTCAAATGTGGTTTTTTTCTACTCTCCCAGAGCCAGCCATTTATCCTTCGTGGCCTAGGTGACCACATCTACAATTTTTTCAAGGTCACCTTCCGTGAGTGTAACTGTTTCATCGCGTTATATTCGCTGAGAGAATTGCTTCTTTCATGACCCTTTAGCAGTCTCTCCTGTGCACTTTGCTCCTCTAGGGGAGTCAGCACCTCTCGTCTCCTGACCCTCCATACCCAGATTTTGATGTGTCTGTGTTATTTTCGGTGTTCCCTTTCTGTTGTGAATCCCGCTATGATCCTACGGTCCCTTCTTTCCCCGTGCCTTTGCTTGATCCGCCAGTTCCTTTGGCTGTGGTAGTCGGGGTAACCTTTGTAGCACTTTCCCCTATAGTGCCCACCGTACCGATTTTGAACCCAATATTCCACTGTGAAGACCATGTAGCGACGACACTTTCAATATCCTCGTCCGCAACCATATACGGGAGTGAGACCCAGGCTTTATATTTGCACTCTCTGATTTGGATGCGGTACATGGTGATTTGAAATTTCGCAATGGTTTTATACTTTTCATACACTGTTGGAGACAATCGCAGTCAGGAATTGATAACTGCTCTGAAAAAGGACCCAGAAGACCTGATTTTCCTTGATACGTTGCGCGTCCTTGGAATCCCACAAGTTGGCATAGCATGCTCCTTCACACATGTCAGGAGTGAGCTCAGGGAGGACTGCCTCTTCCGATGCTTCCCATGCAACCAACACAATGAGAAGCAACAACCAAGAATATAATAATGGGCACCCCTGATCCTAGGCTTCGCGGACATTTGCCAAAAATTCGTTACACAAGTGCTGGGGACAATTGAAGCAAACCCCTTTTTCGCGTTGTACTGCCAAATGAATTAAATATAAGGGGATGGTGGCAGCCTGTTACTTGTGCATTAGCTTGCATGCTAGCAACAATGTACCCATCTGCATCCCTAGGTCACTGATGGTACAGATAGTGAATCCCCGAGTATTCCATAGTACATGGTAAGTCTCACGCACGCTATTAGCAATCTTCTGCTCATACTTCTTTCCCACCTGCAGCATCAGGTTAGGCCCTTCCATAGGGAGGCCAGCAATTCATTGAATTAGCTCAGCATCAATAGGGATGTGGTCCCAAATCCACAAGCTGTCGTCATATACCAAGGCGAGCAGCTGGCGCACCAAAAAATTTGTAACATTGTAGTGGTCAAAATGTGGCATCCTTGGCACCTACCAAAAAAGCGGGAGCTCTGCAAAAAAAACCTAATGTCTTCGGCTATTGCCTCTGCTTCCCCGGCCCTGTGGGGCGATGCCGCCGCCGACTCCATGGCAGGGCGTGTATGCACCGAGGGTCTCATTGCCGTAGGCTTCCATAGCCTTTCTCCTCCGAGGATACACCGAATGCAGCAACGGATCCTCCATCCGGCAGCAAATTCTGGCCAGGCTGCAGATCGATGGCAGTATCTCACTTGGGACGACATGGATCTTGGTGCAGGGCTAAAAGATCTCGCGAATGTCTTCCTCTGCTGGCGTTTAGGCACAGGAGCAGTCTTCAACGCGGGAGGGCACAAAGACACCAAATCTAGCATCTCGACTGCCTCGTCTACAGTTGCATCCCTGAACACCATCATCCACAGCAATTCAGTGGGTAGCTGCCGATCCAGGGATGTTTCAGGACCTAGGATCCAAGAAAATGAGTTTTCAGACCCACCCTATGCTGTGTGTCAGAAGCAGAATTGCTTCTCGGACCAGCGAGTTCTGCCAGAAGGAGAAATAGCATTTCAGATCCAAATCATTCTCCTCTCTGGTAAAACGCTGCTACAATGGGTGCATGATACAGATCTGGTGCAGGATCTTTTGTACAAACTCGAACTTTGACTGGGGATCCCCTCCTCCTTTCAGAGGTTGATGTTTAAAGGTAGGCAACTAGAGGAATCTCTTCCCCTTTCCTTTTACAGCATTCAAAGGGATGCTTCTATTGTTCTTGCCCTTCGTCTAAGAGGAGGGTCCTTTGGGCAGACATCCTCTGCCCCACCTTTCTCTTATAAAGATGCAGTCCATAAAAAGGTTGCCCAACCACAGTCCTCTTCGAAGGCAGCTCAACCAGCTATGGCTCCCAGGCCATTCCTAGTTGATAAACTTGAGGAAGTTCCTTCTGTAGAACTCTCTCATCCTGTGGTTGCCGATCTTCACCAGAAATTTGCAAAAACCGCAATCATATGCAGATTTAATGGTTTGTGGCCTCGCACAGCGGATTTATATCAATGGATCCACACCAACTGGACCACTAAAATTCAGATCTACTTATGCTCGAAAGGCTTTTTCATTGTGGCGTTTGATTCAAACGAAGATTACCAGAAAGCCTTAACATGTGGCCCTTGGTTCTGGGGTTCGGCTGGGCTCTTCCTCACCCCATGGTTTCCAGATTTTGACCCCTCTACAGCTGTCATCACCAAAATTCCTATCTGGGTCAGGCTCCCAAACCTTCCAGCGCATCTGTGGCATTTCTCTGTTTTCCTAGCCATTGGAGATACCTTGGGGCGCTATCTTGCTACAGATACGTTGAGAAGGGAGAAAGGAATCTACACCTATGGCAGATTTTGTGCAGAAATAGATATAAGCAAAGGATTGCCAGATCAGATCAACCTCAAGTTTGGGGACTTCCATTGGACCCAAACCTTGGATTACGAAAATACGGCCTTCCGATGCTGCCACTGTCATCAAACAGGGCACTTACAAAATGCATGCACCCAGTTCCTCGGCAAAAAGAAGACTTCGAATCGCAAACCCAAATCCAAGAGCTGGAATTCCTGTGTACCTCCCCCCATGGATGATACCGACTCCTCCAGCTCAGATGAGGAGGAAATTGAAGCAGATGGGGAGAATCTTGAAACTCCGATGAACGCTCCCCCAGCCAGTGATGCAGACCCCTCTGTTCCTACGATCTCTCAGAAACGCTCCCACGTGTCTTCATCCTCGGACTCGGATAAAGATATTCCGCCCACAGCGCCGGATAGTCTACAGCTAGTCATGGCCCAGCCAAGCTCCACCGACTGGGTCAAAGTAAGCAAGAAAAAAGGGAAAAAATGTTGTATGGCAATATCCACCCACTCTGGGTAGATAACTCTGTCTAGCACTTGTTTTCTGTTCCTCTTGTTATCGCTGCTCATTATGTAGTCGTCGTTCAAGAGCGAGGTTGATAGTCTATCACCTACAGCTCTTATGCTTCTCAGCTTCTGCTTGCTTGCAAGCCTGATTGTACCATATGTTCTTTTCGTTAATAGAATTAGCCTTATCGAGAAAAAAAAATGTGGCATCCTTAGTAGGTTCAATATACCAAAACCAGCTAACCCGTGCACCCAGCACATAGGGATGACCTATAACTCGTCATATTCCAGTATCTATTCCATGTAAAACTCAGGTGCCAGCTGGGGAAAGGCCTCATAATTAGCAAAGTCATGATCATTGAACTTTACCTTATAAAGCTTTCCAAAGGGTTTTCCAATGATGGGGACCTCGCTCGAGGTTAGCGGCATCTGCAGGTAAGTGATCAGGCCATCGAGGTTCTTTGGTGTGCAGGTCAAGGGCCTGCGAGGTCGGACAAAAGGTGGTAACCAATTGATTGGTTGAGCAACCTGGGCCTTTTCTGGATCAGATAAAGGGCAGCCTGCTAGTTGAGGGGAGCCTGCCGGGGCTAATCCTCACGGTGACTTCACATGTTGGGGAGAAGTGCGGGGTTTTACCCCAGCCCATTTTGCAGGCTTCCCTAACCCTTGCACTCTCTCTTTCCCTTTCTTTACTACCGAAGGTGGCGTGGAGATAACTGCTTCAACTTCTGATTCGACCTCTACGGCCTCCTCAGTTTATGGCTCAATCTGAGAGGCCTCGACAAGATTGGTGGCTGTTATTCTGGTGTGGAAAATGAATCCCAACCTAGGTTGGCTACTATCATAGGGGGTAGGTTGTTCAGACATGAAAGGAGTACAGTAGGCCCAAACTATCTTAAGGCATAAACCCACAGAGAACAAACAAGACAAAAGATACGGAACCGTCTTCCGACCTAACCTTCCCCTTTTATAACCGCAGAGGGTCACTAATAGCAGGTAATTGAAAATTATCTTCAGTTAAATGGTAAAAAATCTCCAGAAATAGTTTCATTGAATGCTAGTCACCTGCTCCTTTCAACAGTAACTATAGCTTTTTACCCAATTTTACTGTTCCAATAGCTAATTTTCGCAACTCCCGTGTGCCCAGCGCACCACTGCACTCCCAGCGCACCTGCTGCACTTTGAACAGACACATGTGCCCCCTGCACACTCCTCTGGGCTTCCAAATTCGTGGCCTTTTCCTGTGGGTACCCTGGTCACACTCATCTTCCTTTGTGGGTAGATCCTGCCCTATACAGCTACTCCAGCCATATAGTCATTTGATCTGATATAGTTTGAGCCGGCTACCATTGACATAGCCTGGTAGCATATCATCGTGCAGGGTAGCTAGCCTAACAACTCCACCATCCATGATTTCCTCAACTGTGTAGGTACCAAGCCAACGCTATTGGAACTTCCCTAGGTGTTTCGCAAATTGGATATCATGTAAGAGGACCAACTCGCCCTCTGCGAATGTCTTTTGGTGAATATGTCGATCATGCCATGCCTTATTGCAAGCCTTTTGAACCTGTTGATGGAAGTTAGCAATAACCGATCTTCCTCCAAAGACATAAGCTACTTTAAATGCTCCTCCATGATGTTAGGGTCTGCCATGTTCGTCAATGCTGCGATATGCAGACTAGGAACAATATACTCCATTGGCATAATGGCCTCCTTGCCATAGACCATCCTAAATGGGGTTTTTCCCTGTTAGCTTCTTGCAGGTCCCAATCACTATGATCGGTGTTACAGACCTTAGTGAGTGCTTGTTCCAATATTTTGTTAAAAGCTCCAACTGCTCCATTTTCCTGTGGATGATACAGAGTGATTTTTGCGTGATGGATTCGGCACTCCTCAGTCAAAGCTTGTATTGTTTCATTAACAAAGTGCGTACCTTGATCGCTCACAAGGATCTTTGGACATCCAAATCTGGTCACAATCTGCTCAAAGATGAAGTGTGCAGTGGTATCTGCAGTACAATCCTTCACCGCTTATGCTTCAGCCCACCTGGTTACATAATTAGTGGTAGTAATAATGTAGCGCGCAGCTGTATTCTTCCATGATGGGTTGATCGGTCCCACAAAATCGATCGCCCATTTGTTAAAGGCTTATAGAGCCAATTGTGGGTGCAAAGGAATTTTGTCTTGGTGTCATGGCCTCCCTGTCCGCTGGCATGTATCGCAGGCTTTATAATAGTCATGAGAGTCACTATGTAGGGTAGGCCACCATAACCCAACCCGTAAGATCTTTTGTGTTGCTGCCTTGCCTGTGTAGTGACCTCCTGCTATGCCTTCATGAGCTTCTGCCAAGATAGCGTGTCGTTCATTCTCTATAACATATCTGCGCAGCACTTCATCAATGCCTAGTTTATATAAATGACCTGCGATAATAGTAAAATCCATCGCCTGGGTAACCAACTCCTTTTTTTGTACTGAGTATTCTACAGGGGCCATGCCTATAGTTAGGAACTGAATGATATCAGTGAAGTGCGCATCAATGACCTTAATGGTGAACAGCTGCGCATTAGGCAATCCTTCCTCCAAGTTAGTGTATTCCTCGCCCGTCTCAATTTGGGACAAGTGATGCGTCCCAACATTCAACTTCCCTGGCTTGACTATGATTTCAAAATCATATTCTTGAAATAGCAATAGCCATCTGCAGAGTTCCCCCCCCCCCCAACCCAGGCTTATTCACTAGGTACTTTAAAGCCGAATTATTGGTAAAAATCTTAAAGTGTCCTCCTAACAGATAGTGCCGATACTTTTGTAGTGCATAGACCATGGCCAACCCTTCCCTCTCCGCGGTGGCATAATTTAGCTCTGCACTCGAGAGTTTTCGACTAGAAAATGTGATTGGGTGATCAATGTCTCCGGCCCAGGCTGCATAAGGACCACTCCCAGGGAAATCCCCAAAGCATCAACATGAGCATGAAATATATTTTCCCAATTGGAAAAAATAAGAAACATCCCAAAAGAATGAAACAAATCTCTTCTGGCACTCGTCATCCCAAAAGAATGAAACATCCTTCTTAAGCAGCTTTTCCAGCGGTGTTGTGATTAGTCCATATCCCTAAATGAATTATTTGTAGTAGCCTGTATGTCCAAGGATCGAACACAGTTGTTTCCCAGTCGTAGGTACTACCAGATTAATGATAACTACCACTTTCACAGGGTCCACCATCAACCCTTGTCGGCAAACCATATGTCTGAGCAAGATTCCAAAGGGTACGCAGAAGATACATTTCTTGATATTCAGGGAAATCTGGTGTTCCCGACAGACATCCAATATCATGCGTAGGTTCAAAAAATGCACCTTTACTAAGCCAAAGACAGTCCAATCATCGAAATACGCTTCTATAAATTTGTGGATGAATTCCTTGAACACTGCGGCAACTACCCACGAGAAGGTAGCAGGGGCATTCTTGAGTCCAAATGACATTACGATATACTGGAAGGATCCCCATTCCATGGAAATGTGGTTTTGCTGTGTTCCTTTGGTGCGATTCTAATCTGATGGTATCCTGAGAACCCATCAGTGAAGGAGTATACTTCCTGGCCTCCTACGCTATCCAAGATCTCATCGGAGAATGGTGTCGGAAATGGGTCATGTACGCAGGCATCGTTTAGCTTGTGTAAGTCCACACAGATTCATATTTATCCCTTTGTTTTCTTTTCTTGAACCACCATGGGACTTACCCAATCTGACTGCTTGACTGACTCGATAATACCTGCAGTGAGCATTTTATCTATTTCTTCCTTAACCTTCTTCTTATACTTGAGGTTCAGTTGATAGGGCCGCTGCTTTACAGGGCGCACATATGGTTTTAGCGTAATGCGCATAACCCCTAGGTCCCCCGTGATCCCTTTGAGCTCTCAAAACTTGGTTGGGAATAAGTCTTGATATTATTTGAGCAATTCAACAACTTTTCTTACAGTGTCATCATCCCAGTAGTCCCCAATTTTAGCCAAATAAGGCTGCTCTTCCGTGCCAATGTTGACTTCACGCAGTTTTAGAGGCCTTGTCACACCCACAGTCTGTAATAGAGGTCCCAAAACTGCTCGCCCCCCTATGATTTTTGGATAGAGACATTGCGTGGATCCTCATTGCATTCTTCTACTATTATATTGTGACAATTGACAATATCCTGCATCTGCATTTCCCATGTGGGTATTTCATATGCTGCGTAGGGGTTGGCTGCACGAAATACAAAGGTATCGATATCCTGCAGAGCTTCATCTAGTGCCTCTGATCCTCCTATTAACCCGAATGTACCCAAAAATTCATCCTTCAAGGTTTCCCAGTGGTGGGTTCGTTGATGTAGCTCCGAATCCAGGTACCATGCAATGGGGATTGGTCCCAACGCATGAATAAACAAGTGAACCCATTCTTCTGTAGTTTGGTCATACCACTTCTCCATCCAAGCGAACAAGTGTTCATGCAGATCCCCTGGGCCAAGGAATGTCTCGACACACACCTCAACTGGAGGCTCAAATCACAGGATCATCATGTCCCGAAATTCCTCCTAGTCCTGGAACACCCCCTTATGTGTGTCCCACCATCTTGCAGGTGTTGCTTGCATGGCTAGATTAAGGGCCCATAACCTTCGTTCTATAGGCACCTCAACTTCGAACGTTCACAAAAACTCTTTTATACTACTGGAACCATCAAAGTAAGGCAATTCTCTTACCTCTGAACAAATGTAGTGGAAGTCCCTTGTAATTTGCAGGAAGCGCAATGTAGAGACATCATGCAGCCAATTTTCCATTTCCTCGTTGGATTCGAGGGAAGAATTCTATATCTCTTTCCCAGGAAAGCACACCACCGGCCGTAGGATTGATCCATTCTTCATCCCTCGTAGTTAACTTATAGATGTGATCCACCTCTTCTTCCTCATGCATTGGCTCAGTATGCCTCTCTCCTTTTGCGGGTTCTAGCGGCACTATCACCCGTGTTCCTTCACTCTCAAATACCATGCTCCTTTTTTTAAGTTGATAATACCACCCATATCTATGGCCTAGTCCAATCCTAGGAGTGCCAGGTATGATTATTCATATTCTACAATTTGAATGACTTCAAATTCAGCCCAGACCTTAACTCCTACGATATCTACTATGATCTTTGATAGTCTCCCCAACGGGATGATTTTCTATTGGTTGGCCATGCACAGCTAGATAGTGGACCATTCCAACTTGGGTTCTCCCATTCACTGCCAATTTTTATTAGGTAGTACATTCGCATCTGATCCTAAGTATAGGATGACCTAATCCATCTCGTAATCACCAATTTGTGTGGTCAACCGCATCTCCCTACCAGTGTGTCTCGTATGCTTATATAGTTTGTGCACATCCTTAACTTCCATAGCTGGGGCTGTCTTTTCTGCGCAAATATCTATCAAGGCTTGGATATTTTCTACGGTTTTTTGGTTGTGCAGTAGCTTCATACATGCCTGTAGGAACGTTTTGACCTCATCATCTGCTTTGAGGTTCGCAGGGGCTTCAGGAGTAGGTTCCTCAACCTTAGCAAAGTCTTGGCGAGCTGCGACAAATGTTTCTTTTCCATTCTGTAAGTCCAAAACTTCTTGTTTAACAACATCTTTACGGATGAGAGGCTCTGCCCCAGCCTTCTCCGTAGCTCCTCCGGTGGCCATGCCGCTACGTGTTATAACATTAACACTTGGTCCTTCATCTCGAGGTTCTTCCTTAACCCTTTGTACATTCTGCGTAGGTTTATGCTTCTTCTCCTGCATTTTGGCTATCAGAATCAGGCAATCCTCAACCACATGATCCAGTTATCTACAGTATTTGCAGGATTGTCTCGCAGGGTTCACACGGTCCCTTGCAAAGTGCCATATTTCTCCACAGTTATAGCATATGAGTTGTCCTCTCCCCCTACATGTGCTTCCACCTCGGCCCCCTCCCCTGCCCCTAGCTTGGGAGCCACCTATGCCTGGGGGGGATCATGGCGAGGATGGATCCAACTATACCCTATATAGATTTCCTCGATCTATCATCAGATCATATGTCTGGTAGTTCTGTTCATGATGGCCTACAGATCTGCAGAACCTGCACCATCATTTCTTTATTTTTGGGACATATGCAGCAAGGCGGGGGTAGTGGTTGGTATCGTGCAGCCCAGCAATGCGAAAATCATCGCACCAAAGCACTAATCCAATTCGTCCTACAACTTCCCTAGGACGCAACGAATTGGGTCCCCCATCCTGTATGTAGTCTGCTAGCAGAGGATAGTTATCCTTGGCATCTCCATTCACCATGCAGCGTATGAACCATCTTTCAGGGCTAGCCTCCGTTCCTCACTCCTTTCGTAGATTCTGGATCTCCATGTGCATTGCTTCTAGCTTTCCTTGTATCTGTTGTACTCCTAACTGGGTATCATCTCTTGGCGCAGCTTCTAGCTTCATCGCAATTTCCAAGGCCTTTTCCTCTGATTCAATGGCTTGATGTCCCATTTGTTGGAAATATGATGCAGAGTGTTGTCCTTGATGGCAATCCACTAAATGAAGATGAAGACATGCGACTGTTGACATGGGTTGTCCTTGATGGCAATCCACCTGATGAAGATAGTCGTGACCTGATGAACTTGGTAAATGATGTAAATATGATGTGATATGATGTTTGTTAGTAATATAGTGCTGAGTGTTGTCCTTAAATGGCAACCCATTTGATGAAGATGATGACAAATTACTTGATGAAGTTGTGCTTGATAGAATATGTTCTTGATGAGCTAAATATGATGTATCTACAGTGTGTACAGAAGGCAGTGAAGAAAGGAACTCAGCATGTACTAAATCCATGATGAAAAGAGTATGTTTCAAGGAATACGCGGATATGTCTAAGGGAAGTCGCGTATGCACGCGGGGAACAACGTTCCAAGTCGCGTATGGGAAAAAGCGCTCATAATGTATTGTTTTGGCTCATGGTATTGTTAGGCTCATGGTATTGAAGGCTCATGGTATTGTTGGGCTCGTGGTATTGAAGGCTCGTGGTATTTCTTTGGCCCATGGTATTGAAGGCTCATGGTATTGCTTTGGCCCGTGGTATTGAAAAAGGATAAACCTATATAAGGAGAAGAAATTCATTGTGCAAATGATGTGTGTGGGTGCAAGATGTCTGAGCTTGAATGAATACTTCTCTCTGAAGTATATCTGAATGAAAGGGTTACACTTGAATGATAAATCTGAATGTATGATGCACCAATGATGAAGAAGGGGATCTAGATCTGAATTGCTCTTGTATTTGCTAGATCTGATTATGGAAGACTTAGATCTGTGATGAGGCGAGCATCTAGGCGAACATCTGTCTGAAGCAAAAGGGTAGATCTGAACTGAATATCTGATCTGATGAAGTATGCTGCTCTGTAATGATTGAAGATCTATACGCTACTTCGCCGCGGAGGAAGCGCGTATATACACGGCTTCAGCGAAGAGAAAGCGCGTATGCGCAATAAAATATACACTGAGGTATACGCTGGTTTGTGTGGACGGAAGCGCGTATATACGCGACATCAATGAAGTAAAAGCGCGTATGCAAACTAGGGTTTGCTGAAGCAAGGGGTATGAAATATCTGATCTGTTCTGCTGTGTTTCTGCTATCTGATCTGTGTTGATAAGTATCTGTTGGTGATGTATGTCTGTGCATAAAAGTATGGAAAGGGTCCAGTTTGAAAATATGATGAAATGTGGCTTGCAAGTGTTGTTCTATTGAAGTTGTTGGATCCAGTGTGAAAATTGATGAAACGTGGTCCAAGGTGGTGCTGAAGGTTGTAGCCTTCAGTCAGGGGGTTGTAGCTCCCTTCCAGGTGAGGCCGGTAAACGAGATCAGGGGGTCGTAGCTCCCTTCCAGGAGAGGCTGGTAAACGAGTCAGGGGGTCGTAGCTCCCTTCCAGGAGAGGCTGGTAAACGAGCGCAGGTGGGTGCCTGCGTGCTGGTCAAGTCTGCGCCAGCACATATGTTGTAATATGTTTTCTCTATAATAAAATATTGAAGGTTGAGCAACTGCAGCGGTGGTTTTCTCCCGACTTGGGTTTCCACCTAAAAATCCTGGTGTTCATGTGTGATGCTTTGTGTGATGGTTTATTCTGTTCTTACTGCACATGTTTACTTTTTATAGAACATCTAATGAATGAATGATGGAATGATATAAGTGAAGAACTAATGGCATAATTAGATCTCTGTGTATACGCGAGTTTTATGAAGGATATCCGCGTGTATACGCTACTTGGCTTCATCAAAGTAGCGTATGGGTTTTAAGGAATGAAAAAGTAAAAGTTTTGAATATGCAGTAAATACTGATTCACCCCCCCCTCTCAGTATTTTTCCCAACAATTGGTATCAGAGCAGGTCCTTGTGCAGAAGCTTGATCGCTTAAAGGAGATCCGTCGCAATGGGAAGTCAAGAAGGAGTAATGTCTATAAAGCCACCGCTATTCAATGAAAGCAATCTGATATTCTGGAAGGTACCAACAAAAGCGTATCTGCTAAATTTTGGTGCAAAACTATGGGCATTCTTGAAAGGATGTGAACAAGAATTTAGAGAAGAAAAGGGTACTTTTGAAGATTCTCTAGAAGACAATAATCTTCTTGAAGAAAACACTCAACTCAGGGTAAGCCACGAAGAAAAGAACATAATCATAGAGACTCTTGAGAATCAGCTTGAAGCAGAAAAGAAACGCAATGAGGAATTGGAGTGTGAAGTAGTGAGTCTAAGGAAAGATAATGAGAAAGTGAAATCTCTCAATCTTAGATTTGCTAAGGGTTCAGAAACCTTGGATGAGATTATCAAGGCACAACGGTCCCCTCTTATAAAAACAGGTCTTGGATATACTGGGGAATCTTCCTAGACATCAGCACCAAACTTTCTAAAAGCAGCCACAGCCGGTTCTCTACATTCAGCCACTCAGAAGGGGAACAAAGGAACTTTACAGGTAAAGCATGATCATCTCAAAGCAAGAAACACTAACAGGGAGATCTTTCAAAATGGATACAACCAACAGGTAAACTCTAATAGAAGATTTCATGATCACAGAAATTTCTACTTCAATGGACAATGTTTCTCATGTCACAATGTTGGTCATAAAGCTGTTCAATGTGTTGCATATAAAACCATCATGACAAGAGAAGCAAGAAAGATAAGGATGAATGACGAACCAAAGAAGAACACCTATAACAACTTTTCTCCTCTTCAAAACGAAGTTGAATGTACTTATTGCAATAACTTTGGTCATGAAGAATCTGAATGCAGGAGCAAGGTCCAGCCAAAAGAACATGTTCCCTCAAGCTCTAAAGTATCGAAAGAGAAAGAAATACCGGTTGAAAATTGTGGGATAGCGCTATTTGCAGAAGGTGAAGAAAATCAATGGTACATTGATAGTGGGTGCTCAAGACACATGACAGGTGACAAAAGCAAACTTCATACTTATAATGCTCTGGAAAAGGAAAAGAAAGTTACATTTGGAAATGATACTCCTGCTATAGTTAAAGGAAAAGGGTCAGTATTTCTAAAAGAAAAGGTGAAGGCTAAAGATGTCATGTATGTGGATGGATTAAGGCATAACCTGTTAAGTGTTAGTCAAATGTGTGATCAAGGAGCAGAAGTGGTCTTCGGTTCCAAAGAATGTGTGGTTCGTGATCTTGATACAGGTAAAATCATTATAAAAGGAAAAAGAAATCCAAGCAACCTGTATGTACTCAACGGCATAGATCAATGTTACTTGAGTAAATATTCAGAAAATTGGCTATGGCATAGAAGGCTGGGGCATCTGAGTTTCTCTCAAATCAACAAAGCAAGCAGACTTCAAGCTGTTCGTGATCTTCCCAAGATCAATCTTCCAGAAAGTACCATATGCAAATCTTGTCAATTTGGTAAGAAGACCAGAGTTCGATTTAATGCCAAAGAAGGATCATCAAGTAAGCCTCTTGAACTCATTCATACTGACATTTGTGGACCTATGAGGAAAAGGTCATTACGTGGGGAAGAATACTATATCCTATTTATCGATGACTACTCCAGAATGTGTGAGATCGCATTTATTAAACACAAAGATGAAGCTTTTGAAAATTTTCAGAAGTTCAAAGCTCTGGTAGAAAATGAATTGGATTCAAAAATCAAGTGTCTTAGATCTGATCGAGGTGGAGAATATTCATCAAATGAATTCTTTGAATTTTGTGAACAACATGGCATTAAAAGACAATTCTCTGTAGCAGGCACTCCACAACAAAATGGTGTAGCAGAAAGAATGAATAAAACAATTGTTCAAATGGCTAGAGCTATGATGGCTGACTCTAATGTTCCTGACATGTTCTGGAGTGAAGCAGCACGTACAGCAGTTAACATTCTCAACAAGGCTCATGTTCGGGTAAATAGTGACAAAACTCCATATGAACTCTGGTATGGTAAGTCTCCCACTATAAATCATTTTAAAGTTTTTGGAAGTAGATGCTTTATCAAAAATAATGATGATAAGCTTGGCAAGTTTGAACCTAGATCAGATGAAGGGATACTTCTTGGTTACTCATCTTCAAGAAAAGCATTCACATGTTACAATAAGAGGCTTCAAAAGGTTGTTGAATGTATTGATGTTGTTATTGATGAGTCTCCTGCAGCTCCTAAAGAAGAAAAACAAACAAAAAAAGAAGATGATAGCGACATATGGCCTTCTACATCAGATGGAAATGATATAGGCAGTGAATCCAGTGAAGAACCTGAAAATGATCTATCTGAAAAAACTCCATCCAGATATGTTCAAAAGAATCATCCCGAATCTCAAATTTTGGGAGATAAGGAATCAGGTGTACGAACAAGGAGAACTCTTGTGGGATCTTCTAGTAATTTGGCACTTCTATCCACAATTGAACCACACAATGTCAATGAAGCTAGCAAATATGAATGTTGGAATAATGCCATGGATGAAGAGCTTGAGAAAATTGAAAAGAATGACACTTGGGATTTGGTACCAAGACCACATGATAAAAATGTCATTGGAACTAAATGGATCTTCAAGAACAAGTTAAATGAGAATGGGGATGTTGTAAGGAACAAAGCTAGACTAGTTTGCAAGGGGTATACTCAACAAGAAGGTATAGACTTTGAAGAAACTTTTGATCCTGTAGCAAGACTTGAAGCCATAAGAATGTTTCTTGCTTTTTCAAGTCATCATCAAATCAAAGTTTATCAAATGGATGTTAAATCTGCTTTTCTTAATGGTGATCTAGAAGAAGAAGTATATAGAACAACCGGAAGGATTCATTTTGGGAAATGATGAAAATCTTGTTTGTAGACTTAAAAAGGCTCTATATGGTCTCAAACAAGCTCCAAGGGCATGGTATTATCGCCTTGACAAATATCTTCATCAACAAGGATTTTCAAAGGGGTCTGCTGATAGCAACTTATACACAAAAGTTGAAAATGATAAACTATTGATTGTGGTTGTATATGTTGATGATATCATTTTTGGGAGTAACGAAGAATCTATGAGTCAAAATTTGCTTCTCAAGTTACAAGAAGAAGAATTTGAAATGTCTTTACTTGGGGAACTAACATTCTTTCTTGGCTTGCAAGTGCATCAAACTGCGTATGGTATATTCCTATCACAAGCAAAATATCTTAAGCAATTCAAGAAGTATGGCATGGAAGAATGCAAACCTCGTAAGTACACCAATGATAACCGATGCGCCTTAGTTCTAATGATGATTCTCCTGTTGCTGAATCAACCAATTACGATTGTTGATTGAAGTCTAGTTTTCATCTCACTACCATCGTATCAGACATTATGCATGCACACTTGGGATTGTTGGACGATTCCAAGCTAATCCAAAAGAGTCTCACCTTCAGGCTATCAAAAGAATATTCAAATATCTACAAGGAACTCAATACTTTGGACTATGGTATCCAAAGAATGCTGATCTTACTCTTCATGCTTACACGGATGCAGATTGGGTTGGAAATGTTGATGATCGGAAAATCACTAGTGGTGGTGCGTTCTATATGGGGCCTTAGTTGGTATCTTGGTTCAGCAAGAAGCAAAATTCTATTGCCTTATCTACAGCAGAAGCAGAATATGTGGCTGTCGCGTCTTGTTGCACTCAACTCCTTTGGATGATGCAAACCTTGCAAGATTTTCAAATCAAATGCACACCTCCTATCTCCATTATGTGTGATAATACAAGTGCCATCAGTATCTCAAAGAATCCTGTTATGCATTCAAAGACCAAGCACATTCCCATCAAGTATCACTTCTTACGTGAACAAGTGCTTGAGCAAACTGTGAAGTTGGAGTATGTTCCCTCCAAAGAACAAATTGCTGATATTTTTACCAAACCTCTGCCCAGGGAAGCGTTCGAGTATCTAAGATAGAAGCTGGGAGTGTTATCTGCCAGTCAAAAGAACAAATTTGCATAATTTTAGAAGATGGCTTGAGATACGCGGATTTCCTGAAACACAGTCGCGTATACACGCGAGTTCATGCACAGAAAACCACGTATGACTGATTGCTGACAATTTTTGGTTGAAGTCAGCTCTCTTCAGCACAGCTGCAGTGCTGTTTGGTATCTCTGATACTGTTTGGTATCTCTGGTGGTGTTCCAGTTCTCATAATTCTAATGATTTGATAAATATGCCTTGATGATTTGTTGGTGAAAGTGTTCAGGATGCACAAACTAAGGGGGAGCCTTAGTCATATGAAAAGGATGCTTGATGCACGTATCTGGGGGGGAGCATTAGCTTTGCTGAGTATAATGCATTATGTTGGTTTTCTTATATGATCTCTCTTGAGGTCGTCTTGGTATTGGTTATGAAAAGTCATGTTTGTAGTTTTGATGAAAAGGTCATGTGGAGACCCATGATGTAATTGTAATATTTAGTCATGTAAGGACTTGTCAAATTTTGTAAACCCACTTGGTTGGGTAGCTGAGTCAAAGTTTGTAAACCCACTTAGTTAGGTAGTTGAGTCTCATATGTAAATCCACTTGGATGGATAATTGATGTAAGTATGAGTCTTTGGTGATAGGAAGTTCATAAGAGTCATGTACTTCATTGAAAATATGTTTGAAGATTCAGCATGAACTCAGGGGGAGCTTGGCCACTTCAGCACATATCAGATCTGCAGAACGTTTCTTCCACTTGAGGAGAAAAGGGGAAGAGTATGTTGGTTTTTGATCCGCCCTTTGCCCTTGATGTCAAAGGGGGAGAGTGACATGGTGTTTGAATGAAGAGAAAGAATGGTGTCAAAAATGGAGAAAGTGACATGTTGTCCTTGTATTCTTAATGTACCTTTCTGTTGTGGTAACCAAACACCATCGTGGTTGGTGTTTTGAAGGAAGATAATAATGTCAAAAATGGAGAAAGTGACATGTTGTCCTTGTATTCTTAATGTACCTTTCTGTTGTGGTAACCAAACACCATCATGGTTGCCATCAAGTCCAAAGGGGGAGATTGTTGGAAATATGATGCACAGTGTTGTCCTTGATGGCAACCCACTGAATGAAGATGAAGACATGCGATTGTTGACATGTGTTGTCCTTGATGGCAATCCACCTGATGAAGTTATGCTTGACTTGATGGACTTGGTAAATGATGTAAATCTGATATGATATGATGTATGTTAGCAATATGGCGCCGAGTGTTGTCCTTAAATGGCAATCCTCTTGATGAAGATGATGGCAACTTACTTGATGAAGTTGTGCTTGATAGAATAGGTTTGATGAACTAAATCTGATGTATCTACAGTGTGAACAGAAGGCAATGAGGAAAGGAATTCAGCATGTGCTAATTCTATGATGAAAAAGAGTATAGTTTAAGGAATACTGATATTTCTAGGGGAAGTCACGTATGCACGTGGGGAACAACGTTCCAAGTAGCGTATGGGCAAAAGCGCTCATAATGTATTGTTTTGGCTCATGGTATTGTTAGGCTCATGGTATTGAAGGCTCATGGTATTGTTGGGCTCGTGGTATTGAAGGCTTGTGGTATTGCTTTGGCCCGTGGTATTGAAGGCTCATGGTATTGCTTTGGCTCGTGGTATTGAAAAAGGATAAACCTATATAAGGAGAAGAAATTCATTGTGCAAATGATGAGTGTGGGTGCAAGATGTCTGAAATTGAATGAATACTTCTTTGTGAAGTATATCTGAATGGAAAGGGTTACACTTGAATGATAAATCTGAATGTATGATGCACCAATGATGAAGAAGGAGATCTAGATCTGAAATGCACTTGTATCTACTAGATCTGATTATGGAAGACTTAGATCTGAATTGAGGCGAACATCTGTCTGAAGTTAAAGGGTAAATCTGAACTGAACATCTGATCTAAAGAAGTATGCTGCTCTATAATGATTGAAGATCTATACGCTACTTCGCCGCAGAAGAAGCGCGTATATACGCGGCTTCGCTGAAGATAAAGCGCGTATGCGCAATGAAATATACACAGAGGTATACGCTGGTTTGTGTGGACGTAAGCGCGTATATACGCGACATTAGTAAAGGGAAAGCGCGTATGTAAACTAGGTTTTGCTGAAGCAAGGGGTATGAAATATCTAATCTGTTCTGCTGTATTTCTGCTATCTGATCTGTGTTGATGAGTATCTGTTGGTGATGTATGTTTGTGCTTAAAAGTATGGAAAGGGTCCAGTCTGAAAATATGATGAAATGTGGCCTGCAAGTGTTGTTCTATTGAAGTTGTTGGATCCAGTGTGAAAATTGATGAAACGTGGTCCAAAGTGGTGCTGAAGGTTGTAGCCTTCAGTCAGGGGGTTGTAGCTCCCTTCCAGGTGAGGCTGGTAAACGAGATCGGGGGGTCGTAGCTCCCTTCCAGGAGAGGCTGGTAAACGAGTCGGGGGGTTGGAGCTCCCTTCCAGGAGAGGCTGGTAAACGAGCGCAGGTGGGTGCCTGCGTGCTGGTAGAGTCTGCACCAGCACATATGTTGTAAGATGTTTTCTCTATAATAAAATATTGAAGGCTGAGCAACTGAAGCGGTGGTTTTCTCCCGACTTGGGTTTCCACCTAAAAATCTTGGTGTTCATGTGTGATGCTTTGTGTGATAGTTTATTCTGTTCTTACTGCACATGTTTACTGTTTATAGAACATCTAATGAATGAATGATGGAATGATATAAGTGAAGAACTAATGGCATAATTAGATCTCTGTGTATACACAAGTTTTATGAAGGATATCCGCGTGTATACGCTACTTGGCTTCAGCAAAGTAGCGTATGGGTTTTAAGGAATGAAAAAGTAAAAAGTTTTGAATATGCAGTAAATACTGATTCACCCCCCCCCCCCCCTTTCAGTATTTTTCCCAACACCATTAGCACATTCAGGTAGGGCACTAGATTAGCAATGAACCACTCTGTGTGCTACATGTCATCGTATATAAATCCTCCTTCTCTAATTACCTTCTTTAATAGTTGGTTAGCCTCCCATATTGACTCGGACGGTCCTTGCTTGAAATCCTTGAGATCGTTCACTATCTGCGAGTAGGACTTGGGATTTTTAAATTTTTGTTTCAGAGCATTCTTAATTTCTTCAATGGTTGCATTCACATGCTGGTTGATGTATCCCATATACTAGTCCAGGGCCCTTCCTTCAAAGGCAAGGGATAGCTACGCCCTTTTCACCACATCAGTAGCTACATCTGTGCAGTCCATACCAATCCTGTGACGAACCAAAACCAATCCATATCTTCATCTCCTATGCCCTTGAAGGTGGGAGCTTCATGTGTGAGGCCATATCATCTTCTGGTGGTTGAGGTGGTGAGTTATTACCCCTATGACAGTTCGACGGTGGCGTATATGGAGAGCTATGAGCAGCAGAATTTCTTACTGGATTGTAGACAGATTGATCTCCTTCCTGATTGGTTCTATAGTATTTACCACTGCGCGTTGTACCCTCACTTTATAGGATCTCATTCACTCCGTGTGACTACAAAGGATTCTTTTTTCGCACAACAAGATCTTAATAAGTAATGGCAGATTTTTTAGAAAATTACCCCGGAACCCCTTGGAGAATCTTCGTTCCGCCTTAGAGTAGGACACAAATTGATAAATTGCAAATTTTGTCACAAACCCTCATATCACGCTTTCTAACCAATGATATACCATGCGATTAATGGTGTTATTAGTCTTTTCTAACTGTCGAATCAGCTCTGGGGTCCATTCCGTGACCCACTCATCCTTCCAACACATCTAGAAATCTACCAGCCTTGCGAGCCATTCCTGAAGCTCGAATGAAAATGTCACAAAGAAAATCTCATAGATATCTGTGAAAATGTACTTATTTTTCCACTTCTTTGTGGTTTGCTTTGCATTGTGATTATTTCTTACTGCAAATTCCTTAATTTTCGTTTTGAACCACTCGTCAATCTCTTTCTTCTCAGGTCTCCAATGCGTTCTTGGTATTACCTGATCTCTCTCTAAAAATGCTCTCGGTCCCAGCAATGAAACCATTTGTTGGCATGAGGGGTCCTGACCCAGGTTTGGAGGTTAAAGTTTGCCAACAAACCCCTATACTACTGGCCCTTTTAGAAGTGACCTGCTTGCGTAGGCCAAAGTCTCACCCGAAGTAGTATGGGAGGGTGCTGGAACAAGGTTTCCACACCCTGAGAGAGAGCAGGTAAGTCAAGCAGAGCTACGTTCCCAACCTATCAACTTCGTATTTAACAGATCTAGTTACAGGTTGATATCACAGAGCTCATACCTACTAATTACCTTCACATCCACGTGCGTAGTACCTATCTACCAGTATAGAAACTATAGTCACAGTGATCAGCAGGTCATAGATTCATATAACAAGAGCAAGGATATTCTTCGCAGCTATAAAACATATCTATTCATAGGTTCACTAATCAATATAATCCACAGTTAACAGATCTATTATCAGACATAGATCTACTCAGCATTCTAGCATCAACATTATCATATGTGATATCATACATGCATGAACAATTGTAAAATAAGACAGATCCGCAAAAAAAATGGATAAACAATATTAAGTGTAACAGATTCAATAGTTCGCATCAACAGTAGTACATAACTCAGATAACGCAGAGGTACTCTAACCATATTTGCATATATTAGCCTTCAAAACCCAATACAATCCAACACAGCCTGCGCACACAGCTAGCAGGGTCTACACACAGTAGGACTAAGGATCTCCGCGCACATAGCCAGCATGAGTCCTTACCCTAGCAACCCAAATAGATCTAACAATTCGCAGCTATCATCAATCTCTATTCTTTCCTACCTATGACTCAAAAAGGTTTATCTATTTATACCGATTCAGGCTACGCATACAATGGTCCACAAATCATGGTTTGCAGAAGCTTCATCTACCCTTGTCCCATTACAATGCATTAAGGGCTTTGAACCACCCAAAACCCCTGCATTAGACTAAATATTACAAAAATATACAAAAATGGACAAAATTCACAGCTTTAGGAGACCCTGCTCCAACACACTTCATGATGCACTCACACTATTTAATTGAGAAAAACTAGTTGTAATAGGTGCATTTAGGGAGTCCATAGGTGTTCCACACCTCCACCCTTCTCACTTAATCATGTTAAGTTATATAAGGTATACTAGGAAGTCTAGAGGTGCTCCACACCTCCACCCTTCTTATTGAGAATATCTAGTTGTCATCAGTACACTAGAGAATTCAGAGGTGTTCCACACCTCCACCCTTCAATAGATGCACTAGGGAATCCAAAGGTGTACCATAACCTCCACCCTTCCTACTTAAGAATGTTTATTTGCAACAGGTATGCTAGGGATTCCATAAGTGCTCCACACCTCCACCCTGCTTATTGAGAATATCTAGTTGTTATCAGTACACTAAGGAATCCAAAGGTGTTCCACACCTCCACCCTTCGACAGGTGCACTAGGAAATCTAAAGGTGTACTATACCTCCACAATTATAGCTTAAGGATATTCATTTGTAGGCTTATTCTAGGATTCTAGAGGTAGTCTTCCTCCACCCAACACTTATGAGGGATTCCAGAGATAAAATATCCACCCTCACTTGACTTAGGGATTCCAAATATATTCCTCCACCCTAACATATAAACTCCACCATGAGCAGGGATTCCAGAGTTTACTCAATTTGAAGTGAGTCTAGAGTAGCGGAAAGCCTCCACCCCTTATTCAATGAGGGATTTAAAAGGTACAATCCTCCACCCTTAATCAACCAATAACCCTAGAGCGCTAGGAAATCATTTTCTTCTTTTTTTCCCTCAGAGACAAGGGTTCAACTTTATTGTATAGGGCTATGATGAATGCAATATTTTCCAGGAGTTCCTACCACAATTTTTGCAATATATCTAAGCAATGGGCATGGATGCAAGGTTCTTTCTCTCTGTAAATTAAATTTAACCAAGTAATAGTTATTCCTACCCATATTATATATAAAAGGGAGATCATTATAGGGTCTTTTCCCTTTGTAGGGTAGAGGCAATCATTGTAGAAATTATATAACTTATGCGTTATATATCTAAGATTCTCCTGATCACATACTATTTTAACTTCATGCACAATACAAAATCTATTCCACCATTGATCATCACATGCAGAAATTAAATCAATTGCAATGCACACATGAAACCATAAAAATTCACACACATTAACACAGTGATTTAACGGGAAAGCCTAAAGCTGAAAACCCCAACTATCTGTTATAATATATGTCATAGAGATCATGTAACAATCCTCATACAAAGCTGATCATATCAAGCTCTCAGTACAATACAATCGCTACACACTAATCAGGCCCGATCTTACAAATCCATGCACCAATATTTGCCACATGCTAGCCTACCTTTTTCAATTGTAATTCTTATTTCTCACAACCTCGAATATTTTAAAATAATTTCAATTTATAAATAACTTGTGAGGTTCCAATCTACCAAAGATATCACCTTCCAATATCTCGTACTTTTCAAATAAACTTCCGAGGAAATAACCCTCTAAGGTCTCAAATTTTGGGGTCCGAAATTTGACCATGTTGCCCTAGTATCAGATCAGAACTATCTTAAAATGGAATTACCTTGGGGTTACGAAGTTCCAAGCTCCCGAGGTTCAAAAATAGATTTTTTTAAGTGTTGCAATCTCATGTTTTTCTGAATTAGAGTACTTCAAAGTTCAAATTACTATAAGTCCAATGGAAAAAAAATGTACGAAGAAGTTATCATGTTCAAAAATATTGAGACAAACAATTTGGTTGGTCTGTGGTTTAATTGATAGATGGACAAATTCCAAGAAAATGAAACAATATAAATTTAACTAATCTAACAAATAAAGAGGCTTTAATTAGAATCGATCTCTTAATTTTCATGAATATCCTGTGGCCAACCTCCTCCTCCTTTTCCCTAATACTCTCAAGTTTTCCAACACTAACCTCTGGACTTCACCAACTGCTTATAATGTTTCTACAATTCGGGATTATTTCGGAGCCTATAAGGCTGATCATATGCGAAATCCCTGGGAATTGGAACATTGCATTCATCAACGTTCACCCTACCATCTTCCATAAGTTTTGTAATAAACTCTGGGCAGACTCTAATCCGAAGTCCTCTGTCAGCATCGCTTTTCTGTATCTCAAATTACTGGGAGAGATAAAAACATGTGATAACCGGTCCTAAATAATTTTGATCATTTTCACCATCAACAATAATCAAACACTAGTAAAGTTCCAATCAATTAATTGAATCTAAAATAAAGCAACAAAAATAGGTTGTTTCTATCATAAATATAGTCTCTATGATCATCAAACAGCCCCCCCCCCCTTTTAAAAATAGTTTAGGTAGGAATTGTGATCAACAACAAATAAGAGGAACATTATATGAGTACATAACTAACGATGCACAATGATATTAATTACGCAAACACCAATTCAAATTATTCCATGACCATACCTCAATCCAAGCACAATCGATCCTAATGGCCGACACTAATCCACAATCTATACTTTCATGTCATTTCTACAATGATTTGAATGCATAGTTACCAATTTTATAAGTCCTAGGAGATTTCTTCTCTTTCATATGAGGGTGCTGATGTTGCGAAGATTTATGCTCTAGAGAATCATATCTTGATGCAACAACATGGTCATTTGCAATAAAATTTTCATCCATCTCATCAATTTCTGCATCATAGTTAGCAAGAGCCTGCTCTTCAAACAACTTATCCTGAACTCCACTTGCAACAAATGACACCTTCTTGGATTCAACATGACTATTGGTAGGCAGTGAGTTAGTATAAACAACATATACAATATTTGCTCGAGATGTTTTTATTTCAAAGGAAATATGAACAACAATGCCCTCTCCATTTTTCCTAATTTATTTTGTATATCCCATTTTTCTTGGTAGTCAATATCAAATATTAGTGGTGTACTTTCCAAGTGAGGTGTAACAAAAACATGTGATGAAACATCGATATCAACATTACGGCTACAATCAAGTTCATTCAAGGTGGGGGAAGGAAGAGGTGAGCCTAGTAGCTCAACAACAATAGTCTCCTTCTCAAAATTCCATAGGTGACTTTCTAGTTAAATATTCTATTTGCACTTGTTCAAGCCCTAATAATCTCATTCTTCTCAGTCAACTATAAAATAATGGATTGTAATATTCTTTCAATGTTTGATACTGACACACAATCCATTATTATTTTCTTGAGAATGGGAAACTTATTCACAAAACATTTCCAATGAGTCTTTCAAGAAGCAATGATTAGTAGATAGTCAGAAATTAATATCCTATGGCCTATAAATTTCCTTCTTCAAGGAAATTTTTTCTAAATGAAATACATTCTCAAATTCCTCCTACAAATCATCAATATAGCCAGCCTCAGTTTGAAATTCATCTTCCATATATAGATAAAACATACCATATGTGTCCCCAAACTATCAACCTTACGATTTTCTTAGTCGTAGTAGTCTCATCCAATCAATTATTGAGTGTTGTATTTTTTTTTTTTCAGTAAATCAATGTATGACGTCAAGTAAAGGACTGTGTTACAACGTTTATCATCTACGTTCTCATAGAGTTCTTATAATCTTTTACCCATCTTGAAAAGTGTTTACAATACCAATTTGATTATATGTTAATCAAACTTAGAAATAATAGAATGCATTTGATAAATTAACTAGCATAAGACCATGATAGGTATCATCCCAACTGGAAAACATATAGTTGTGGAGAGATATAGCTCAATAGAGAAGAGTTGAGCACCATAAAATAACACCAACCACCAATTCTAAATTCATTGTTTCTAACTGGAAACAAACTATGATTAATTATTGCACATCAATAAGTCTCTCTCATTGAGCCAAGAAGCTCATGTTATAACCCAGTATGAGCATAATGTGTAATTTTGTCCATGCTCAATGTGAAGTTGGGCATGTCTCTCCTAAAATAAAAATACAATATTCTCTAAATAGAAAATCGATGTCAACTATAATAAAAATAAAAAATGGATATGTTATGCATGCTTATAAGTTAGTTGTGCATATCACCTAATGTAATTTCATGTAAAGTAATTAGAAGTAAAAATTGTGAGTAAGATGTTTAAACCTTATACTTTTCAAAAATATTTCAACGATTTAAATAAACTATTTAAATATATATGATAACTAATTAAGATATATTTAAGTTAAGATACATCGTATAAATATATTGAAAAAAAATAAAAAATTATGGTTAAAACATTTGAAGTTGCTTCAGTATTGTCTAGTGCAAAACTTTTTTAGGTATATGTTTTTTTGTTGAAATCCAATAAAGACTTTTTGTAGAAATTTGATAGAATTGCAACTGATCTAGAAATTAAACTAAAATTAAGAGGCATAATTATACTCTACTGATTTTCGGAATGGAAATCACAATTTAGAACAACATGCATAGATATGGAATAAGAAAAACCACAAATACATAGTGATTTCTAGGGAGCCCAAGTGGGAAAAAACCCTCAATCCTTTGCATTAATTAGTAGAATAGAGAAACTATTACAATTTCTAACTCCAAATTTGAGCTCAACCTGCAAAAGTATAAGTGTTCGCCAAGCCTCCTATTTCCTTACACAATTCCTGAGAAAATTAGCCCCTATTATTTACTAATTTTCTCCAAATTGAATTTTCAATTCTAAAGTGGCTAAGAAAGAGTTCAAGAGGGGAGCACATGTTAGTTTGGTAAAAGAATTCCTAACCTAGATCGAGATGCTATTGATTGAAGAAGGTCTTCTATCCTTTTAATCCATTAGCATGATCAAGTAAACATTGATCATATGACATCAAACAACACTTCTACACTCAAAACTAGTCTACACTGATGTTACACTACCTTGTCATCTCCACTTCAGGTGAGAAATTCGAATTCCTTGCATGCACTAGCTATTTTGGGTTGATTGATAAGTTAAATGACATATATTTTTGTTACATTGTTGTCCCATTGCACAATTGACCTTCGACTGAATCCATTAATAGTTAGAGGTCATTTAATTGAATACAACTAAAAATAATTGAACTCTGTTACTAAAAGTTAGCAATCACACATGCATAACTGAACTTCAAGCCCTCTAACAATAATTTACTGAGCTAACTAAGTGACAAGATCCATGTCACTAGTGAAACGCCTCAAATTTGTCTTGATAATGTGGAAATTCAATTTACTCAATTTGACTAAGGTTAAAGTCAAATTAAGACTGGGGTGAATCAGTATTAAGGCTAATTTAAATTTTATGCCAATTTATTTTTCTTCATTCAAAATTGGCATTCATTATATCAGAGAAACCATTAACAACCATAACAACACCCATATAAATCAACACAAGCATATACATCATGAGCAACAAACACATGAGACAATGGGGTTTTACATGGAAACCATTTCAAGAGAAAACCACCAAATCTTGTTGTTGTGATTGATGTAAAATTAGAGCACCTGCTCTATTAAATCAAATTTTTTTGTGAGTCACCACTCAAATGAAGCACCAAATACCTTTGAGTGTTTGTTAGCACACACTAGCAGAAAGCACCAACCCCCTTCTTTTTCATAGACATGTCCAGCTTACTAGAAGCACCATGAGAAGAACCAACTTCATGGATTTTTTGCAAGAAATAATGTGTGGGTCCTTGGATTTATGCAACCACCAACTTGTAGGAGGCACCATCCCCCAAGCCTTCTGAAGCACCCACTAAAGATGGAAGAACCAATTACCTGTATGTAGGTTCCAACCCACACTCAAATAGGAAAACATGTTTTGTATCCATGGAAACCACTTTACATGATATCAACTTTGTTCTTCACAACCATTGGCCCATGCAACACTCTTTGCACGCGTCTTTCTCTGCAACAACTCATTATTCTCCTCAAAAACCCACACATCACTTTATTGTTCTCTTCTCTACAACAACGGTCACTAACTGCAACACTCTCTATAATATACTCTTCAACTGTACAAACTCAGCTCTCAGCCCCTTTTATTCAACATGCTCTCTTGTCCTCACACATCAGCACTAACTCACCCAGGGTCTCTTTTCTCTAATTAGGCACTCTCATCCTTTTCTCAATAGAAAATTCTCACTTGGCCTCACACAACAAAACACGGGCTCACACATATATTTCTCCACAATCTCCCAACAATGCTACTTTCCCCCCATATTTGTCAATGGAAATCACTAGTTTTTTTCATTTTTTGCGCACAAGTCGATGTTTCATCTGTTGTTTGTTTCCACATTTCCTGAGTGTATCTCTTTATGGCTCTCCATTCTGTTGTTACTTCTTACTTGGCCACTGCAATTGAATTAAACACGGGGAATGGGAACTTCAACAATCTCCATAACGATAATTAATTCTTAGTCCACCTATTCAGTAAAATGAGGCACTCTCGTTTCTGTGAACAAATCTCTGGTCACAAAGGCTTTTCATGCTTATTCGTGGCTCACAGATATTGATAGGTACTTCGACATGGTTTCTCTATTCTTCAATCAATAAGGCATGCACGGGAAGATCAAAGATAGCTTTCTAAGCTCAAGGCAGGCCCAAAAATATTTCTTGCAAATTGTGGTCCTCTTTGTTCTTTGAGTCAGAAGTCTACTTTTTCCATAATTCTAGCGACCAACCACTCTTTAACTCTCTTAGCTGTCGACTCAACTTTCCTTCATAAACCTTAGTGCTTCCATTTCAGAGCCTTTTCATTTCGTAAATTTTATTAAAGTAAATCTTACCAAAACATTAGATTGCGAGGTTCCTAGACCTTTTTTATTTCCCCCTTATTTTTTTCCTCCATGGGACCACTTCCTGTGACCACCAATATAATACTTGAGTGTAATATCCCGAAAGGGATATTTTTACTAAAAATGCAGAAAAATACTAAATGCCACAATTTTCCGTAAAATAAACATTCACTCAACAGAAGATTGCCATGTAAAAAAAAATACATGAAACACTGCAATCCAATACCACATAGAATAGGAAGAATCTCAGCTTTTATTATAAATAATAATGAGGGTTGCACATAGATCTGACCCAAAAAGAGTTGAGAAGTAAAATTGGTCACCAAGATAATTTGTTGCAGTGCTACACTACTGTGACCTCCAAAATCGAACTGTTGCACTCTCCCTCCGACAACAGCTACTACTGAACCCACTGAAGCACACGTTGAAGATCCGGATGATCCTCATACCAATCCCTGAAGCACGACAAAAATTCTGAATGAAGTTTCCTTAAGAGAGTTGGGTTTCCGTCCAACACTCACAAATCACCCGAGGGTTTCCATCCTGGGGCTACGGCTGAAGTAGAGAACCACGTCCTCAAACCTCTCATACATAAGAAAATGATCTACTCCAAAGACATCTCCCAATGGCCTCCTCCCTTTATTTTATAGATCCCTTGGAGCCTTCTAGAGAATTATTTTATTATTATTTTATTCATGGAGCACTTTTCCCTTTTATTAATATATATATATATATATATATTTTTAATGCAGAAAAGGGTAAATCAGCTACCATGCCTCCTGTAGTCACTAAAATCTGTGTCTAACCATCCCACCATGTAGGTATTCTCGTCTCGATTCCAACGAGCTATTACACTAAGGTGTTCCATCATGTATTCCTCCCGGAATGCCACCTTGAGCATAATGAGTTGAGTTAAGCCCATAAATAACTCAAATTTCTGAAAGTTATCAGAATGCATCGGAACGAAAGCCAAACTGATCAGATGATGGAGTATATCAAGCGAATGCCTTCGGATACCATGAAAAATCCTCAAAAATCCTCTGCAAAGCTCTTGAGCTCACTGATAGCACCAATCTGTACATGTGACCTGTCTGCTCCTAACTTTGGAAGACCAACCTGGCCCTGTCGTAGGTGACACCAAAAATGGGAATATTACAGATCTTCTGCCCCAATATTTCTTACCCTCAAGCAATAAAAATATGTGGACCACTCTGTTGGCTCACCGCAACTGAGACCTAATGCTTGGATCCCATACAAACCTCTGGGCGTTGCTATGCACCTGTGTCAAACCACTCGGAATAGACCCCTCAATGCTGGGATCCAAAACTGATCTCTCACTGTACCAGCCAACAAACAATCCTCCCGGATCCCAACGCCACCCTAGCCAATCATTTCCCAAGTCCCATGGCTCAGGCTGCACACTGCCTCTGGCTATAGCTGATGCTCTAAGAGGTGAAGACCACCAACAAGCATCAATGCTCCCAGGCTCCTGCTATGTTGTACCTGTAACTGCATATGCTATCCCACCAACTGCATACCAACTCATCACCTCTCTCCAATCCAAGTCCTGACTCAATCCCACGCTGATCCTACTCTCCTGAAATCTGGATGGAGTGTTGAAGAAATGAAGACCTATGCCCCATTTCCAACTGGAATCTGTAACACCTACTATGTCAAAGGGCTCCTGCTCTGCTGTGCTCCCTACGAAGAGTACTGTACCATCAAGAGGGTACCAACTCATGATCTCCCACCAGTCCATCCTAGAAGAAGAATCCAATGTAGCAACAATTGCATATGGAACATGCCTAGAGTGTTGCCGCCAGCCCGTAATCAACTCCCACTACTCTGCCCTGTCTGCCAATGGAAGCTGCCTGTAGAAGGAAGCCCCTCTCTCTATAGTGGGAAAAAGTGGGCAAGACATGCTGTAAGCCCCATACATGTACTCCTGGAGATTACTACTCACTGAAAGTACGGCAGCTCGGCCGACTGTATGTACATCTATCTGTACCTCATCAATGTGTCGGCCCAAAGATGGATGCTCCACCATCTCCAACAACTCATCCTTCTCATCGGGAATGTAAAACTCCTGCTGTCCCCTAGCTCCCTGTAGAACTATCCCATCGACCTCCAACATCTCTAGAGGATATGGATCTGTAACTGCCGTCACTGTACTCGGTGTCTGTGCATCTGACTGCTCCTCCTCAAAGGCTGACCCCAATGTTAGCCGCATCCATCATAGGCTCAATGTGGGTGCCTATCTAGACCTCACCCAAGGAAATTTCATGCCTGATGTCCATAGTATCCTCCTCTATTGACTCAGGCTCCATCATATGCTACTCTGGCTGAATCGTCACAAGTGACTCATCACCCAGAGTATCTCTCATAGAGTCCCGTGACTGCTCACCCTGCACCCTGGAACACAAATTTGGTCTACTGTCATCCTCTCTGCATGGTTGCTCTCGCTCCCCAGAAGCATCCTCATATGATCCCATGGACTCATTTGAAGAGGAGTCCTCATCCTGGCATACAGAAGGAACGTCTACCTACTCTACCTCTGCCACCTCATCTGCATCTCTCAAACATGAGTGATCAGGCCCCCAAGGTTCTTTGCAAATGAAGCAAAGTCCCTTCCTCCTCAACTCATTTCTACTGCCTGACCCACCAAACTGGAGCCGCTCCTCCCTAGTCAACTGTCTCGTGAGAAACTCAATGTTCTGCTCAACTAGCCCTTGGGCTAGCTCATAAGCAGCAGGCGAGACCAACTGCTCTCTCCTCCAAATGCTCAACAACTGGATCTGCAACTCTCGGCCAATGGTCTCATGGTCTCTCATACATGATGACAATATGGACTGCATGTGTGCTATGACGGTGTCAGGATGATGTCTGCTAATGCTAAAGAAGCATTGGAACATTTTCAAAATCAAGTCATCGCACTCAAGGTCAAACATGATGACATAAGTCTTGAATGTGGCCATACCCCATAAAATCTCAAGCTTCTTCCTGAAGGTAGAGCCTGTACTATTGTCCAAATCTTGAAAAGTCTCTACAATCAATATCATAATCCTCCTCATAACATCATCATTGTATGGAGCTATAGGTGCAGTCAACTTCATGATGTTACAGAGACAAGTTGCAACTGGAAGTGTGACCCCTTCACAGGGTTCCTCCAAGAATTTGGGATGTATAAGGGCAAGCATAGCTGGTTTTAGAGCCCAAATCAGTTGCTTCCCTTCTTCTTGGTCTATTGTGGACATTAGCTCATTAAACTCTTCTAGTTTGGACAAAACTCTCCATGACATCTTCATGTGTTTCAGATCTGTCCCAAGTGCAGAAATTTTGTGACCAATCTCCAATGTTCCCTGCAAATATTTTGGTTTTCCTTTTTGAAGGATGGCATAAATTCATCTTGAAAAGGGTCTGCTATTTGGTTTTGTTTTCTGGTCTTCTGATGCATGGTGGTTTAAGGAACCAACTTCTATTTTTATTTTCATCAATCTATTTAGGAATCCCTACATGGCTCAACCAATGAAAAGATCATTGTTTTTCTGAGTTTTCCATCTTTCTTATCAAATAGTTCATATACATACTGCTATACATATATCCTAGTGTCAAATATAAGATTTCAACTACAATCAGTAGTGCGAATTTCCCTCTTAGCCATGCACAACAGCTAATGATCATAAGATACAAGCACCTCAAGCAATCTTAGCTTACAACCCTCAAAAATATCTAAATTCATTCATGATAGGACACTATTTTTCTGAAAATTATTCTCAAGACTACTTCATTTCTCTGATCACAGTAGGATAGAGTAGCTCAACCATGCACTCTCCAAAGAATCACTACAAGTTTGCTCAGAATTGCTAGGAAAATGGCTACTGGTTTTTCTGAGTCTAGTGCATTTTTCTGTGTGGTATTCTGGTGTTTGCTTCAGCATCTTGAAACCATTGGAAGCATCTTAAGATGAGAATAGTACCCTTCGAAAAACAAATCCAGTGTTTTTGTCATATAAGCATCAGAAACAACACATGTAACTACCAACCCCAAAATTAAGCACTGAATCCTATAGCACAGATTCCTAGCACAGGATGTTAGCTGATATTCACCCAAACAACCTTGATGTAAAATGTACGATATGCTTGAGTACTCAAGAAAAAAAGAGGATATACAATCCTTTGGATGATAGGGACTAAATTTTGCTGTAACTGGAGTCTGGACGGATGAAACTAATATCTATGTGTTCCTGATAGAGAAATAACACGTGGAAGATTTTCATCTGCATGACTGTGTGCCTCAAACATATACATTTGATCCTGACCTCCATCCGTCTAGTAGTGGGATAAAGAGTGGCAAACAAGAAATCCTCAGCAAGAACATCAGCTCCACTTAAGCAATTTAGGAGTGTGCTTTTTCCAACATTGGTATAACCCACCAAAGATACAACCAGTACAGGAACAGAGGATCTACGATCTCGATATTGTTTGCGATGCTGACGTACATATTCCAATTCTCATAGAAGCAATCCCAAAAAAAAATCACTGATATTGAATTAAAATTATTTAGTTGCCGCAACAAAAGTAGGCAACGATTTAGTTCATCGCACAACACGCTTGTTACAAAATTGTGAGCGCCGTCTGATCACGCTCTGCTCGGAAAATTACCGAATTTCATCTCTCTCCTTGCACTCTCGTTCAGCCTCGCACAAAACTCATGTGCTGCTCAGGTATCACACTTAAGGGATTCAGATGCCCACGCATTATGCAGCATCTTGACCCCACCTTGAAACGGTCACTAAACACTCTTTGATTCCACGTGAAAAGTCACTCTGTATGGTCGTGAAATTCATGACGATCCCTTATGTCCTCCGGCGTTTACACAACTTAATGTATAATTGCGTGCAGTCAGCACTTCTTAGAGATCAGCACCGGATTAGTCACCCACTTGAAATATGCATTGACTCTGTTTTGATTCGCACGGAAAGCAACGAAGTCAATCATTCTACTGGAACTCGACTCGGTGATCTAGCATTATGTGCACCAACTCACATGTTTCTGTTTTTCACATATTCCTCCAATGACCTTGCCAAAATGATGAAGCCACTTTACAAATTAAAACTCGACCACGACTGCTGTGAACCATGTGCTTTGATTAATTGTTGTGACGTCTACGAAACAGAATTCAAATGGTTGTTGACGCAGAAACCACCCTTGCACAATTCGGCACCCGATCTAGACAACGTCATGCTCAAGCTAATGTGCACCCACAGCCATCCACAATGCGTCTCTATCTCGGGTTCGATCCACAATTCCGACAGCCCTTGGTGAAATTGATTTTGGCCACTGCTCAATGTAGGGCTTCCAAACGTATGGAAATCTCGTGCAGGTGCCGATTCGACCAAAACTCCAACAAACCCAGCGCAGACTCCCACAATATTTAACACCTCTGCAGATCTCCGCATACGATTTTACTGTCGCTCACACAACTATATTTCCGTCTATTTTAGTTGGCGGCTTCCTGCAAAGTCTTCGACGACTTTCAAAAGATGAAAAAATACATGCGTCTCCTTATAATATTGTGCCACAGCTTTTATAAATTCAGGATTCTGCCGATTTTGCCCCAAGTGCAGATAATCGGTCCTTCTTCAAAATGACCTGCCACGATAAAAATAATTTTGGCTCATAAAATTTGAGATGTGCTATGTTCCTCTTGTAACTCACCTCCGTAGAAGAATAACAACCATTCTGTCAATATTCTATTGAGGATGTGACAATTTTTTACTTTTCTGGCAAAATAGAATTTTGGCACCTTTGAAACCCTCGAACAACCTCAATCGAAACTGGAATCCCACAGGATAAGCCAAGTTCGATGCTCCGATACCACTGTAATATCCCGAAAGTGATATTTTTACTAAAAATGCAGAAAAATACTGAATGCCACAATTTTCCGTAAAATAAACATTCACTCAACAGAATATTGCCATGTAAAATAAAAAGACATGAAACACTGCAATCCAATACCACATATAATAGGAAGAATCTCAGATTTTATTATAATTAATAATGAGGGTTACACATAGATCTGACCCAAAAAGAGCTGAGAAGTAAAACTGGTCACCAAGATAATCTGTTGAATTGCTACACTACTGTGACCTCCAAAATCGAACTGCTGCACTCTCCCTCTGGAAACAGCTACTACTGAACCCATTAAAGCACACGTTGAAGATCTAGATGATCCTCACACCAATCCCTGAAGCACGGAGAAACTTCTGAATGAATTTTCCTGAAGAGAGTTGGGTTTCCGTCCAACACTCACAAATCACCCGAGGGTTTCCGTCCTGAGGCTACGGCTGAAGTAGTGAACCACATCCTCAAACCTCTCATACACAATAAAATGATCTACTCCAAATATATCTCCCAATGGCCTCCTCCCTTTCTTTTATATATCCCTTGGAGCCTTCTAGAGCATTATTTTATTATTATTTTATTCATGGAGCACTTTTCCCTTTTATTAAAATATTCTTTTTTTTTAATGCAGAAAAGGGTAAATCAGCTACCACGCCTCCTTCGGTCACTAAAATCTATGTCTAACCGTCCCACCATGTAGGTATTCTCGTCCCGATTCCAACGAGCTATTACACTAAGGTGTTCCATCTTGTATTCCTCCCGGAATGCCACCTTGAGCATAATCAGCTGAGTTAAGCCCATAAATAACTCAAATTTCCGAAAGTTATCGGAATGCATCGGAACGAAAGCCAAACTGATCGGATGATGGATTATATCAAGAGAATGCCTCCGAATACCATGAAAACTCCTCAAAACTCCTCTGAAAAGCTCCTAAGCCCATTGATAGCACCAATCTGTACATGTGACCTTTCTGCTCCTAACTCTGGAGGACCAACCTGGCCCTGTCGTAGGTGACACCAAAAATGGTAATATTACATTGAGTGCTCCAATATCAGAGCCTTTCATATCATAACTTTTATTAAAAAAAAAGTTACAAAGGAACGAGATTCTGAGCCCCATTTTCTTAGCCTCTTTTCTGCCTTTCCACCATAGGACCAAGTTCCATGACCTGTGGCATAGACGTTCGGTGCTAAGGCCTCCAAGCTCCTGTGAGGTGCTTATTTCCATTTATTATTTCTCTATTCCCTTGGTTCTTAAAGTTCCATGACCAAGCACCAATCAACATCAGAAGCTCCCTATTTCGCAACATTTTCAAATTGTAATTAGAACAAAGTTACGATGTCTCCTATCTCCAAAAAATTGAACTCCAAAATACTTTCCACGTGGCTTCTTTACAACACTAGGTGCTAAGGCTTGCTCTATGCTCTTGTTCCTTTGGTTCCCCACGACCAAGCACCACTCACATCGAAGCTGCACACATCGGATCCAAACTTTCCCACAAAACAATTAGACAGAAGTTATGAAAACTCCAACCTCTTAAATTACGACCTCCGAGATAACTTCATGCTTATTTCATCTACTCCATGTGGTTTCTCCTCCTTTTCCTTGATACTCTCAAGATTTGGTTTCCAACACTAGCCTCTGGACTTCACCAACTGGCTATAATGTTTCTGCAATTCAGGAGTATTGCAGAGCCTATAACGCTCATCATCTGCAAAATCCCTAAGCAATGGAACCTTGCGTTCATCAACGTTAACCCTCCCATATTCCATAAGTTTTTTAATAAACTTTGGGTAGACTCTGATCCGAAGGCCTCCGCCAGCATCTCTTTTCTGTATCTCAAATGGATGGCAGAGAAAAAGCGTGTGTGCGATGCTAAAATGAGCTGGAATTACACACTAAATTTTGAGTGAATTCCTACGTGATTTGGCTCGCCTTGATAGATTCAGGAAGAATTATAATGATGTTATCTGAGCAAACCAGCTGGATGGTTTCCCTGTTATTTCCCACCACCATGCAGCAGGATGTATGGTTTCCCATAATTTATCTGTTATGAGCAAACAAATGGAAGCAAGCATGAAGATGCAAGGAAGGATCACAACAATGGTGTTTTATACAAACTGTAAAACCAGAGTCATAGAGAAGAGAGACATGGAGGAATAGAGTCAACCAAGCCGCCATCCATGGTATTTTAGTTACCATATACATATTACCTCATTGTAAACTATCTTTAATTAGTTTTGGTTTTGCCTAGGGAGGTGCGATAGGGTCAGCTTTGACCATAATTTAGAAGGTTTAGTTTTGATTTTTCCTGGGGGAGCTGCGATAGGGTCAGCTTTGACCAGAAGATTTACTTTTGATTTTTTCTAGGGAGGTGCGATAGGGTCAGCTTTAAATTAGAAGAGTTATTTGGTTTCAATTTTGGAATGGGTTTATCTAATTGATTTTTCCTGGGGAGATGTGATAGGGTCGGCTTTAAATTAAAAGAGTTCTCGAATTGTGGAATGTTTTTGTCTAAGAAGACAACAGTTTTATTTGGTGAGAAATTTTCATTTTTCATTTTTATTATAGTTTGGCAATTATTTTTTTAATGATTAAAAATAGATTTAGTATCATTTTATTACTTTAATTTAGCAATCATTTTTTTAATGGTGGAAATATATTCAATACTATTTTCTTATTTTAATTCTGCAATAATTTTTTAATGATGTAAATAAATTTAGCACCATAAAAACATTGACATCCAAAATCCTCTAAATCCTAAAACATCACAAATGTAACCTAAAAATTCCAAAAATTTTAGCTTTTTTAAGAAATTGTGAACTCAATAAACTACAATTTTTTTTAATTCTATTGAAAGTTTTATTGTAGAATTCCCTGTTTGTTGTATCCACTCAATTAAAACATGGCGTGGTCTAAGGAAAAAAACACAACGGGTGTAAAGGTAATATATGTGGTGAGCATTGTAAAGCATGGTCCACAGAAATACCAAGGTGTCGAAAGGTATTTGTATGGAGGTTGTATGGAGAGTGCATCGGTTCAGTTTTGACCATCAGTTAAATGGTTAAATGGGTTTCAAAAATATTTTAAATTTTTTTTATTTTTTATTTATTTCAAGGTAATGGTTAAATGGGTTTCAAAAATATTTTAGATTTTTTTTTTCAAGTTAATGTGAGAAAAGATGATTGGTATATTTAATTTGTGGTTTGATTGGTTTGATTAGTGGAGATTTAGGGGTATCTAATTTGTTGATGGAAATTTAAGGCCATCTAATTGGTCAAAAGATTTAGTATGGTTTGATTTTTGCCTATAAGATTTAGAATATTACACTAGGCTTGGAGGCCGTAACCCTTAGAATGGATTGATTTTTGCTTTATATGTGTACACATTGTACATCATTCCTTGAGACATTCATTAATATATTGTTGAGTTTGTTTCCTGTTTGTGTGTTGTGTGTTTTATAGTGGTATCAGAGCCTGTAGTAGTTTATCTACCTCTTGATAGTTAATTAACTTGTGCCAATAGTTTTGTGGCCATCCATGAAATTTTTTCCAAGAATTCATTTACGGTGATTGTGCAGTATTCTTGGCATGTGTTCCTGGCAAGCAGAGATGGCTGGCAAGCGATTGAGGTTGTCAGTAAGTCACATACTGATCTATTTGGTCGTGCTTCTTAATTAAGATATCTGCAGGGTAAAAAATGTTGCAAAGTCACTACTCCAGAAGGAAGTTGTCACCAGCGAGGAAGTTAAAGATATTTGTTGCGTCTTAGTGCTTGTATTATTGAATATTGTGGTATGAAATTCATTTCTACTGCATTTACAATTGAAGTTGTGTGCATTGTTTAAGTTTATTGCCCTTTGAACTAAATTCTTTATGATTTGGTTATATCTTGGTGCAATAAGTTTAATGTTGGCAAATTATCATTCATGATTTGCATTCTATTTGGGCTCTTGAATGTAATCTATTGAAAATTATGTTGAATTTTGGTTGGTCGTCTCGTTTATTACTGACTAAGAAATTGGAGGGCAAAAAGTTGAGGCTCCTAGGAAAAAAAACCGATTTTTGTGCCAAAATGACCTGAGATTTTGAATCGTTGGATATTGTGAGATATAATTTGTATCTCATATGTTTTAGAATCAAGGAACTAGCAATATTTTATAAAGAAATATTTGCATTTACTAAAAGAGTAAAGAACAAAATTTACTTGCCCCATTTGTTTTGAAGTCATTTATGTCGATTTGTTGTATTAATTTTTTTTTATGTCGATCTGTTGTTTTAAAATTTGAAGTAATGGACTTGATCCTTTCTGTTCTGACGAAGATGTCAGTTCAATCCTAGAAATCATGAGAAAATCTCCGATACACAAGTTCAATAATAATTCTTATTGTTTGTGTATTGAAGACGGTTGAAGAGTTGAAAATTGCTTGGAGCATTACTTGTTGCAGTACGATTTGAATTCATTGAATACAATATGTTGCTAAAGGGGTCAAACGAATGTATTCCTATAGTCAATGGAGATTTTCATGCACGTAATTGAATAGCTAATTGGCCAAGGATTGGGGACCACTTGGTAAGACTGCCACAGGTTGTTTGTTTTTGTTCAGAATTGGTTTTTAAATTGTATCTGAGGAGGTTGAAACAATTTTGAACTAATCATTATGTTATAGGAAACCATGAGTTAATGTTGAATTGGTGGAGATTTGTAGCGGAATGTAATGTTAAGTTTATTGAGTTTAATTTTTGATGAGTTTGATGCTTCATCACTTCACCTAAGGAAACATCAAGGTAAAATTGTTGTTTCTATCCTTTCTCCTCCTACCCCTACGATTTGAGTAGAAATCAATGGAAAATTGTGATCGGAGACGCATTGCTGGCAGTGTGAACTCTGTTTTTTTCATGAAATGATGGTAGGGTCTAATTTTTTTCGCTTGAATTGAAGCGAGAAAATAAAAACCAAAGAACCAGTTGAGAGAAGTTGAGTTGTTGGGTGTAATATACATTTTTCTGTCTAGATTAAAGCAAGAAAAGCAAAACCGAAGAACCAGTTGAGAGAAGTTGCGTTGTTTAGTGTAATATACCCTCTTTGTGACAACGGTCAAGCAACACTAAGAAAGTGAGTATCCAGTACCTATCCCACGAGAGCAGTGAAGCCCAATTTGAAACGCAGGATGAAGTATCAAAAAGGGTTTGAAATGAAAAATATAAAGGTATCTTTAAATGGATGAAGTATCACAAAGGGTACATTTTTTTTAGCATAAGAATAAATAATCTAATTTGAAATTATTGGACTACATCAATTTTGAGGTTCTGCGCGGATTAAGAATTTACAAAGGCTTAGATTATTTACTTATTTACTTCAGTCCAAGAAGGAAGACTTTATTTGAAGACTAAAATTAAAGACAAGGGTGTGTTTTAAAGGGGTTTATTCAGAGTAAAATTAAAGACAAGGGTGTGTTTTAAAGGGGTTTATTCAGCGTTAGCGAGTGAAGGTGTGAAGGTAATATTTGGAAGTTTGAAGATTAATTTTATAGTTTATCTCTTCTAATTCAAGAAGTTGGCATTTTAAAATTATTGGAATTTTCTATAAGGAGTATGTTGGGTAGAGTTAGTTACAGATTACTTTGGCATCAAGATTTAATGAAGTTTTATTTAAAAATAAAACTTTAGAGTTAGTCATTATATTGTAAGAGCATTTTGTTGGAGGGATAAGAAATTTAACATATTCAAAAGGTGGTTGGAGTGTAGAATTTGCAGTGCATATATGTTTGTTGGCTCGTTGGTATTGGTCCCAGTAGACAAAATTTTTGAAGTTTTGAAGTTTTCTATTACATTTTATGATTTGTATTATTGATGGGTGCATGATTGGTTGAGCTCAACACCCAGTTAATTCATTGAAACGTTTGTATTGGGTGCATTTTCGGTGGTAACCGAAACCCCTTCTTTCTGAGTTGATTGCAAGTTTACTTTGATATTGCACCAGATAAAATGGCCAATCTAAATTATCTAGTACATTTATTAAGCGATTTAATTATATCTACTATCCATAACGATGTCCAAGTCAGAAAATATATGCTCTCTCACATCCAACCATGTTTTCAAAATGCTAAAATCAAAATTGAATTCATGGAGTTAGAGTCACAGTTATAGTGAGACAAACTTCAAAAGAAAATTTGTGATTCTAGTCTGGTGTTTGTTTCGAACAACAGTTTGTTTGAGCTAGATCATCAATCAAAGAATGATCAAAGAAATGAAGCAATTTCACGTGAAAATTTGGATGTCGTTAGAAGTTTTGATGTGAAACATGTTATTAGACCATGGGGAGAGATGACATACAATAAAAACAACATTGGTCTTGGTTATAACAATGATGTATCTTTTCACATTCCAGATTTTGTTAAACGTATAAAATTTCGAAGTGCGAGATTTATGGATGGTGCAATTCTAGAAAAAAATGATAGATGCGAATAGCGAAACATAGTTGGACATGTGAAAGATCGGTGTTTTTATCTTCACCCGTGCAAGCATTGTAGAAAGCGAAATCACGAGTCAAACAAATGCTCTAAAAAGAAGAGCACTACAAGAGAGAAGCTAAGTTCTGGATGGATTACTTCTTGGGAATGGATGAAAGCAGCCAAGAAGATCTACAGATCATATCAAAGAATTTGTTCGAGAGTGACGAGTCTTGTAGTGATGACGAATATTTCTCACCTTGTATCCGAGAAGGGGGGGATTTTTTGGTGGGTGGTCTGCTACACGTTCGAATTTGAGAGTTAAGCAAGCCTAAGTCAGTGATCCACATCCTGAGCCACAACCTCAGTTGATTGAGTTGTTTCTGATCGAGAAATTCTAGATTAAGAATTGTTCGAGGAACTGTTGTGACAATTCCATATTTTGTTGTCATCTTAAAACCACATTTTTTGTTCTGAGAATTGCTATGTAGGTTTCAGAATTAGTGTTGGTTGAGACATTGAATTCTCCCTTTTTTGGTTTGAAGTTATCCTTGAAAACCATTTCCGAGAGACATTCAGCTCTTGGTTGAGATGCATTTATGCATTATGAGCTCTCATTCTTGGACTTCGGTATATCCCTTTGGATTAAGGGGGGAATGTTAAAAAACTAATCCTTGGGTTAGTTTGTGTTAGGTAATCGGTTATTAGAGTCCAAAAAACTTGGAGAACTGATTCAATAGTTTCTTGATGTATTTATATGTGTACACATTGGACACCATTCCTTGAGAAATTCATCAATATATTGTTGAGTTTTTTTCTAGTTTGTGTATTGTGTGTCTTACGCTTTTTAACAAAAAAAACCTTATTTCCCTTTATTCCATGCCCCATGGCAAGTCATCCAAAATATTTCACAATTTAATAAATTATGAGGAAAGTTAATAATTTGTTTTTAATTCTATGTATTCATTTACAAAATATTTTTGGTTCTACAATCCAGACATAATCATAGAGTAAGCATAACTCTAGCCATCCAAATTCAATGAGTGCTTGGAATCTAATCTAGCATAATTGTAACCATACAAATGCAATGCGTGGTTTTTGGTTCAAGCTTTATGTGGGCGATGGTGTTGCAACTAAATCCAATACATCTGCATGCGATAAGTAAAAGCATCTGCATAAGCTGCATAATCTGTCATATTCTGTTTTGTATGTTTGCAATAAACTTCATGAAGGTTTAAACGTGAAAACTTCGTAATGGAAATATAATTTTTCATATTCTGTTTTGTAAAGGTTTAAATGTGAAAACTTCGTAACGTAAATATATGAGGTGACGTGAAGGTTTAAGTTTAACAAACGTGCAAAACTGCACAATCTTCGGGATATATTCTATTAAATAAATAAAGTTACCTCACCTAAAATCAAATTAGTATATAAATAATTACAATTTTTTTAATTTGAAAATCAAAGTTTCAAAATAAAATGTTTATATTTAATGGGGAGGTGCTTTTTGTTTTAAGAATTAAAATATTTTAATTCCACCCCACAATTTTGATGAAAATTTTTAGACTTTATCTAACCTAGGTTGTATACTTACTTAGTAGCCAAAAAAAAATTGTTATTTCAATTTCTAAGGCAAATTAAAATTTTAAAATAAAATATTTATTATTTAAAATGAGAATTATGAAATTGTAGAAAATTATGACCATAAATACTATATTATATATTATGACTCTCAATAATATATATATAGTTCTCTAAAAATATTAAAGATTAAATTTCAAATATGAAACAAATATTAAATGTCAATTTTAACCATATTTGTGCTTGAAACATATATAAATTTCTTTGTGTTTGATGTTTACTTGTATAAAGCAGGATTTTTCGACATAATTATGAAATTTAAAGATATTTTTACAAATATAAAATTAAATATTTATAAATAAATATATAATTGTATTATCTATAAAATATATGAAGAATTTGTTATTTATAATAATAAAAGATATATAGTTGTAAGTAAAAACAATTATGATAATGGGAAAATAAGGAGCTTATGTGAGCTTATAACTCATAATAATTGGCTTATTGGAAAATGGAGCATTTGTAAATATCAACATTAATATACCCTTAAGTGAAACATAAAGAGTAGATATTAGGAATATGTTTTTCTCCATAACAAGGCATGATAAGGTACTTAAACATAAACTCTCATAAGAAAAAGAGAAAAATATATATGGAAGAAATCATCTCCAAAAGAGTGAAAGATGGTAGTGCTAAGATAAAGATGGATGTTGAAACCCTAGATCCCACAATGGTCCATTGAGTGGAAAAAAAATACTTTCCAATCAAGAAGTGTTGAAAAGTAAACAAGAAATGTGTGTCTAATTTAATTTTCCCTTAATTAAATTGGATAATAAAATGTAATCTTATCTCATAATCAATTGTAATAGTTAACTGAGTGTGATAAACTCAGTTAGCTCATGAATTTTGAATTGAGGGTGGTTGGTGAGGCATGCAGAGTGATTCTATTAGTTATTGAGTCTAAGTTGCAATAATTGCATTAGTTTAATGCATGAGAAATCAGTTAACTCAATTAATTGATTTAAAATCAATTTAACTAGTTGTAACTATTTCTTGCACTAGTGAGAGGTCAAGTGAATTAAATCAGATTTAATTCATATGCAATGATCTGTCATGTAACTGATGATTTACTATTAATAGATGCATGCATGTTAGTTCCAGTGGATACCCAGTTGAGACACAGGTTAAAGGGATGTTAACTATGACTTGCATTATTAGTAGGCTACTCGCATGCAGTAAAACATCCATAAGATTTCCCATGAGCATTACACAATTTTGGAAGGCTGAAATTCCTAAAAAATACGGATTGCATTCCACATGAATTGCGCAAGCAAGGCATGCTAAGCAGAGGTTGAGAACTGGCTAAGTGTTGGTTGATTTTGCATGGATCAGTGTGAGCAAGTTGTGAGAGTGTAGGAGAATCTTGTGAGAAGAGTCCATTGTACTTATTTCATGATTCCTTGGTGAATATACAATAGAAGATAGAGGGGTTTTTAGTAGCAAGATTTCCCTCAGAAAATATCTGTGTTGTGGTTTGATTTTCTTCCTTCTTTACTTCTTGTGATTGGAAATTGTGTTTATTTTCCACAATTGATTTGTAGAAGGACTCAGTAACTTCCTTTAGCATATCGCCTGATCAGATTGAACCCATTGGTATATATATTGTTTCTATAATTTATACATGGTATCAAAGTGCAGGAAATCACTATACTAGATAAGAAATTGAGTTTGTGCTGAATAGCATTCGAATTTGCAAAAATATTTTTTGGTGCGACAGACAGGTCAAGGTCAAGATGGCTTTCAATGGCTTGAGTTTGAAATATGCACTCGAGGGTAGTTCTAATTATATTTCATGAAAATATAGGATTGAGGCATCTCTTGAGGACAACGGGTTGAAATAATTCATTGATATTGACATTCCCAAACCCGTAATAGAAAATTCTGCCTTTCTTGATGCTTGGAAAAAGAAGGTTGCAAAGGCAAGGAGCATCTTATTAGAGGGAGTATGAGACCACATTGTCTCAAGTCTCCATGGAAAAGAAATTCCATATGCAATTCAGAAGGCTTTGACGGTTCTGTTTCAGAGTAGTAGTGACCACAGAAATTTGGCACTGAAAGACAAGCTTAGGAAAATCAAAATGGAGAAAGACGACACTGTTCTGAAATATTTAACCAAGTTTGTCCAATCTCGAGATGAGCTTGGGAGTGTCAGAATTACTGCAGCGGATGATGACTTGGTGATCCTAACTCTTCTAGGCATTCCCAAGAGTTGGCATAGTTATCAGGACTCTATCAATGGGAGGGAGAAGCTTTCAGATTGGGAATGACTTTGGTTAGATTTGGTGCAAGAAGATTTCAGGTGGAGTACCAAGGATGGATCCTCATATAAGACAGATGATGACGAAAATTGTGCCTTGGCTGGTAAGGCAAAGAAGGGGAAGGGAAACAAATCCTATTCCAAATCAGAGATCGACAAAGAAGCCAAGAAGTGTGACATGTCCATAGTGAAATGTTTTCACTGTCATGAGCATGGACATTATTCCACTAATTTTCCGTAGAATAAGAGAACAATAAGGCTTTAGTATATGTAGTTGGTGAGGATTTGGCCTTACAGTTTGAGTTGGACTTCTCACTAATCGCATGCATGGTGTCAAGTAGGATAGGATTGGTGTGGTACTTGGATAGTGGTGCATCTTTCCACATGACGAGAGATAAATAACTTTTCAGTAGCTTTGAGGAGAAATATCTCCAGATGCATATCGAAATGGGTGATGATGGGAGGTATAGCGCTATCGGGATTGGTATAGTTACCTTGCAGAGATAGTCAGGTAAACCCTTCTTATTAAAAGATGTAATGCATGTACCAGGTTTGAAAAATAATTTAGTTTTAGTTGCAATGTTGGAGGATAGAGGTTATGATGTGGTTTACAGTGAAGGGAAAGTATTCCTTCAACACAAAGACATAGGACAAGCCAAGAATATTGGGATTCATGTGAAGAATCTCTACAAAATTAATGTAGATGGTTGCGCAACATTGATGGTTAAGGTAGAAAAAGTGGTGAGCTGATATGAGGGTGAGTTATGGCATAGGAGATTGGACCATCTACACCACAGAGCTTTGAAGGTCATGCAACAGATTTCTATGGGGCTTCCAAAGGGTACTCTTGCGTAGATAGACACATAAAAGGGATGTACCATGGGGAAGTATGCAAAGGCCACTTTTCACAAGAAGGAGAACCGAGAAGCAGAAATCCTTGAGAGAGTTCACTCAAATGTGTGTGGACCATTCTCTACAGCTTCAAAAAAAAAGCACATATATTATGTGATATTTGATGATGATTTTTCTAGAAAGTGTTGGATCTACTTCATGCAGAATAAGGATCAGACGTTATCAAAATTTTGTGAGTTCAAAGCACTGGTTGAGAAAGACATGGGGAATCATGTGAAGGATCTTAAGGGCAACAATGGTGGTGATTACATCTCTAATTAATTCAAGAACTTCTGTAGCAAAGAAGGAATTCAGAGAGACTTGATTGCGCCTCATACCCCACAAGGGAATGGAGTCACAAGAAGAATGAATAGAAAAATTATGGGTGCGGCACGAGTGATGTCTCATGATCAGGGCCTACCATTGCATCTATGGGCAGAAGCATGAAACACAACGGTATTTGTGAAAAACAGTATTCCTCATCAGATACTTGGCATGAGTACATAGAGGAGGCTTTTTCTAGTAAGAAACCTGATGTTTCATATTTTAAAAATTTTGGCTCATCTGTTTATTGCCATGTGACTAAAGATTCCAGGAAGAAGCTAGAACCAACAGTAGAGATTGGGATATTTGTGGGGTACACTAATACTCCCCACAACTATCAGGTGTTTTTCCAAACAACAGGATAACTGTTGTGAGATGGGATATAAAATTTGATGAGGAGAAATCCATGCAATTGTCCCTTGAGAGGGAGCTTGATTTGCATGCAGAGGAGGAACTCTTGGTTTCACAGAATGAACCTCAATATGTGGAGTAGCCACATGTAGAGGATCATGGAGTGGCAGAAAACACTCATGCAGAGCCATCCACCAGACATGGTAGAAGGCGCACCACAAAAGTTGATAGATTAAGACTTGATGCGGCAGAACATGTAGGAGCACCTACTTCACTACGTAGATAGAGACAGTCTCTAGAGAGGTTTACTAGATACATGGCTCTTATGAGCAAGTGTATTGTGAAAGAAACATCCTCTTTTGAGGAAGCAATGCAACAACCAAGTTGGGTTGACGCCATGGTTGAGGAGTATGAATCCATCGTCAAGAAAAATGCATGGGAGGCTATCCCAAGACCAGTTGGAAAATCAATGGTTGGATCTAGATGGATCTATAAATTGAATTAGGTGACAAATTGGCGTGTGGAGAAGTACAAGGCTAGATTTGTAGCTCGGGGATTATCACAAGTTGAGGGGATTGACTATGAGACTTTTGCACCGATTGCGAGATACTCATCGATTAGATCTATCCTTCCACTCTCAGTGCAGATGGGGTGGTAGATACATTGGATGGATTTGAAAAGTGTGTTTATCAATGGAGTTACTGAGGAAGAAGTGTACATAGAGAAACCATAAGGTTTTGAGATCTTTGACAGTGAGTCTCATTTGTGGAGACTCAAGAGAGCATTATATGGGATGAAGCAAGCACCTCGTTCTTGGTACACTAGAATTGACATCTGTTTCACTGGGTTGGGCTTCACAAAGAGTGAATAATATGAAAAACTGTACGAGATTGTGTTTGATGATAAGCTCTTGATTATCGTACTTTATGTTGATGATCTGATTTTGACAGGTGATGAGCAACTCATAACTTCTTGCAAAGAGTATCTTGCAAGAGATTTTGAGATGAATGACATGGGACTCCTTCACTATTTCCTTGGTTTGGAAATATAGCAATGGGATGGTGAGCTATTTGTTTCTCAAGGCAAGTATGCCAAAGAGATTTTGAGTAAGTTTCACATGGAGAGCTGTAAACCTATGGAAACTCCTCTTCCAAGAAACTGGAGGAAGGAGGATGCTACTTTAGGTGAGGTAGTGGACACTACTATTTACAAGTAGCTTGTGGGTTCACTAATGTACTTGGTGAATACCAGTCGGGACATTTTCTACGCAGTTAACCAGCTGAGTCAAGCTATGGTTAAATCGACCAAGATATTTTGGAAGGCGAGGAAGCATGTCTTGAGATATCTCAGGGGCACTACAGAGTATGGATTATGGTATAGATAGATAGAGGGAGTGAAGCTTCAAGCCTTCACAAATGAAAATTGGGGAAGCAGTCCATCAGACAGAAAGAGAACATTAGGAGGGATCTTCAACATAGAATCCATAATAGTTTCTTGGTACAGCAGGAAGCAGAGCTCTGTGGCACTCATTTCATCCGAGGCAGAGTACATAGCAGCAAGTAAGGCTACATGTGAGGCCATTTGGATGAAGAATATTCTGGTTGGTTTGTTTGGTCATTAGATGGATCCGAAGTTGATACATTGTGATAACCAGACTTGCATTAAAATTTCGGTTAATCTGGTATTCCATGATAGGTCCAAGCATATAGACATCCGGTACCACCATGTTGGAGATTGTGTTTACAAGAACATTATGTTACTTTAGTACATTCCCACGAAAGATCAGGATGCAGATATTCTGAGGAAGGCACTCTCCAGGAGAAAATTTGAATACCATAGAGGCAGGATCGGGGTAGCTATTAATACTTTTCTTGTTGAGAGGGAGTGTTGAAAATTCAACAAGAAATCTGTGTTTAATTTAATTCTCCCTTAATTAAATGGGACAATAAAATGTAATCTTATGTCATAATCTCTTGTAATCATTAACTGAGTGTGATAAACTCAATTAGCTCATGAATTTTGAGTTGAGGGTGGTTGGTGAGGCATGCAGAGTGATTATATTAGTTATTGATTCCAAGTTGCAGTTGGTGCATTATTTTAATGCATGAGAAATCATCTAACTCAATTAATTGAGTTAAAATCAGTTTAACTAGTTGTAACTGTTTATTGCACTAGTGAGAGGTCAAGTGAATTATATCAAATTTTATTCACATGCAATGATCTGTCATGTAACTTTTGTTTTACTATTAATAACTGCATGGATTTCAGTTCTAGTGGAGACCCATTTGAGACAAAGTTTAAAGGGATGTTAACTATCAGTTGTATTATTAGTAGGCTTCCCACATGCAGTAAAACATCCATAGGATTTCCCATGACCATTGCGCAGTTTTGGAAGGCTAAAATTCCTAAAGAATAGGGATTTCATTCCACATGAATTGCGCAAGCAAGGTAATCTGAGAAGAGGATGAGAATTAGCTAAGTGTTCGTTGATTTTGTTCGGATTAGTGTGAGACAGTTGTGAGAGTGCAGGAGGCTCTTGTGAGAAGAGTACATTGTAATTATTTCAAGATTCCTTGGTGAATATACAATAGAATCTATAGGGGTTTTGAGCAGCAATATTTCCCTGAGAAAATATCTGTTTTATGGTTTTATTTTCTTATTTCTTTACTTGTTGTGATTGGCAATCTTGTTTATTTTCCGAAATTTATTTTTAGAGATTTAGTATCTTGCTTTAGCATATCTCTTGATTGGATTGAATCCATTGGTATACATATTGTTTGTATAATTTCTACAAGAAGTACCAAAAACTTTTGAATATGAGAACCAATAAATCTTTGTGAACTTGGCTAATCCGTAAAGTATAAGATGTGGCATAGGCACAAGAAAGGAAAGCATTGACAACCACCTCATAAAATATTTAGAAAAAATTGGTGTTCACAAATAACCAACACAAAGGATTCAAATAGAAGCAACCACCATCAACATTAAACTTTAACAATGATTCATGTAGACACTAAAAGGTACAAACAAGAAGTATGGAAAAATTGTAATCTCAACTTAGAGGGAAAAAAAATTACATAGAAAAACTTCCCTCTTAATTTGTTGTGACTGCAAAAGCTTATCAAAACATGGTATCACCACTCTAAAAGGAGTTTGATAATTGTCACCATCAACAATAATCAAATACTAGTAAAGGTCCAATCAATAAATCGAATAGAAAATAAAGCAACAAAAATAGGTTGTTTCTATCATAAATACAGTCTCTAAGATCATCAAAATCGCCCCCCTCCTACCCCCTCCCCCCCTTTAACCACCGTTGAGGTAGTCATTGTGATCAACAAGAAATAAGAGGAACATTATATAAGCACACAACTAATGATACACAATGATATGAAGTACCCAAACACCTATTCAAATTATTCCATGACCACCCCTCAATCCAACCACAAACGATCCTAATGGTCGACACTAATCCACAATAAATAGTTTCATGTAATTTCTGCAATGATTTGAATGCATAGTTACCAATTTTCTAACTCCTAGGAGATGTCTTCCCTTTCATATGAGGGTGTTGATGTTGCTAAGAATTATGTTCTACAAAATCATATCTCGATGCAAGAGCATCGTCATTTGCAATAACATTTTCATCCATCTCATCAATTGTGCAGCATAGTCATCAAGAGCCTGCTCTTCAAACAACTTAGCCTAAACTCCACTTGTACAAATGACACCTTCTTGGATTCAACATGATTATTGGTAGGCAGTGAGTTAGTATCAACAACATATACAAGACTTTCTTGAGATGTATTCATTTCAAAGGAAATAGGAACAACAATTCCCTCTCAATTTTTCCTAAGTTATTTGGTATATCCCATTTTTCTTGGTAGTCAAGATCGAATATTAGTGGTGTACTTTGCAAAACCAAGCGTAGCAAAAACATGTGATGAAAAATCAATATCAACATCATAGCTACAATCAAGTTCATTAGAGGTGGAGGAAGGAAGAGGTGGGCCTAGTATCTCAACAACAATAGTCTCCTTCTCAAACTTCCATAGGTGACATTCTAGTTAAAGCTTCTATTTACACTTGTGCAAGCCCTGAATAATCTCATTCTTCCCAGTAAAATATAACAACAATGGATTGTATATTATTTCAAGGTTTGATATCGATCAGACAATCCATAATTATTTTCTTGAGAATCTGCAACTTATTCACAAAACATTTCGAGTGAGTCTTTCAAGAAGAAATGATTAGTAGATAGTCATACATTAATCTCCTATGGTCTATGAATTTCCTTCTTCAAGGAAACTTGTTCTAAATGAAATAAATTCTCAACTTCCTCCTATAAATCATCAATATATTCAACCTTAGTTTGACATTGATCTTCCATAATATAGATAAAACACCCCATTTGTGTCCCCAAACTATCAACCTAAGTATTTTCTTAGTCGTAGTAGTCTAGTCCAATCATTTCTTGAGTGTTGTATTTTTTGTTTCAAGGAATCAATGAATGAATTCATGTAAAGGACTATGTTACAACATTTATTAGCTATGTTGTCACAGAGTTATTGTAATCTTTTACCCATCTTGAAAATTGTTCACAATACCAATTTTATTTTATGCTAATCAAACTTATAAATAATAAAATGCATTTGATAAATTAACTAGCATAAGACCATGACAGGTATCATCTAAACTGGAAAGCATATAGCTGTGGAGAGATCTAGCTCAATAGAGAAGAGTTGAGTACCATAAAATATCACCAACCACCAATTCTAAATTCATTGTTTCTAATTGGAACGAAACTATGATTAATGATACACATCAATGAGTCTCTCTCATAGGCTCATTTTATAACCTAGTATGAGCATAATGTGTAATTTTTTCCATGCTCAATGTGAACTTGGACATGGCTCTCCTAAAATAAAAATAAAATATTCTATAAATGGAAAATCGATGTCATCTATAATAATAAAAAAATGAATATGCTATGCATGTTTACACTAGTAGAAAATGGCTAATTAGATACTTAAAAAACGACTAAATTTTTCATATAAAAGACTATTTTTCAGTTGGTGACCAGCAGTAGCTAATTTACCGTATCGTATAACGCAAGAAACTTTTAGTCGTTTTTAGATTAGTCATTAGTTGGTTGTCTCAATTTTATCGTCTAGTAGTATATTTAGTCATTAATTTGGTCATTGATTTAGTCATTAATTGTCACAATTAATGACTAAATATATAGAAAAATATATTACTATATGATCACCTGAGAAAAACAATAAATGACCAAAAAAAATATGAATAAAATGTTGTTCGTGTTATAATATACTGTAAATTACCTACTAATAGTCATACATATGCAAATTTTGTCGTCATTTGAAATCGATTAATGACCAACGAAATATGACTAAATTTTGGTTGTGTTATAAGATAGTGTAAATTAGCTACTAATAGTCGTATATATGCAAAAATTAGTAATAATTTGTAATCAAAATTTTATTATTTATAGTAGTCATTTATCTTTTTTTGGTAGTTTCATATTTATTATATAAATTACTAATTTAGTAGATTATGTTATTTCTATTTAATTTCATTAATAATCATTATAAATGACTAAATTAGTCGTATATTCATTTTATTTGTGTTCATAATTAATCAATACAAACTACTAATTTAGTAGTTTTAGATTTCTTTTATGTGTTCATTATTAACCAATATAAATTAGTTACTATGGTTTTGCAACTAAATTAAAAAATGTCATACAATTTTCATTTTCATCTGTTGAAAGTCCAACAAGAAATTGCACACACACACTAGTGTGGGACGACAGGTCCTAGAGATACATTAGTGTGAAGGCCAATTAAATTTAATAAATTGGTGTAGTGTTTAATTTAATTTTCTCTTAATTAAATTGGACAATAAAATGTAATATTATCTCATAATCACTTGTAATAGTTAACTGAGTGTGTTAAACTCAGTTGGCTCATGTATTTCGAGTTGAGAGTGGTTGGTGAGGCATGCAAAGTGATTCTATTAGTTATGGAGTTTGAGTTTCAGTTAGTACATTAGTTTAATGCATGAGTAATCAGTTAGTTTAGTTAGGTGAGTTAGAGTCAGTTGAACTAGTTGTAAATTTTTGTTGCACTAGTGAGAGATCAAGTGAACTAAATTAGATTTAATTCACAATCAGTGATCTGCCATAAAACTGATGATTTACTATTAATAGTTGCATGCATGTCAGTTATATTGGAGACCCAGTTGAGGCAAAGGTTAAAGGGATGTTAACTATCAGTTTTGTGATTAGTAGGTTGCCCACATGCAACCACATATCCATTGGATTTCCCATGATCTTTGCGTAGTTTTGGAAGGTTGAAATCCGTAAAGAATATGGATTTCATTCCACATGAATTGTGCAAGGAAGACAAGCTGATTAGAGGTTGAGAATTGGCTAAGTGTTGGCCAATTTTGTTCGGGTCAATGTGAGACAATTGTGAGAGTGTAGGAGACTCTTGTGAGAAGAGTACATTGTAATTGTTTCATGATTCCATGGTGAATATACAATAAAATATAGAGGGGTTTTGAGCAGTAATCTTTCCCCAGGAAAATATCTATGTTGTGGTTTGATTTATTTCTTTCTTTATTGTTGTGATTGGTGATCATGTTTATTTTCCACAATTTATTTGTAGAAGGATTCAGTATCTATCTTTATTACATTGCTTGATCGGATTGAATCCATTGATATACATATGATTGCATAATTTCTACATCATCTAATATGAAAACACAAAGTTACATGTTTACACATGAAATATTGTTTCATCAATTTAAAACATTATTGTTATGTTTCCAAGGCATTGTAGGTGAATTCACCAACTCTGAAGACTTGATCATCAATCTCTTTGTGTGTGTCTCATGCGAGATATTGTCTTTAAGGGTATCACTAGACTAATTCTCTCATTAGGGGAATTTTGAGGTCTAAAATGGGCCTCCTAAGGAAATTATAAAATAATAGTGGAAATAATAAAATAAGATTTGATTACATCATCAAATTTTAGAGGGAAAAAAGAAAAAACTCTTTTTCAACTCGTATTTTCAACTTATCTCCTAAAGTTCTTACTCAAATTTCGAAAAGGAGTATTCATTGGATGATAAATTTAATTCCTCATCCAAGGATCACCCATTTTGTGTACTTTTGATCGATCCTGCTACACAAAAAATTAGAAATAAATGAAAAACGATATTGTAATCACATTTTTCATGTATTTCTAATTTTTCATGTAGTAGGATCCATCGAAAGTATGCAACATGGGTACTCCTTGGATTAAGAATTAAAATTTTCATCTAACGAGTATGCTCGCTCAAAATTTGAGTAAAAACTTTGGGAGATAAGTTGAAAATATGAGTTGAAAAAGTAGTTTTATTATTTTATTATTTTTTAATATTTTTATCCTTTTAGTTAAAAAATGGTGAATCATCCTCCATGGCTGATATCATAATCTTGAATCCTATTGGTTCTTATAAAGTCTATTTTGGTTGCACATTTTTCTTAGGAGCCCTGTTTTAGACCTCAAAATTCCCCTAATGTGTGTGTCTCTCTCTCTTTTCATGTGTCGCTTCAGTGTCATTATTATCCTCTTTCTTCAATTCTTGTTTTTGACCATCAATACTAAGTTCCTATTATGAATGAAAGAAGATATAATGTAGAGTATAAGACATGTAATGTGATGAACAATGAAATATAAACTAAAGTAGACTACGTTTAGATTCAAAAAGATGATGATCCTAGTGAAAATTAAGCACCTACACTAGGTGGGGCCTGCAGGCTATTTTTAGGTGTATGTCTATTTTTAGAATGGTGAGAAAATTCTACTTATAGCGGGAGTCTATTTATAGATGGTTGAGAAAATTCTATTTATGGATGGGTGTCTATTTTTTGAATGCATGTGCAAAGTTGGTTCATAGATTGCATGTATAAAAATAGAATGCATGTCGATTATTATTATCTCTTAATAATAATTAGACAATAGATAATAATTAGACAATAAATAATAATCTATTCTCTTGAAGCACTTGATTTCAGTAAACTAAAGAGGAAAACCAATTAGCTGAAGTAATTTCGAGTTTTAAGGTTGGTTAGTGGGACATGCAAGTAGACTTAGTTGTAACTAAGTGATTCGAAGTTGTAATAGAGTTGGATGTGTAGTTATGTGAGTTGTAAACTAGTTTAATTCAGTTAAGTGATTTAAACTCAATTGTGCTATTTGTAACTAGTTGTAACTAAAGATACACTAGTGAGAGATCAGTGAATTAATTATTCAATTAATTCACAAAGAGTGGTCTCACATACAACTGAAAATCCAGTGGAGACCCGGTTGAGATGTAGGTGAAAGGGACAGTTTGACTATCTTTTGAGACATTAGTGGGTCCACCCATGCAACCACACACACATTGGATATGCCAATGAGGATTGCGTAGTCAAGGCAGGAAAAGATCAAATTCATTCAGGGATTGTTATCAGCAGGGATTGCGAAATGGAGGTAGGTTGTTAGGAGGTAGTAAATTGGCGCATGTATTTGCCAATTTTTATATGACAGTGTGAGACGATTCTATATTGTACTGAGAGATTTTGGATTAGAGTTTTGTATGAGGTTGTTTCATGATCCATGATATATACATAATATATGATAATGGGGTTTTTAGCTTTATGTTTTCTCGGTAAAAACATCTCTGTTATATGTGATTGATCTTTCTTCATGTGTTTGCAATTAGCGATTAAATTTCCACAAATATTTTAATAGAAGGATTATGTATTTAATAGTGGCATATAATTTTTAGATCAGGAGATTCCAGGGAATATATAATTGTATTAAAATTTCTACATGGTATCGAAGCAAAGAAGATTGCAAAATTGAGGCAGCAGCTGAGTTTGTTGGTGGAAACAATTCGAATTTGCTATAAGAATTTCTTGGTGTGATAGTTGATTAAACATCAAAATGGATTTCAATGGTTTGTGGCTAGAGTATGCACTCGAGGGAAACTCGAATTATATTGCATGGAAGGACGAGATGGAGGCAGTGCTTGAAGATAATGTCTTGAAGGAATTCATCGAAAATGATGTTCCTAAGCTCACTTCGACGGATGATGCATTACCTGATGCCTAGCAAAAGAAAGTAGCGAAGACAAGAAGGATTCTATTGGAAGGTGTGCAAAACCATATTTTCTCAAGCCTTCATGGGAAAGACACTCCATATGTTACTTGGAAGGCTTTGACAGATCTTTTCCAAAGCAGAAGTGACCATAGGAAATTGACGCTGAAGGATAAACTCAGAAATATTAAAATGGAGAAGGGAAACAATATTCCTAAGTATCCCACAAAGTTTTTCCAATGTCGGGAGGAACTGGGGAGTGTGGGAATCATGGTTGCTGATGATGATTTGGTGAGCTTGGCTCTCTTGGGACTTCATGAGAGTTGGCATAGTTATCAAGACTCTGTCAATGGACGGGAAAAAATGCTAGATTGGGAACAACCGTGGTCAAATCTAGTGCAGGAGGAGTTCAGGTGGAACACCAGAGATGGCTCTTCATCAAATCATGATGATGAATACGATTGTGCTTCAGCTGCCAAGGCAAGGAAAGGGAAGGGGAATAAATTCCACTCAAAATCCAAGGCTAAAGGAAAGAAGTTGTATTTGTCCAAGGTGATGTGTTTTCATTGTCACGAACATGGGCATCTCACCACTAACTACCCACAGAAAAAGAAGAACAAGAAGGCTGATAGAGTTGCAGTTGGTGAGGCCCTTGCCTCACAATTTGAACTTGATTTCTATTTGATCGCATGCTTGGTTTCAAGCGCAATGGGATTGGTATGGTATCTTGATAGTGGTGCTTCCTTCCACATGACGGGAGATAAGGAGCTTTTCAGTGACTTGGAGGAGAAATATCTCCAAATGCATATAGAGATGGGAAGTGATGGACAATATAGTGTGACCGACATTGGTACCATTACCTTTGAGATGGAATCAGGTAAACCATTTCTTTTGAAATATGTTATGCATGTTCCAGGTCTAAAGAAAAGCTTGGCCTCAGTCGCGATGTTGGAGGACATAGGCTATGACATTGTTTTCAACGATGGAAAAGCCTTCCTACGACATAAAAAAATGGGTCAAGCGAAGAGGATAGGGATTCGAGTCAATAATATATACAAGTTGGAGGTAGAAGGTTGTGCGGCATGACCGGCAAGGCAGAAAAAGTGGTGAGCCAGGATGAGGTCGATTTATGGCACAGACGATTGGGCCATCTTCATCATGGAGCTTTGAAAGTCATGCAACAAATATCTACTGGACTTCCAATGGGAACACTTGCTCAGTTAGATCAGTGCAAGGGTTGCACCATGGGGAAGTATGCAAAATCCACCTTTCATGAAAAGGAGAACTGTGCTTTGGTGATCCTGGAGAGAGTTCACACAGACGTGTGCGAATCATTATCAGTTGCTTCAACAGAAAAACACAGGTATTATGTTATTTTTGTTGATGAATTTTCTCATAAATGTTGGATTTACTTCATGCAGAAGCAGGATGAAACATTCTAAAAGTTCTGTGAGTTTAAAGCATTGGTGGAGAAAGAGTCGAGGAAGTAAGTGAAGGCTCTGTGGAGCGATAATGGTGGAGAATATATCTTGAATGAATTCAAAGACTTCTGTAGCAAAGAAGGAATTCAAAGAAAGCTCATAGTGCCTCATAATCCACAACAAAATGGGGTCGCAGAGAGGAAGAATAGAATGATCATGGGTGCTACATGAGTGATGCTACATGATCAGGGCCTACCAATGCATTTGTGGGCGGAAGCATGAAACACTGTAGTTTATGTGAAAAACCGTTGTCCTCATAGGATACTTGGCATGAGCACACCTGAAGAAGATTTTACTAGTAAGAAATTGGATGTTTCTCATTTAAAGATTTTTGACTCATCTGTTTATGTGCATGTGACCAAGAATGCTAGGAAGAAGCTCGAGATGATTTCTGAAGTTGGGATATTTGTGGGGTACACAGAAACACCCCATAACTATCGGGTGTATTTGCCAAATAGTCGAATGACTGTGATGCGATGGGATATAAAATTCAATGAGGAGAAAGCCATGAAGTTGTCACTTGAGAGGGAGCTAGACTTGCATGCAGAAGAGGAACTGTTTGTTCCCAAAGGTGAGTCTCTAGATATGGATCAGCCACAGGAGGAGGTTCATGGAGTGGATGAGTCCACTCACGCAAAGCCAAACATCATAATTGGCAGAAGGCATGCCACAGAAGCTGAGAGGTTGAAGCTTGATGCGACATAGAATGTAGGAGTCCCTACTTCACAAAGTAGACAAAGACAATCTCCTGACCAATTCGCTGGATACATGGCTCTCAATAGTAAATGTATTGTGACTGAGCCATATTCCTTTCAGGAAGCAGTGCAGGAACCCACATGGGTAGATGCAATGGTGGAGGAGTATGGCTCCATTGTTAGAAACAGAGGTTGGGAAATGGTTCCAAGGTCGGTTGATAAATCAGTGGTAGGTTCAATATGGATCTAAAAGCTAAATCAAGTTGCTGATTGGAGTGTTGAGAAATAAAAGTCCATATTTGTGGCCCGGGGCTTCTCACAGATCGAGGGGATTGATTATGAAGAAACCTTTGCACCTATCACAAGGTATTCTTCCATAAGGACCATCCTTTCTCTCTCAGCGTATATGGGTTGGCACATTCATCAGATGGATGTGAAGACTACATTCCTTAATGGGATCATTGAGGAAGAAGTGTACATTGAGCAGCCTGAAGGATTTGAGATATTCAGCAGCGAGTCACATATGTGCAGACTCAAAAGAGTGTTGTATGGGATGAAGAAAACACCATGTGCTTGGTACACTCAGATCAACAGCTATTTCATTAGACTTTGCTTCACCAAGAGTTAGGCAGATGAAAACCTATACCAGATTATGGTGGAGGGTAAGTTTTTAATCATTGTTCTTTATTTTGATGATTTAATACTGATTGGTGATGAGAAACTGATAAGCTCATGCAAGTAGGACCTTGAAAAGGATTTCGAGATGAAGGAGATGGGCCTCCTTCATTATTTCCTTGGATTGGAAATATGGCAGTCAGATGGTGAACTTTTTGTGTTTCAAGGCAAGTATGCAAGGGAGATATTGAGTAAGTTTCACATGGAGAGATGAAAACCCATAGATACTCCTCTTCCAGGAAATTGGAGGAAAGAGGACACTACATCTGGAGAGGCAGTGGATGCTACTGTCTATCGATAGTTGGTGGGTTTGCTCGTGTATTTAATAAATACAAGACTGGACATATCCTATGCAGTGAACCAGCTTAGTCAAGCGATGGTTAAGCCTACCAAGATCTTTTTGAAGGTGTGAAAGCATGTCCTAAGATATCTCAGGGGCACATCTAAGTATGGTTTATGGTACAATTGGATAGATGAGGTGAAGTTACATGGCTTCACGGATGCAGATTGGGCGGGAAACCCAACGGACAGAAAGAGCACATTAGGAGGGGTCTTAAGTATTGGATCTACAGTTGTTTCTTGGTACAGTAGGAAACAAAGATCAATGGCACTTAGTTCAACGGAAGCAAAATACATGGCAGCAATTCAAGCTGCATGTGAGGCTATCTGGATGAGAAAGATCCTGGTTGGTTTGTTTGGCTCTCATTTAGATCCTACAATGATTAATTGTGATAATCAAATTTGCATTAAAATATCAATTAATTATGTGTTTGATGATAGATCTAAGCATATAGATATCCATTATCATCATATCAGAGATTGTGTGTAGCAGAAGATGATGTTGCTTCAGTACATTCCTATGGAAGATCAGGATGTAGATATTCTGATGAAGGCACTTACTAGGAGCAAATTCGAATACCATAGATACATGATCGGGGTGAAGGATAACCCCTTTCTTGTTGAGAGGGAGTGTTGAGATTCAACAAGATGATGATCCTAGTGAAAATTAAGCACCTACACTAGGTGGGGCCCACAGGTTATTTTTAGGTGTATGAATATTTTTAGAATGGTGAGAAAATTCTATTTATAGTGGGAGTCTATTTATAGATGGTTGATAAAATTATATTTATGAATGGGCGTCTATTTTTGGAATGCATGTGCAAAGTTGATTCGTAGATTTCATGTCTAAAAATAGAATTCACGTCGATTATTATGATCTCTTAATAATAATTAGACAATAAATAGTAATATATTCTCTTGAAGCACTTGATTTCAGTTAACCGAAGTGGAAAACCAGTTAGCTGAAGGAATTTTGAGCTATAAGGCTGGTTGGTGGGACATGCAAGTTGACTTAGTTGTAACTGAGTGATTCGAAGTTGTAACAGAGTTGGATGTGTACTTATGTGAGTTGTAAATTAGTTTAACTCAGTTAAGTGAGTTAAACTCAGTTGTGCTAGTTGTAAATAGTTGTAACTAAAGATACACTAGTGAGAGATTAATGAATTAATTATTTAATTAATTCACAAGCAGTGGTCTCACATGCAATGGAAGAAATACTACTGTTAACTACATGCATGTCAGATCCAGTGGAGACCCAGTTGAGAGGTAGGTGAAAGGGACAATTTGACTATCTCTCGTGACATTAGTGGGTGCACTCATGCAACCACACACACATTGGAGATGCCAATGAGGATTGCGCAGTCAATGCAAGGCAATATCAAATTCATTCAGGGATTGTGATCAGCAAGGATTGCGCAGTGGAGGCAGGTTTTCAAGAGGCAGTAAATTGGTGCATGTATTTTCCAATTTTTATATGACAGTGTGAGACGATTGTATATTGTACTGAGAGCTCTTGGATTAGAGTTTTGTATGATATTGTTTCATGATCCATGATATATACATAATATATTATAGTGGGGTTTTTAGCTTTATGCTTTCTTGTTAAAAACATATGTGTTATGTGTGATTGACCTTTCTTCATGTGTTTGCAATTGACGATTAAATTTCCACAAATATTTTAGCAGAAGGATTTTGTATTTAACAATGGCATATAATGGTTAGATCGGGAGAATCCAGGAAACTCATAATTATATTAAAATTTCTATAGACTATAATTGATTTATACAATATATACCTCAATTTTAACTATGTTATTCTATTTTCCCCTAGAAAAGAAAGAAACTTGAACATTTTTTCTTCAATTAGGCGATAGTAGCACTATGTGGCAAGATGACCTATATAAAAAAAAACAAATAAAACGTCACCATAGAAAAAGAACACATTGGAAACTTAATAACAATCATGTTCGCCAAGTTACAATCTAAAAAAATCAAATTGTAGATATATTTTGAAAACAAATTGAAAGAAAAAGACAACATATAATAAATAGTGTATGACAACTAGCCGGAAAATTTTAGCATAGAACAACTCATACCTATGGGTGGGTAACATGCCCCAATATGCCATGATCCTTAGGGTCCATAGGAAGTAAAACTCCTACTAACATAATGATTGATTGGTTGCATCTAGGACTTGTCTCTCCTTTGCGAGTCCAAAAAATAAAAAATAAGTCCATCATTAACTAGTTGTACTCCATAGTATCATTTTCACATGTTATCCCCACATACTTACAAAAAAAATTCATATATGCCAAACAAATGGCATTTTGGAATTGTTTCGCAAACTATGTCATTTATACCCCCTTCCAATGTATGTAACCAAATGTACCTACTCGATTTTCTTCTTTCATATTTATTTACATCCTAAAAAAAAACAAAGGTAACCCCAATATCTCGAGATCCTAATGTTCATCCATATTTTCCATAAACCATAAGAATTAATACTCTCTTATGATGAACATTGTACGATAATGAAGCTGGACAAAACTATATAAACTATATATTGGTATAAAAAAACTGAAGCTATTGGTATAAAACAAACAATGAAGCTTAATTTCTATTGGTATAAAGAAGCTTAATTTTTATTGGTAACTACAAAAAATAAAAATGAAGTTATTGGTATAAAACAAACAATAATGAAGCTACACAAAACACTCAGTCAATCCGTATAAATTCCAAACATTATGAGAAAATGAGCAGTGCATCATTATCTACCATGTGTTCTACCAAATAAAATGGTAAAAATACTAGAGGAAAAATCTCTTCTTTACAAAGTATTTTAAAAGAATAAATGGATTTTCAGTTCCTAATATTCTATTTTCATTCTCTACCATGTGTTCAACCGAATAAAATGGTAAAAATACTAGAGGAAAAAACTCTTCTTTACAAAGTATTTTAAGAAGAATAAATGGATTTTCAGTTCCTAATTTATTCTATTTTAAGAAATCCATTTTCTTTCCAATGCTGAATTACCTCCACATAAAGAGATATAAAAATTCAAGTTTCCAAGTACATCATAGAAATTCAGGATGATACTTTCATGAACAAGAAAATGAATCACCTAATGTAATTTCATGTAAATTAATTAGATGTAAAAGACCTCAGTGAGATGTTTAAACCTTATACTTTTCAAGAATATTTCAACACATGATTTAAAATAAACTATTTAAATATATATGTTAACTAATTAAGATATATTTAGGTTAAGATATATCATATAAAGATATTGGAAAAAAATATATTTTATGGTTAAAACATTTCAAGTGGTTTCAATATTTTATAGTTTGGTATTGCTTTAAGTATATGTTTTTTTTGTTGAAACCCAATAAAAACTTTTTGTAGAAATTTGATAGAATTGCAACTTCTCAAGAAATTAAAGTAAAATTAAGAGACACAATTCTACTCTATTGATCTGCTGAATGGAAATCATAATTTAGAGCAACATTCATAGATATGGAATAAGGAAAACCACAAATATACAATGATTTCTAGGGGAACCCAAGTGGGAAAAAACTCTCAATCCTTTGCATTAATGATTTGAATAGATAAACTATTACAATTGCTAACTCCAACTGTGAGCTCAACATGCAAAAGAATAATTGTTCTCTCTGCTCAATGAGAAAATCTGACCAATACTTAACCAAATATTTTCTCACCAAGCCTCCTATTTGTCTACATTGATCTGACACTGCCTTGTTATCTCCACTTGATCTGACAGTGCCTTGTCATCTCCACTTCAACTGAGAAATTCGAATTCCTTGCATGCACTAGCTATTTTGGGTTGATTTATTAGGTTATATATTCTATATAGCATCCAAAAATACAGTTTAAACATTGAAAAATTATACCTTTTATTTTGCACTCTCAAAGAAATTTGCACATAAAGAAATTTGATCCCTCTAGCCTCATGTTAGATCCGTTTAAAATAAATCTATACTGATATATATTTAATACATTATTGTCTACCATATACATTTCCACAGGAATCCAAAAACCTTCCCAAAATAGTTTGAAAGTATTGACTCTTGCTTTTAAATAAACGTAAATAATTAATACCTTTGGCCAAGGTAAAATATATCATTTCTACGTACTTCGTCCATAAAACAGGAGTGGGTTGCAGTGTTAATTCCTCATCCTTGGCTTTAACCCTCCAAAGAAGTCATCATTTTATCATTTTTTTTGCGTTTCTATCCCATTTCCTTATGTACTATGTCTTGTGAAATTAACAACCATAACAACACCCATATAAACCAACACAAGCATATACATTATGAGGGACAAACACATGAGACAAAGAGGTTTTAAGTGGAAACTCTTTCAAGAAAAAATCACCAAAGCTTGTTGTTGTGATTGATGTAAAATAAGAGCACCTACTCTATTACATCAATTTTGTCACCACTCACACGAAGCACCAAATCTCTTTGAGTGTTTGTTAGCATGTACTAGCAGTAAGCACCAATCTCTTTCTTTTGCATACACATGTCTAGCTTACTAGAAGTACCATGTGAAATACCAACTTCACGATTTTGTTGCAAAAACTAACTTAGGGCTCCTTAGATTTATGCAAGCACCAACTTGTAAGAGGCACCAACCCCAAGCCTTCTCATGCAACCATTAGAGATAGAAGCACCAATTTCCTCTATATATAAACTCCAATCCAAATAAAAACTCATATTCTTTATACATGGCAATGGCAACCACACTGCATGATATCAACTTTGTTCTTCACAACCATTGGCCCACGCAACACTCTCTGCCATATGCTTTCCCTGGAGCAGCTCGTTATTCTCCTCAACAACCCACACATCTGCTGCACACTAGTCTTCACATTCCCTGGAGCAACTCGTTATTCTCCTCAACAACCCACACATCTGCTGCACACTAGTCTTCGCATATATGTAATTTAATGGATGGACCATAAACATTTATGTAATGAATGTTGTGGTTGAGCTTCTTGGAAAAGACATTAACATAAATGATATGTTAATGGATAGACTATTTCTAAATCTTTATTTAAACATATTATGTAGTCAAAGATTCGGTATTAACTGAAAATACGGTCAATTATTATTAAGTAAAACATTAAAAGTAGGAGAAAATTTTTTATTTGTAGATATTTTAAGACACCCAATAACTTGTAAACTTTATTCGTAGATCTTCCAAGACACCCAATAACCCGTAAATTGAATTCCTTGCATTGTATTTAATATTTTGAGATTGTGAATTTTACAGGTTTAAAATATATTTTTGAATGTAATTTTAGCAGATTGAAAACATATTATATTGAATGAGTATTACTGCATTTTTCTTTTAAACAAGATATTATAATTGTTTTTTTTGGCTAGATTGTTATTTTAGTTGTTTAAAATAAATTTTGTTTCTGAATTTAACCCATTAAAATTTCCAAGATATTTAAACTATATTTTGGCCAGATTGTAAATTTTAGTTGTTTAAAATTTCCGACAAAATTGTCACTACTCTGAAAAAGAAATACCGAAAATGGCATTTTTTCGTGCCACATTCTCATGTTTTGCTGAATTAGTTCAAAAGATTATAAGTCCAATGAAAAAAAACTGCACGAAGAAGCTATGGACAAAAATATTGAACCAGACAATTTCGCCGATCTGTGGTTTAATTGATATATGGACAAATGCCAAAAAAACTAAATAATATACATTTAACTGATCAAACAGCTCAAAAGCTGCTAATCGGAATCGATCTCTTAATTTTCCTGAATATCCTGTGGCCAACCTTCTCCTCCTTTTCCCTGATACTCTCAAGCTTTGGCTTCCAACACCGCCCTCTGGATTTCACCAACTGCTTATAATGCTTCTGCAATTCAGGAGTATTGCAGAGCCTATAAGGCTCATCATCTGCGAAATCCCTGGTCAATGGAACCTTGCGTTCATCAACGTTCACCCTCCCATCTTCCATAAGTTTTGTAATAAACTCCGGGCAGACTCTGATCCGAAGGCCACCGCCAGCATCGCTTTTCTGTATCTCAAACGGCTGGCAGAGAGCAGACGCGCGTGCGATGCTGCGGAGAGCGGGAGTTGCCCGGGCAGCGGGAGAAAGGGCAACTTTTGGCGGCGTCGGCGGCGATATTAAGGAAGCCAGCAATACAAGCGATAGAGGAGAATGAAAGAAATGGTTAGGCAGAAGGAAGTAGATGTTGCCCGCCTTCAGCTGATCGTCTGGAGAAAGCGCGGGCGTTTTCTGCCCGATGTAGAATGAGTCGGAATGACACACTAAATTTTGAGGGAATTCATGCGTGATTTGGCTCGCCTTGACGGATTCAGGAAGGATTCTAATGCTGCCGTCTGAGCGAACCAGCTGGATGGTTTCCCTGTTATTTCCCACCATCATGCAGTAGGATGTATGGTTTCCCATAGTTTATCTGTTATGAACAAACAAGGAAGCAAGCATGAAGATGCAAGGAAGGATCGCATCTGTGGCGTTTTATACAAACTGTAAAGCCAGAGTCATAGGGAAGAGAGACGTAGAGAAATAGAGCAGATCGAGTCAACCAGACCGCCATCCATGGTATTTTAGTTACGATCTTTAATTAATTTTAGTTTTGCCTAAGGAGGTGCGATAGGGTCGGCTTTGACCATAATTTAAAAGATTTAGTTTTGATTTTGCCTGTGGAGGAGCGATAGGGTCGGCTTTGACTTTTAATTAGAAGACTTAGTTTTCCAGTAGTCTTTAGTGTGTTTTTTAAAGATTTTTACAGTGATTTTTTAGGGTGTAATTTCTTTAAATTCTGGCACGAATTTATTGAAAAGAGAAGTTTGATTGCTAATTTTGCACAATCTAAATGCCCTAGTGGTTAATAGAAGACTTAGTTTTGATTTGTCTCAGAAGATGCGATAGAGTCGGCTTTCTCTGATCTGATGTTGGAATGTTTTTATCTAACGAGGCAACTCGGCAACATTTTTTGTTTTTTCTGGTCTCTAGAGGAATCCTTAATGGCGGACGTATGAACGCAAGGCTTGTAAGTCTAGCATTGAACTAGCGAATTGTTTAATAACATAAAGGCTTTAACAGAATGTCCGCTGACCATTAGGCCAAGCCCCCTGGGCTAAAGAGACAACAATTTTGTTTGGTAAAAAAATAATTATTTTTTATTTTTATTTTAATTTTATAATTTTTTTTAATGATTGAAATGAATTTAGTATTATTTTTTTATTTTAATTTCATAATCATTTTTAATAATAGAAATAGATTCAGCACTATTTTTTTATTCGAATTCTTTAATCAATAAAAAAATAAATTCAACACCAAAAAAAACTCCTAAAACGTCAGAAATGTAACTAAAATTCCAAAAAATTTAGCTTATTTAAGAAATTGTGAAACTACGCTTCTTCTTTTTTTAATTCTATTCAAAGTTTTAATGTAGAATTCCCTGTTTGTTGCATCCAATCCATTAAAACATGGCGTGGTCCAAGGAAAAAAACACGCGCCGTGTAAAGGTGAGCATTGTAAGGCACGGTCCACGGAAATACCACGGCGTGGAAAGGTTTTTGTATGGAAGTCAATGGTTGATTTTGTTGTTTTTCAGTTAAGTTTTCACCATCAGTTAAATGGATTTAAAAAATATTTAAGATATTTTTTAGGTAATGTGAGAACAGATGATTGGTATACTTAATTTGTGGTTTGATTAGTGGAGATGGGTATTTAATTTGTCAAAATTATCAAGAATTTATTTAAATTGGTTTTAGTATAAGATTTAAAATTTCATATCAAGTTTGGCCACACTAATTCTTTGAATAACTTGATTTGGTTTGATTTTTGCCTACTAAATTTAAAATGGATAACTTTTTCTCTATAAACTGTCTTTTAACAGAAACACCTTATTACCCTTTATTCCATGCCCCGTGGCAAGTCCACCAAAATATATCACAATTTAATAAATTACAAGAAAAGTTAATAATTTGATTTCAATTCTATGTATTCATTTCCAAAATATTTTTGAACTCTACAATGGAGACATAATCATCGAGTAAAGATAACTCTAGCCATCCAAATGCGATGAGTGATTTCTGATTCAAGCTCTACACCAATACACCTGCACGCGCTAAGTAAAACCATCTGCACAAGCTGCTCAATCTGTCATTCTGTTTTGTATGTTTGCAGTAAACTTCATGACGGTTAAAACATGAAATCTTCGTAACGGAAATATAATCTGTCATATTCTTCGTAACGGAAATATATGAGGTGACGTGAAGGCTTAAGTTTAACAAACTTGAAAATTAGTACACAATCTTAGTAATATATATTCGGTGATATATATTATTTTTGGCTATAGGATGATAAATGTGATTGGGTAAGTGTATGTTTATTCTTATTAAATTCATTTAAATTTAATGATGGGCATTTATTATCTTATAGCTCAAATAAAGTTGGCATATATATATTGTACATATTTTATTTAATAAATAAAGTTATCTAACGTAAAATCAAATTAGTATATAAAGAATTACAATTTTTTGTAATTGGAAAATCAAAGTTTTAAAATATAACTATTTTATAAATATTTTGGGAAATCACATAGAAAATTATAGAGCTGACGTGTTTTGAGCTACTAAGTGTAGTTTATCATAAGAGAATGATAAACTACACTTGCTTCTTATGATAAACTACACTTGCTAGTTCTAAAGTTATGACTTCTTCTAGTTTCTCCTGGGAAAACTCTGCTAAATTTGGTAAACTGGAGTTAACTGGGGTAAATGGGTTGGGTTTATAAGTTCCTATATGATTTCCCAAAAGATTTCCCAAAAGATTTATAAATAGTTAAAATAAAATGTTTATGTTTAATGGGAAAGTGTTTTTTGTTTTAAGAATTAAAATAATCCGAACTCCATCACACAATTTTGATGATAAATTGTAAACTTATCTAACCTAATTTTGATGGTAAATTGTAAACTTATCTAACCTAACCTAAGTTGTAGACTTACCTAACCTAAATTCAACTTAGTAATAACAAAAAAAATTATAGTTTTTTTTCAAATTCTTAGTTTTTTAAAAATATTAAAGGTTAATTTTTAAATATGAAACAAATATTAAATGTCACTTTTAACATTAATTCCACTTCAAACATACATAAATATCTATGTTTGATGTTTACTTGCATAAAGCTTCAACACTTACAATACTTTGAGCAAAAAATTTGGACATAATTATGAAATTTAAATATATTTTTGTATATATATATATAAAACATGTTTTTTACTTTCTACAAGTAATTTGAAAACTTAGTACAGAATAGAATGCTCTAACTCGGAGACGTAGAGCTCCTGTATGAAGGTCAAAATCTTCAGTACAGGTACAAAACATACTTTGGTATATAAACTTCATCCCAATACATGCACAACCTTATGGTACAAAAACATTGTTGTAGTACAAGAATGGTAGTTTAGCTCAGGAAGTAATATCTTTAAAGAAGACAGACATCCCGAAGTGTTTAATTATTCATCTATATTATGACCACACTGAATATAATCTTAAATATTTTTCATCTATCTTATGACCACACTGAATATAATCTAAAATATTTATTCTATTGATGAAGATTTTTCAAAATGAATTGAGAGTTCCATTTATTTAAATTTTTGCAAAGTACTTTTTTTTTTTTTCCAGTTTCCATAATGGCATGGTTGTATTAACTAGCGTAGGTTGTTGAAGTCCTTCTCTGGCATTTCCAGTGTTGTGCCTCTAAGTTTACTAACTCCTGGATTGGCAATTAAATGTTAGGTTTTTTATTATGCCCAACATTTTGGCACCTTTCCCGGGGAGGCGCCTAGGGGATTGACCTTGGTAACTTGTTGCATTGTGGTTTTCTCTTTACATATTTTTTCTTGCAAATTTTATTTCCTTAGAATTGATTCTTTGAATTTGTTTATTTCCTTCATTATTTTTAAGTTTTTTTCATTTTTTGGGTGTTGTAATAACCCACCCATCTATTCAACCATGTGCTAACTAGATATGCCAACTAGCTTGTTGAAAATGGAGAAATGGTATTTCAATGCATTTTTCAATGAGGATTTTTTAGGCTAATATCAACCATCCATTGCACTTATTTCACTGATCAATTGGTAATCAAATTCGCAGAAGGAGTCTCAAAGTAGTGCATGGAGAACCTCTTTTAATTTGGTATGAAATGGAAAAAATTGTTACTTTTGAATTCCCTATAAAAGATGCAGGAGTAGCACAAATGCATAGTATTCCCCCATCTACACTACCAAAATTTTATGGTTTGGAAAATGAATATCTAAATAGATTTTTATTTGAGTTTGAAGTCCTTTGTAGAGGATATGGTTATTTTACTGATGCTCAAAGGTTGCAAGTGTTTCCTCTTAGTCTATAAGCAGCAGCGCTTCGATGGTTCATGAGCCTTGGAGGGAACTGCATTCAAACATGGGAAGACATGAAGAATGTATTCTTGAAGAAATACCAAGACTACTACTAGGCCGATGAAGATATTTTTGGAATAACAAAATGGGAAAATGAAAGTTTGGAGGACTATGTTGAGCGATTTAGATACAACCTTCAATAATCAAAACATAAACATAACTTGGAAAAAGAGACCTTAAAAACACTTATATTCAAAGGAATTAAAGATGATTTTTTAGAACCTTTAAATATGATAGGAGCAGGTGATGTTTTTCACTTACCATACAATGATGTTTATGAATTATGAATTAATTATTCAAGGGGAATCTCCAATATCGGTAAGAGTTCTCGAGAACTTTCTTTTCAATTTTTGGAATCTGCTACAAAAATAGGTGTTACAAATGCTTCTCCAAATTTACAATTGGATGATTTGCAAGAACAACATAAGCAGTGCAAGGAGGATCACTCAAGAAATGTCCCATCACTTCTAGGGTTACAAAAATTGTTTCAGGAATCAAGGAAACAAATCGAAAATGAGGTTTAATTCAAAACTCGCCATCATTTAATACTTGGAATAATATTTACTATCCTTAAAAAGTTCCTCAAAAGATCTATAACCCAACCATTTCATGGAATACTTATAATCCTCGCCTAATTCAATACCCCACCTTATGGCCACATTTGACCTCACCCTCAAGCCATATATTCCCAAAACCTTAAGGATGGTTTGGAGCCTCCTCTCTAGGGAAATTCCCCATGCAAACTCCATTACCTATGCCAAAACAACTATGATTCGTGTCCAATGCACCACCACGTTATCCTTCTCTATGGCCCCAATAATTTTTGCATCAAATCTTAATTTTGATTATCAAGTTTCACATCAATTTGAAACACCTATTTTTTCTACTTACTCCTCTATTGAATGTAATGCCATATATTTTAGAGAGGGGAGAGGAATGAATTTAGTAAATTCCCCTATTATCACACAACATTTACCTCGGGAAGAAACTTTAATCCATAAACCATTAGAGGAGAAAACTATAATTGGAACTTTCTCTAAAACCATTGTTGAAGCTCACCAAGAAGAAAATCCTAGAATTTCCTTTAACCATCCTTGTCAAAATTAAGGGAGAAAACATCAAGTGGTGGAAGACTTGTACAAGTTGGAGAACCTTGAATATGTGGGTCCTATTGAACCGTGGTTACAACAATTGTTATCACACTCAAATCCCTCATTAACTAGAAAATCTTGGTACCATATCAAGTAAAGAATTTGGTTTCTCATACTCCTATATGCGTTGAAGTTTTCATTTTAAACCTGATTGTGAGTATATTTAGTCTTTTTTTACACACCTAGTTACATTGTAATTACTCCTACACTTACAGGAGATCTTCCTCTCTTTAAATTAGGGTAGGGTAGTATGGAAGCAATGAATAAAAATGTCATTTGAAATAAAATTGTTACAAAAACACTCTTCAAACTGTAATTCCCTAAAGCATAACTTTTGAATTTTCTATTATTATGCACTCTCTGGATGAGACCTTGATTATTGACCAATAACTATCATCGATGAAACTGTTTAAGTTCCTCTTTGAAGGTATTGATGAGAATACTCCTATGGTGGACCACGCCTACAAGACTATAATAAGTTTTCATAAGAACCCTAGCATGATCAATTTGAGGGATTTTTAGTCATTATCTAAGATGTTTATTTAAAATGAGTCTTGAGGGTAGAAGGACAAACAAATAAAGATTAGTAATTAAAAAATTTTCATGCCATCCCGTGGTCTTAAGGAGAAAAATAGCCTCCCCAACTATTAAGTAACCTATTTAAGGTTGATTCTAATCAGATTTTTTATAAAAATGATTAATTGATGGATAGGAGGTCTCATTACGAACCAAAATACCATGGTCATGAGTCCTAACACGAACGAAATTACCACTACTGGTTACCAAGCCAGGGTAATGTATTTAATTTTAAAATCTAGAAAATAAGATGTGTCATCATGAGCTGACTTGTTCTTTCTTGTTATTTCTTGTGAATGGAACATTCGTTAGCTCGTTATCAAGTCGGGACAATGGCCTTCAATTAATTTGAAAACAAATGTAAATTTTGTTCGAACGACTTTGAATCTATATCTAATGCTTGGGACATGGGCATTTAGTGGGGTTAAAAAGGCATCCCTGTTGAGGCTATTGACACATGCTGGCATCATGGCCATGCCTGTGGTATTAAAGTTAACTTTAAACTATGATTTACTTAGTTTTTTGTGTCTTTCCTGAATTCATTATCATGTCTCTTTGAGAATTGATTTAAGATCCTTTTGGTGTTATTCCTTAGAGATCTATCTTATTGAAATAATTTGTTTTTATGGATGTGGGACCCTTAGTGCAGGTACTTCACCTTTCCCAAGAAAGAGGAGCTTCAACTATATGTGGATAATGGTAAGATGATCATTGTGTGATCCGGATTTATGCAGTAACACAACAGAATAAACATATAACCATAAATACAGAGATGCAGCAGAAAGAACACTTCATTTCATTAATATCAAAGAACTTAAATTTGCTTACAGACAGAATAGAAATAAGACTAGCTAGGGTGCTGGTAGCTATCTCTGAGAAGCGATGTGGCGGCTACAGGCCTCTGAACTGAGTTACAATGAGGCTCGAGGGCCTATTTATTATTGAGAAACAATGGAGAATCCTAAACATCCAAAACCTAACCCTAGGAGATGAAGCGCCAAAACTATGGGCCCTGTTTGGGTAAATTGGTGTTTCAACTTCCCAGGGACGTAACTTTGGCATACTATCTCCGTTTGATGCACATGATACATTATTAGAAAGCTGGAGGCGCGATGCCCAAAAAACGTCGTTTAGGGCCTCAAAACAGCTCCGGAAGTTCAGGACCCGAAAAACTGCTAAAAATAGTAAACTGTGCCGAAACTGAAAAAATGAAATAGACAATGGTAGAGCCCCAAGTGGAATAGGTGGGTGACCACCAATATCCACCTGGATCATTCCTCCCCCCTTAGGAAGCAATGGTCCCCATTGCGTTAAGTTCCTCCATGAGATGAGGAAATTTCTGCTGAACTTGGTCCCTGGTGAACCACTTTCCTTGGTGCAGGAGTTGGCCGGCTTTGACAACCCGATATAGTTGGATCTTCTGCTGGCGAGTGTTCTTGATTTGCATGTCCATGATGCAATCTGTGGTGGCCTGTTCCATGCAGTCTGGATTTAACTCAGTTGGTGTGAGTTGTTCTGCAATGTCCGAGGTGTCCAGTAGAGGTGGGAAGTAAGGACGAAGGCGATCCACATTGAAGGCTGGGTGCAGACCAAGGAATGGTGGAATACTGAGCTCGAATGCATTGTTCCCTATAGCCTTGGTGATGGTGTACGACCCGTATCGGAGCGGGCGAAGCTTGCGGTGGGGTCCAGTGAGGCGCTCCTTCTGCAAATGTAGCCATACTTTGTTGCCCACCTGGAAGTTGTGTGGCACCCGGTGTTGATCATGGCGTTGCTTGTACTTGGCATTGGCTCTGTCCAATATATCATGAACCTGTTGGCGGATGTGTTGAATGCGCTCGATGAAGCTACTTGCTTTGTCAACTTCAGACTGTACATGAGTTGAATTGGCCTGAGCAGCTGCAAATGGTATGGCTACGTCGATGGGACATAGTGGCTGGAATCCCAAGCCCACCTGAAAGGGGCTATGGCCGATTGAACTGTGGAGAGCCCGATTATAACTATGTTTTACATAGGGGAGGCTCTCGTCCCATGTGCGTGGATGCTTTGAATTGTACATGCGCAGAATGTGTATAATCATTCTGTTGACGACCTCTGTCTGGCCATCTGTTTGGGGATGGAAAGCTGTGTACTTGTTGAGCTTTGTGTCCAAAATTGACCAGAGGCTGGACCAAAATGTGCTGAGTAACCTGCTATCTCGATCTGATATGATAGATTGTGGGATCCCAAAGTGCACCCACACTCGTTAAAAGAAGAGTTTAGCAGTGGCTTCTACTGTGATATTCTTCTTACAGGTCGCCATAATGGCCATCTTCGAGAATCCGTCAACGACCACGAAAACAAAGTCATTTCCATTCTTAGTAGAAGGCAGGCCCGACATGTAATCCATGGATATGGATTCCCAAGGTCGACTAGGAGTAGGTAGTGGAGTATATAGGCCTTGCTTCTTGATGGTCGGTTTGGCAATGGCACAAGCTGTGCAGGATTTGATGTGCTTCTTGACATCCTTTTGAAGGTTCGGCCAATAGAAATATTTCTGTAGTATTGCTACTGTTTTCTCGACCCCGAAATGCCCAGCGACTCGACTGTAGTGTGCTTCCCATATCATCTTGGCACGCTCGCTTGAAGGAACACATAGGTGTCCCAGGTGACATAAAAGTGCATCTTGGAGGTGAAAATTTGGAACTTGCGTACCCCCCAAGAGTGCCTTGTAAGTGTGGCCAAATTCTGGGTCACTCTCATAGAGAAGCGGCCAATCAGAAGTCTCGTGCCCACTAGAGTTGAGCACTGTGGTGAGCGCCACGATCGGTGGTCGGTTGAGGCAGTCTGCAACATTATTGGTGCTACCCTTCTTGTACTTGATGTTCAAATGAAACTGTTGCAGATATGTGAACCACTTCTAATGGCGATCATTCTGCAACTTCCCTTGTGTATGAACTGCAGGGGTCGGTGGTTTGTGTGGATGATTGTTTCCTTCCCCAAAATCTAATGCTTCCATTGTCGACAGGCTTGCACAATGGAATACATTTCTTTTTCATAGGTGGGATACTTGCGAACTGTCTCAGACAATGTCTCACTGTGATATGCCACTAGATGTCCCTGTTGAGTAAGAACTGCCCCAATATCATAGTCAGAGGCATCTGTCTCAATCTCAAATGGCTGTTGCAAGTCTGGTAATGTGAGAACTAGGGCAGAACAGAGGCGATTTTTCAATTCTGTGAACGCCTTCTGTTGAGGTTCCGACCAAAAGAATTTTTCTCTCACTCCTCCCTTGGTGACTTGAATCAAGGGCCAAGTGATATGAGAGAATCCCAACACGAATCTATAGTAGAAATTAGCAAGACCCAGAAAGTTGCAAAGCTCTGTTATAGTGGTTGGGGCTGGCCAATCCCGAATCACTTGGATCTTGGCTGGATCCACATGCACCCCCCTTTCATCAATAATGTATCCCAGATACTAAACTTGGGTCATGCCAAACGTGCACTTCTCCAAATTGGAACACAACTTGTGTTGCCGCAGTCTTTGGAGGACCTGTCGGATGTGGTGAAGGTGCTCTTCCCAAGTCTTGCTAAAGATCAGAATGTCATCCAAGTACACCACTACAAATGAGTTGGTGAATGGCCGCAAGATGTCGTCCATCATCCTCATGAAGGTTGCGGGAGCATTCGTCAACCCGAAAGGCATGACCATCCATTCAAAAAGGCCTTCCTTGGCTTTGAAGGCAGTCTTCCACACATCAGAGGGTTCAATTGGTACCTGGTGATACCCAGACTTCAGGTCAATCTTGTTGAAATATTTTTCACCTTTGAGTTGGTCCAGAAGGTCATCAATCCGTGGGATTGGGTACCTATTCCAGACAGTGATCTTGTTCAGCGCCCGATAGTCAATACAGAGTCTCCACGTCCCATCCTTCTTCTGTACCAACACGATCGGGCTCCGACAGGGCGATGAACTTGGTCTGATGTGACCTTTCTGCAACAGCTCCTGAATCTGCCTCTTGATTTCATCATTCTCCAGAACAGAGCGCCGATAGATTGGTCCATTAGGTAGCAACGCACCTGGGGTCAGATCAATCGGGTGCTTGACTTGACAGTGCAGAGGAACCCCTGTGGGTGAGGTGAATATGTCCCCGTACTCCTCCACAACCTTATCCATTTGTTGTTGTTGTGCAGAGGAGCCCTGTCTGGAGGTCGTGGCCACGGTCTTCTTCTTGCCCTGGGGGCGGATCATCAGGAAAACGAATTTCCTGGTTTGGGAAATGAGCTTACTGCATTGTTTTGCAGTAACCAAAGAGATAGCCGCAGGAGGTGGTACCTCTGGTATCCTGTACAACTTATTTCCCAAAGTAACAATGACAGCACGAGGTCAAGACTCATACACAGCATGGCGCTTCCACAAGTATGGTTGTCCTAATAATACATCAGAAACATCAATAGGAGCAACATCACCTAATACCTCATCCGTGAAGGGCTTGATGCTATAGGGAAGGCGACACTGCTGGCTGACGCGGAGATCTCGTCCTTGGTGAAGCCACCCGATGGTGTATGGATGTGGGTGAGCTGTGGTTGGCAAGCCTAACCGCTTCACGGCGTCTGCTGAAATGAGGTTCTTTTGGCTCCCATTGTCGACAATGAACTGTACAGGGGAGCCCTTTACCCACATCTAGGAGTGGAAGAGACGTTCCTCCTCCTTTGGATCTTCCGGTTCCTCCTTCTGGATCTTTGTAGTGGCAACAGTGGCATTGGGCTCTGCATCAATAATCTGTTTCCCTTTTTCATTCCCCTTTTCAGGTTCTGATTCGGAGTCAGAGCATGCATCTGACTCAGAAGCCCTCATCTCGACCACTAGCGACTGCTTGGCCCGACACTCACTTGTGTTGTGAGTGGAGCTCTTATGGAACTCACACCACTTTCCCGTGTCCTTCTTTGGCTTTACGGTGTTGTTCTTTTCTTGTGGCTTTGACGAGTTGTCTTTAGCCGCCATGCCTTGGCTATGTCCTTTGTTCTGCAGTTTGGAAGCACCTTTTCCTTGCTTTTGATTCGCAGATCCAAAGTCTCGCTTCTTCTGTTTGAATTTCTGCTCAATCTTGGCAGCATACCGGTATGCCGTACCAAGCGAGGAGATATCGAGGAACTCCATTTCCTCCTGAATGTATCTGTGCAGACAACTGCGATACTTTAGCACCAGATGTTTCTCTGAATCTTTGATACCCAACTTTGTGCGCAGGGTATGGAACAGATTCGTCGGCTCATGCACATCTTGATCCCTTTGTTGTCGCAGCATGGTCCATTGTATGTACTTGTCCTCATAGCTCCCCACGGGATAGTACTGTTCCTTGACGGCGTCTCGGAAAGAATTCCAAGTTGGTACGGCCGAGAACAGAGAGGCTTATGTCTGGCCCTTGTTCTCACAGTAGGTTTCCCACCAGTCCTTAACATGGGGGGTAGCTTTGAGGAGTGAAAAAATAATCTTCTCTCGGTCTGAAAAGTCATGAACAGAGAAATATCCTTCTAATAGATTCAACCATCTATCTACGACATCTGCATCTATTTGACCTTCAAATATGGGAATGTCAAAATTTACTTGTACCTTAAAAGGAGTCGCACCTCCAGAGTGGTTGCTGGATGCAGATGCACCGCCAGTGAGTAGTCGTTGAAGGATCTGAACAAAGTTATCCATCATCACGTTCCTTTGTTTTTCGAGGGCCTCCTCGAGCAATATTTTGATAGGATCTCCTGCTCCCTCATTCTTCTTTTCGTCCCCCATGGGCGTCCGTCGAGGTTTGCGAGGCTGATCTTGCAAAGGTTCCACCAGATCCAGCCCTAGCTCCTTATACCCCGACCTCGTTGGGGACATGCAAAGAAGGATCAAGAAAAATCAGACCCCTATGATACCATTGATCCGGATTTATGCAGGAACACAACAGAATAAACATATAACCATAAATACAGAGATGCAACAGAAATAATACTTCATTTCATTAATATCAAAGAACTGAAATTTGCTTACAGACAGAATGGAAATAAGACTAGCTAGGGCGCTGGTAGCTATCTCTGAGAAGAGATGTGGCGGCTACAGGCCTCTGAACTCAGTTACAATGAGGCTCAAGGGCCTATTTATTATTGAGAAACAATGGAGAATCCTAAACATCCAAAAACCTAACCCTAGGAGATGAAGCGCCAAAACTATGGGCCCCGTTTGGGTAAATTGGTGTTTCAACTTCCCAGGGATGTAACTTTGGCATACTATCTCCGTTTGACGCACATGATAGATCATTAGAAAGCTCTATCCGAGGACTACAACTTTCGCCATGAATACCATTCAAAAACGGAATGATATTTGCTGGAGGCGCGATGCCCAAAAAACGTCGTTTAGGGCCTCAAAACGGCTCCGGAATTTCAGGACCCGAAAAACTGCTAAAAATAGTAAATTATGCCGAAACTGAAAAACTGAAAGAGACAATGGTGGGGGCCCAAGTGGAATAGGCGGGTGGCCACCAATATCCACCTAGATCATTGTGGGAAAGTATTATTATAATTACTTTTAACACCATGGCTTTCAAATAATGTCACGCATATTACAATGAGGATATTAAAGTAAAACTTTTGATCAAGGATGCCCCATAGATGTTTATGGAAATTTTAATAGTTGGCTCTTTTATTCATGTAATAACACCATCCTTGAAATTTGGTATTCCTATGATAGCTTTTGTGTTACATTTTCTTGAAATCAGTCTAAATAATCAAAGAGTCCAGCAGACACACTATTTTTGGAAAAATTCTCTATCTAGTGAAGGAAATATTGATCACACTAAATTGCAGGAACATTATAACAAATATCCATAAATTTTTTAATCTTGTTTTTTTGCAAGGGAGCGAAAATACTACAATTGATTTCCTTGCATGAGTAAATGCAAGAAGGTCAGCATGGGGGGATGTTGGGCCTCTGTTTTTCCTTGCTTTATATAACCTTTTATTCGAAATCTCTCATGCTTTTTTTTATCTTGAATAGTTATTGTCATATTTTTGTGCATTCTCGGAAATAATAAGTAATTATTTTCTATTCCTTTGTTTTAACGAGATTTAAACATTAAAAGAATCGTTAATAACAGTTTGTGTGTTTGTAGGTTTAGAGAGTTGATTATATGCCTATTCTAATGGAGGCCAAGTTCCTGCAGCACACATTCTTGTACCACACATCAGTTCCTTCACCACGCATTCTTGCACCATGCACTCCTACACCATGTGTCAATTTATGCATCATGCATTCTTGCACTTTTTCTGGTAGGATTCCTGCACCACCCATTCCTGCACATTTCCTGATAGGATTCCTAGACCAGCTGGCAGTTCCTACACTCCCGTGACAACGGATCAACTATGTGGATATTTCATTAAAGATCAATTCATCACGAGTTCGGCTCGAAGTGAGAGAGAAATCAACAAATATTAAAGATCAAGATTTTGGTCATATGCCTTAGATTAGCATTTTGTAACAGCCGAGAGGCTTTGTTTAAACTATTTTTATGTTTTTGTTACGACCGTAAGCTTAAGGGCTTGTAATTAATGTAGAAATCTGATAGGAAATAGGGAGCGATGCTACAAAAATTTCATGATTAAAATTATTTTGGTATTGCCCTCTTTCTGGGCTAGATTTTGATCTCCTGATGTACATTTTCTCATTTGGAATATAATACAAAGGATTGTGCCATGTTATTTTATTTTCATGTTTCAATGCTATGGTGATGCGTCATTGAGAGACTGAGTTTCCAGATTTCGTAACAAGGAAACGAGCTGGTTGGATACGACCCAACCAACCTAGCTCGTTCTCCCTTTGTTAAAGGTGTGTTAATTTAATTTAAATGAAAAGTATGAATTAATTAATTATTTTTATTCTTTCACAAGTAACTGGTTTGATTTTGTTGTAATTGTTGAGATACAGATCCATGGTGTGTATGCTTAGTTCTGTTTGATTTTAACTTGCATATTTTTTACCTTTTGATGCTTGATTTATTTCTGCTAGAATAGTGCAATTACGTTGCCTATACCGGTGTGTTCTCGATTCTTCAATTCAATTTCCTTGGTCCATTTCCACAATTATTTTTACTTCTATCCTTTTGGAAGATCTTCATTTATTTATGCAACTAGGTGTTTATTTCTAAAACAAAGGCATTCTTAATATATAAAGTTTAGCTTAAGAATTAATTGTGCTTTAATGAATATGGAATAAGTGATATCATAACATAATGATATGTGCTTGCACTTAACACTTTCAAGGAAAATATTGAATCTCATGTCAAATTATTGAATGAACCTTTTGAGTTAAAATGTTTAAGAAGCGGATCTGAATCATATGAACAGTCATCTCACAAAGAAGTTTGCTATCACAATCACATAATTTCCTTAATTGCATGAAAGAAGCATTATTTTTTAGAAAATATTTAATTTGACTTTTGAAATCATTTCTCATTTCGAGTATAAGTTTAGTTGAAGCATATTTCTACTTGTGAAAGTTATTTTCAAAGTTCTATTAAATTTGAAATTTATTTCACTAGTTAACATGATTTTTACTTTCCGAAAGTAATCTAAAAACTTAGTACAGGAACACTAGTTTTTTGGAGCAGGAGCCTCTACTTCGGTATAGGAACTAATATCCTGGTACAAGAAAAGAGTACTCTAACCCGGAGACTTAGAGCTTCTCTATGAAGGTCAAAATATTTAGTACAGGTACATAACATACTTCTGGTATATAAACTTTATCCTAGTACAGGCACAACATTCTGGTACGAGAACATTGTTGTAGTACATGAATGACAGTTTACTGCACAAAGGAATATCTTTAAAGAAGAAAAACATCTCAAATAATTTAATTATTCCTCTATCTTATGACCACACTAAATATAACCTCAAATATTTATTCTATTGATCGGGATTGTTCACAATGAATTGAGAGTTCCTTTTATTTAAATTTTTGCAAAGTACTTTGGTGTTTCTAGAATGGCGTGGTTGTATTAACTAGCGTAGGTTGTTGAAGTCCTTCTCTGGAATTTCTAGTGTTGCACCCTCAGTTTATGAACTCCCGGGTGTAAAATTAAATGTTAGGTTGTTTATTATGCCCAACACTTTCATCATATTGTCTTAATCCGAGTACTATATTTTACATATGCTTCCTTCTCCCATTCAATTGGGAAATTTAAAAACTGACCTTTAAAGTAGACTCCTCTTAGTGTTGAAATATTTCTTATATCCAGAGAGATGGCATGAAAAATACCTTTTCCAACATTGATTTATTAGGGGATGTGATGTGGAAGTTTCCTTTTTCTATTCAAATATTAGGGGAACAATTCCCTTTGAGATTTTCCTAAAATAATATTAAGGACTACATTACTTTGCCATTATAATATATTATTCCAAAGTTTATTTATGGGAATATATTATAACATACTTTCCATTTGAATGGGTTGCATTCATATAACTTCCAAATATCACATGCTCATTTTTTTCAGGATTTTTAGGGCATTAGCAGTAGGGTTATGAAGAAAGTGATGTTAAAATCCCTAATTTTATCATTTCATTGGAGTTCGATTTGTGTGAGCTAAGTAAGAAATGCATGATAACTTACATATTGAGCATATTTCCCTATACAATAATTTTATATATCATCAAAATAGGTGATTAAATAAATAGACAAATATAAGTAGCAATCATAACTAGGTCCCACCAAGGTCTGAAGAAATACTCTTACCATTATACCCTCATGTAGAATCCCATGGATATCACAAATCACTAAAAAATGGTTGATGCATTTATCAGGATCCATGACACCATCTCCGTTAAAAACATGTATAACACTAGCTAGTAATGTGGGGAGGGGATGTTGTTCTCCCGATAAGGAAATTGGATTTACTTTGTGTATTCTCCTCTTATTTCTTCCTTCTAGTTGATATAAATTTTCATCTCTTCTTTATTGTTGTCTTTCTTCCATCTTATCGTCACTAGGAGGAGACAAAAATAATAATCCTTTATCTGCAGAAGGATGGGTTTCCTCAATCAATTTATTATTTTTATTTCTTATTATTGGGCCTTGAGATGTCCTATACTACTCCAATTTATCCTTTGTTTATTGGAGTCACCTATTTGGTTTTCGTGGTATAAGTTCTTCTTGTTGAACTAAAATATTCCAAGATATTTCCAACTCTTCTCTTGTACTTATTGTTTGTAAAAAAATATGATATAATGGATGCAAGATACTTCTTTGTTCATACAATGCAACAAAAATATGTGGTTGAATTCTGTCTGGAAAGTGATGTACTGGGAAATGAATATCAAATTGGTCAAAACCTAGTGTGGTCATGAAAAATATTAATATTTTTCCCCATCAAGGAAAAAGGCCAACCTCATAGAGCCTATATATAGGTCGTTGTTCATTTTTAGAAATGAGATACATTCAAATCATATTTCTTGAGTGGACGAGGCATGGTAACCAAAAAAACATAAAGAGATTTAATTTCTTATGTCCATTCCATTCATCATTTTTGAGCTAAGCATCATTGAAACAATAAAATGGATAAAAAGAAAAGAATAATTGTCCACATATTTCAAAGAGCTATAGAATAGTTTCATTCCTCGAAATAATATTGGAAAAGGAAAATGTTCACAAGATTCATATGTCTTTAAATAAGTCTAAGAATCATAAATGAATAGCTTTCTTGTAAGGGAGTTCTTCGTGAGAGTCAAAAAATAATAATTTTACAATTTTAAATTCTTGGAGAAGTTGTGTGCATACTAACACTCTTCTAAATATTGATACTTAAAGATGTAAAAGTAAATGCATTCATCCCATAAGGGGACTAGTATTGGGCTCTAGCATGGACTAACAAATATTTAAGGTACCTGAATGAAAGAAAGAATTGAAATCAGGGATTGGCTTAAATTATGTAAAGAAATGTTCAAGAAATATGGACGATCAAAGACTAGGAAGAATGGATGGAAATGCTTCAAGGGATTTCGTTACCCACAAAAATTATGTAGAAGGACCTTTATGTGTTGAAGAAGATCCTCCATTATATGACTTGAAGGATGTCATTAGTCTATATGTTTGATAGTTAATAAAAATTAACGATATATTGCAGTGATTTCTTTAGCCATTATTAGATATATTGTTTCATTTAAGGAATTCTTATGCCCTGCTCAACATGCAAGTCAAATATTTTCTCGATATCTTGGGCGTCTTCTTGCAACTATGCAGTTTTAGCAAGTAGATATTCATTATATTTTACAAATCTAAAAACCCACATTTCAACCTCATCTTCTAGGAAATTATTCAAGCCATCGAATTCAATACCCATTGAAGTATTAATAACCGCTATCTCTTCATGTAATATGTCTTAGATATGAGAATAGAGTCTATGATCAAGCAAAGTCCCTTGAAGTCATCGACAACTTGAATGGATTTCAAAAGGCATTTCTCCTTTTACCATCAAATTTTGCACAATCAACAATATCCTCCTCTAACATCTTAATTATAGCATACCGACAAGCTTTGCTTTTCTTAATCTTTTGGGTTGTGGGATGTTCTATTGTGTCCTTTGGGATTTTCCAGGTTCATATTGGTCACAAAGGTTTACAGTTCATTATCAAGAATTGTTTTTATCATTTTCAAGATCCCTTTTAAGATAACCAGTGAATGAACAAATATCTTTGCGCCAAATTCTTCACATGTAGAGAAATTTCCCATAGTTATTCAATGTTTTACATTCTCTTATTAATGTTAGTTACAATGTAGGAACTCATTCCTATGAGTGGTGTGCCTCTTTCTTTATGTGATGAGGTGTCTTGGGTGTATTTATCATAGAATCGGGTGCTTCACTGGCTAAGGGGGTCATGAACAGTGGCATTGGATTAAGTGTCTCTTTAAACATGTTTATTCTCCTTCTTAATCTCATATTTTCAGTTTTTTGTTCTATAAAAGAGTGGACGAGAGCTTCACCAATAGTCTAGTGTAGTTCCAACAGTCCAACTTCTCTTATTTTAGAAGCTTCTACTTCTCTTTTGGACTCATTAATGACATTTTTATTCAAATTTTTTACCCTTTCAATCCTTATCCTTTTATTACTTCAATAATAGCATGCATCTCTCATGGTTTATGGATGGTAATGAAATATGGTGGTCTCTTCTACTATCGATTGAATAATTCTTTAGGTTTCATCCATGTAGGTTGTAGCCCAATTAGGTAGTGGGGTAGTGTCAACTTCCATATCTATTGGCTCTTTCGTAGGTTGGTCTTATTTATATATTTTTCTCTTGGATAATTCAATAATGTGTGATATTTTGAACACCGCATTGGGAGGTGGCTCCTCTCCATATCTTCCACCAGATTTCCTATCATTTCTCGCCCCTCTAACCACATGGGAATCCTTACGTACGTGACTAGATGACGAACTTGGGTGAGCCTAAGTTGCAGAAGGTGGAGGGGAATTTGTAGGATTTATGCATCTTTCTCTATTTTTCCCTCCCAAATTAATAATAGTTTCATCAACAATAGCTTCAATAGGGGTGGGTTTCTTTATTTTCTTTTATGTGTCAATGTCACTTTCTCTGCTTTATTTAGTCATTCTAGTAAATAAATTTCCACACCTAAATAAGGAAAGGTACCTTTAAAATGATCTTTCTGGATTGAAACCTTGCATTGGCTCTACTTCAATTAAATTGAAAACTTACAATGGCTCTAAGAATTCCCCCAAGTGGGAAGTGAATTTTATAGTTACTTCTCCCACAGTAAAGGGGAAGGAAATAAATTGCTTTTTTTTATTTCTCTCAAATAGAATAACCAATGGATGATATTGTTTGCAAAATTCCACAACAATATACCTATCTAATATGAATTTAGGAAGCAACAAGGAATTATCGTGGAATCCATAATGTGAACTAATGTGTTCTCATCTATTTCTTCATGTATGTTTTTTCCCCAGAAGAAGGCCTATGCTTCATTTTAAATTCAGGTGGGTTCTCATCGAGTTATTAGACAACTAACTTATTTAATAAAAGAATCCTATATCTGAAAAAAATTAAATGGACCCTTATGCTTCCACAACACCATATACCAAAATTTCTCCAATTCCAGATCTAGATTCAAACTGTTCTTTGTGCGGTAGTTTTATCTCATGCCGAAGATGAGTATGTGTGGAGGTATGATGTGTGGAAGTGTGTATGTGAAAGAAAAAAATGCAGAGAGCAAGTGTGCATAACAAAGTTTCCTGGGAGGCAGTGTGCAAATAACCAATGTGCGAAGAGATATGTATATCGTATTCCTCTCCACAGTGGGAAATTAACTAAGTGTTAAATATAAGGAAAAAGTGTGGAGGGACTTGAATAGATCTTTTGAATAGAAATCCTTCTTAGCATAGGAATAGGCAATTTTTTTGGTCAACACTCATGAAGTCAACATGGTCTATTAAGAGGGAAACTTAGGTGAATTTGACAAGGTGGAGGTTGTTAGGGTGCTCAAGCCAATGATTATTGAATTTGAAGGATAAAGGAGAGTGGTTTGCAGCCTTATTAATTTCCAAAATTGTGGTACTATGGTTTGAGTTTGAATTCGAGATCATCATGATTCATACCTACGTATCTAGTCTAGGAAGGATTCCTTGACTAAGAATCTATCAAGTCTTTTGTCAATAAAGTCCTCACCAAACTTATTGTTTGTTAAAGTTTCCATGTAGAAGGTAGACTTGATGCCCACAAATACTACCTATTCAAAAGAGATCTTGAAAATAATCACCAAGATAATAATTGTAAGGATGGTGGTCCACTCCTCTTATCCAGTTAGGGTTAAGTTTAGATTTCCCACTAGGATGACATTAGGGGAGTACAAGAGGTCTCAAGAATATAGTTCCAGCTAGAAATCACATATATGCTAATGGATAGACCATCAATATTTATGTAATGAATTTCATGGTTGAGCTTACTAGAAAAGAGATTAACATAGATGATATTTTAGTTAATGGATAGACCATCAAAATTTAGGTAATCAATGTCAAGGTTGAGCTTATTAGAGAAGAGATTAAATAGATGTAGTTCATGGATTTCGCATAGCTAATGATGTCGACTCGTCAGTGTCCCAGTGATAGCTTTTTGTCATTTTGATTGGATCTGAATATCTGCTTATGATATTGTCATAGTGGTGTTATATTTTCTGCTTTTTTATCACTTGTTGTGAATGGCTAGCCTTATTTCATGAGCTATAGAAAAATAAATGTTATAGGACGAAATTAAATCTAACAATAGATATACAGTACCACAATACATTTAATTTCCTATAGCCAAAGAAATATATATCGCTCTTGTGAATGGTATCATCTCCAAGCCTCGTATAAGGAGCGAGAACATTCACAGATTTTCTAATTATTGAATTAATGCATTCTTCTAGAATTCTAAGGCTAGGAGTGCAGTTGGTGTTGTTTGAAGCATTATTTTGGGTCCTTCCGGCCACATGATGCTGAAAACGACTCCAAATGAGATTTTAATTTCAAGTTTGACAAGAGTGATTATGACCTGTCAATATGGCAAGCCATTGATTTAACACCGTGTTGTGACATACAGGCCCATGTGTCGTAGAAAAATACTAAGCATTGTGTCCTGCAATGGCTAGTTCTATTTTTTACGCTCCCTCTCCCAACGACCAGTTATTTCTGGAAATAACTGTAGTTATTTCCTTAATTTATGGAAACCAACTGCAGTCATTTCCTTAAATTATGGAAATCAACTGCAGTTAATTAATTTCTTGTTGAGAGCTTCTGAATTGTTCCATTACTCCCACTGCAGTTCTCTACCATGATTTTTGGAACACTTGACACATAGCCAAAATAAGCTTGATGGAAGCTTGGCTATAAATATTTCTGTTTGGTCCCCAAGCTCACTAACTCAATCCCTTTTAGATTTACACCATCAAGCTAGACTGAGCAGAGCTTGGAAGTGCCTTTAGATTTCTTGTATCCTTTTTTCTTTTTTCTTGTGTGAAGTGTGAGGCCCCGGGCCGAGTGCTTTTGTGTTTTCCTCCATTATCATTATATCTTCAGTCAAAGGTTTCGCAAAGAAGTGGATTCAATGTGAAGGTTATGATTTTCAACCAGTCCAGAGCCCAAGAAAACACTTTATGCGGTTTTACAAGATGAAAAGAACGTGTATGATTTGACTTCTTATGCAACAATTGAGGAAGCCAACCTCAAAAGTCCGTGGGATAAATAGTTACTAGTCATTGTTAGATTCAACCTTTCCTTAATTCGCCATCCAGATCTGTGCTTATTCTCATTATCCATCTGATTTGGGTTGGGCGGTGTTTTTGTTTTCTTTTTAGCTCAGATCCATCCACACATTTTCTCATCCATCAATGGCTGGAGGTATGATCTATTGGTCATTAAATTTTTTATTTTTTCAATTCTTTTATTATTTATTCCGCATTTTAGAATCGATATTCAATCTAACATTTGGTATCAGAGCAATTTTTATCTTTTCCTTGGTGGTTATAGACATATTTTGGTTACAATGTCATATTTTGAGAATTTTCTGAATTAAAGCATTTATTTGCAAATATGTCTAACTTTTGCTCAATTTTTTATGCTTATAATAATTATTTAGTTTAATTATATGAAATTTGGATAATTGTTGTGCAATTTAATTTTCATGAATTAAGTATTTCTGCTTAAATTAAAACATGCTATGTTGGATGAGTATACGAGACCAATCGTTAAATGTTATGCATAAATTTTATAGTTTTATTTATGAAAATTATCAGTATTCTCATATCAAGTTAATTTTTATGTAAATAATGTCGAGTGACCCATATAATTTTGATTGATTAGTGAATAGCCACAACATCTCTAATTAAATAAAATTATATATTATGATTGATTAGGATCACGTAAAGATTATTTAGACATTAATTGTAATTAATTATACTAAATATAATAAATTTTATCCCACGGGAATTTTTGTTATATTTATGTCATTAATTAGGATAAAATATTCATAACTTACCCACAGGAGTTATGAATTAATAGTTTTATCATAAAGATCAAAACTAAGATAGATTTATAATCATAATATATCCTTAGAATTATGAATTAAGTGAACAAATTGATAAATTCTATCATAAAGAATAACTGAATCTGCTTGAATTGAAAATTTAGTGCACAGACAATTTTTACGTCATTAGATTCAATTTTAAGCATGATTTACGTTGGTAAAGAATGAAATTTTATTTATGCCTGAATTTTAACATAATTATGTAATCTTTAATTTTATGTAGCTGTACAACCTGCAAATTTCTCTGAAATTCATACTGATATCCCTGAACTTAAGGGAGATAACTATAAATTATGGAAGGAGAGAGTTCTCCTTCATTTGGGGTGGATGGATATAGACTATGTTATTAGGAAAGATGAACCACCGGCACTCAATAATACCAGCACTGCAGCGGACATCACGCTTTATGAACGATGGGAATGATCTAATCACCTAAGCATGATGTTCATTAAGACTAAAATTTCAGCTGGTATTCATGGTTCTGTTGAAAAACATGAAAAGGTCCGAGACTTGTTGAAAGCCATTGATGATGAATTTGTCACTTCATATAAAGCACTAGCAAGCACCCTAATCATGAAGTTCTCATCCCTAAGGCTCACCAGCATGAAAGGTGTGCGCAAGCACATCATGCAAATGAGGGACACTGTGGCTCAATGGAAAAAACTCGAGGTTGAAATATCAGAGTCTTTCCTAGTGCACTGCATCCTGAACACCCTTCCACACCAATACAGACCCTTCAAAATCTCATACAACACACATAAGGATAAATGGTCAATTAATGAACTCATGACCACGTGTGTTCAAGAGGAAGACAGATTGGTGATGGAAATGGGAGAAAGTGCAATGCTGGCAACACGAGGAAAGGGAAAATCTCAAGCCAATCAGAAAGGGAAAGGTAAAATACCTCCTCAAGCCGATATCAAGAAGGATTCCAAGTGTTTCTTCTATAAAAATAAGGGACACATGAAGAAGGAATGCGCCAAATTTCAGAAATGTCTTGCGGACAAAGGTAATCCAACCTCATTTTTTTGTTATGAATCTAATATGGTCGATGTCAATATTAACACCTGGTGGATTGATTCTGGATCAACATTTCACATTTCAAATTCCTTGCAGGGTTTGCAAAACCTAAGGAAGCCAGTGGGATGTGAGCAAAGCATCTTATCAGGAAACAATATGGGCTCACATGTGGAAGCTATAGGAACATGCTATTTAACTTTAAGTATTGGTTTTATTTTAGAATTAGAAAAGATCTTTTATGTACCAAGTTTTTCTAGAAACTTGATTTCAGTTTCAAGGCTTGTACCTTTTGGATATTCCTTTAACTTTTCAGAAACATCCTTCAGTTTATTTTATAAATATGATTGTGTTGGGAATGGTATTTTTTCTAATGGTATTTACTGCATTGATTTACAAAACAATTTCACTTATGATTTAATGCATGTTCACACTCACACTAAAAGATGTGTTATTAATGAAAATTCCTATAAATTATGGCACTAGAGACTAGATCATATCTCCATAGAAAAAATTAAAAGATTGGTAAATGAAGGGGTACTTAATACTCTAGATTTTACTAATTTTGAGACTTGTGTGGACTGCATAAAGGGAAAGCAGACCAACAAGACAAATAAAGGTGCCAATAGGAGGTCAAACATATTAGAGATCATACATACTGATATATGTAGTCCAGACATGGACTCACATGGTCAAAGATACTTCATCTCTATTATAGATGATTACTCACAATATATGTATCTCTACATGCTTCATAAAAAGAGCGAAGCATTAGATGCCTTTAAGATCTTTAAGGCTGAAGTAGAGAAACAATGCGGCAAGAAAATTAAAATCATGAGATCAGATAGAGGTGGAGAATATTATGGTAGATACATAGAATATGGACAAGCACCTGGGCCATTTGCAAAATTTCTTCAAAAGCATGGGATTGTTGCCCAATACACCATGCCTGGTTCACCTGACTAGAATGGTGTAGCAGAAAGAAGAAACTGAACATTATTGGACATGGTGCGGAGTATGCTTAGTAGCTCCAATCTTCCTAAACTCTTGTGGACTGAAGCAGTTAAGACGATAATGTATATATTAAACTGAGTTCCAACCAAGGCTATTCCTAAAACGCCATTTGAATTATGGAAAGGTTGGAAACCAAGTTTGCGACATATGCACGTTTGGGGATGCCTGTCTGAAGTGAGAATATATAATCGACAAGAGAAGAAGTTGGACCCAAGGACCATTAGTGGGTATTTCATTGGATATGCTGAAAGGTCTAAAGGTTACAGATTTTACTGTCCATCTCGCAGCACTAGGATTGTGGAATCAAGGAATGCAAAGTTTCTTGAAAATGACTTGATCAGTGGGAGCGATCAAACCAGGAACATAGTTTCTGAGAAGGATCATTCAGAATCTCAACCTTCCACCTCAAGAGATAGATTGGTTATTATTCATAGCACCCCTGAAGTACAAACTGGTGTTGAACAACCAATTTTTGAAGCTCCACAAGCTGCTGATGACATTCCAGTAGATCAGATAGTTCAAGAATTTCCAATAATTCTTGAACAAGGAGTTGAACCACATAATTCTCAGGAAGATGGTGGTACAACATTAAGAAGATCTACTAGACCAAAGAGATCATAAATTCCTGATGATTATGTTGTGTATCTGCAAGAATCTGACTACAACATTGGAGCCGAAAATGATCCCGAGTCCTTTTCACAAGCCATGAGTTGCAAAGAATCAGAATTATGGTACGATGCCATGAAGGAAGAGATGAATTATATGAAGAGTAGCGAAGTCTGCGATCTTGTTGAGTTTCCTAATGGTGTAAAATCCATTGGATGTAAATGGGTCTTTAAGACAAAGAAAGACTCATTATCTTCAATTAGGCGATAGTAGCACTATGTGGCCAGATGACCTATATAAAAGAAACAAATAAAACGTCACCATAGAAAAATGACACATTGGAAACTTAATAACAATCATGTTCGCTAAGTTGAAATCTAAAAAAATCAACTTGTAGATATATTTTGAAAACAAATTGAAAGAAAAAGACAACATATAATAGATAGCGTATGACAACTAGCCGGAAAATTGTAGCATAGAACAACTCATACCTATGGGTGGGTAACATGCCCCAATATTCCATGATCCTTAGGGTCCATAGGAAGTAAAACTCCTACTAACATAATGATTGATTGGTTTCATCTAGGACTTGTCTCTCCTTTGCGAGTCAAAAAAATAAAAAATAAGTCCATCATTAACTAGTTGTACTCCATAGTATCATTTTCAAATTTTATCTCCACATACTTACAAAAAAATTTCATATATGCCAAACAAATGGCATTTTGGAATTGTTTCTCAAACTATGTCATTTATACCCCCTTCCAATATATGTAACCAAATGTACCTACTTGATTTTCTTCTTTCATATTTATTTACATCCTAAAAAAAACAAAGGCAAACCCAATATCTCGAGATCCTAATGTTCATCCATATTTTCCATAAACCATAAGAATTAATACTCTCTTATGATGAACATTGTACAATAATGAAGGTAGACAAAACTATATAAACTATATATTGGTATAAAAAAACTGAAGCTATTGGTATAAAACAAACAATGAAGCTTAATTTCTATTGGTATAAAGAAGCTTAATTTTTATTGGTAACTACAAAAAATAGAAATGAAGTTATTGGTATAAAAAAAACAATAATGAAGCTACACAAAACACTCAGTCAATCCGTATAAATTCCAAACATTATGAGAAAAGGACCAGTGCATCATTATCTACCATGTGTTCTACCAAATAAAATGGTAAAAATACTAGAGGAAAAATCTCTTCTTTACAAAGTATTTTAAGAAGAATAAATGGATTTTCAGTTCCTAATATTCTATTTTAATTCTCTACCATGTGTTCAAACGAATAAAATGGTAAAACTACTAGAGGAAAAAACTCTTCTTTACAAAGTATTTTAAGAAGAATAAATGGATTTTCAGTTCTTAATATTCTATTTTAAGAAATCCATTTGTGTTCCAATGCTGAATTACCTCCACATAAAGAGATATAACAATTCAAGTTTCCAAGTACATCATAGAAATTCAGGATGATACTTTCATGAACAAGAAAATGAATCACCTAATGTAATTTCATGTAAATTAATTAGATGTAAAAGACCTTAGTAAGATGTTTAAACCTTATACTTTTCAAAAATATTTCAACACAAGATTTAAATAAGCTATTTAAATATATATGATAACTAATTAAGATATATTTAGGTTAAGATATATCATATAAAGATATTGGAAAAAAATATATTTTATGGTTAAAACATTTCAAGTGGTTTCAATATTTTATAGTTTGGTATTGTTTTAAGTATATGTTTTTTTTGTTGAAACCCAATAAAGACTTTTTGTAGAAATTTGATAGAATTGCAACTTCTCAAGAAATTAAAGTAAAATTAAGAGACACAATTCTACTCTATTGATCTGCTAAATGGAAATCATAATTTAGAGCAACATTCATAGATATGGAATAAGGAAAACCACAAATATACAATGATTTCTAGGGGAACCCAAGTGGGAAAAAACTCTCAATCCTTTGCATTAATGAGTTGAATAGATAAACTATTACAATTGCTAACTCCAACTGTGAGCTCAACATGCAAAAGAATAATTGTTCTCTCTGCTCAATGAGAAAATTTGACCAATACTTAACCAAATATTTTCTCACCAAGCCTCCTATTTTTCTACATTGATTTGACACTGCCTTGTTATCTCCACTTGAACTGACACTGCCTTGTCATCTCCACTTCAGCTGAGAAATTTGAATTCCTTGCATGCACTAGCTATTTTGGGTTGATTGATTAAGTTATATATTCTATATAGCATCCAAAAATACAATTTAAACATTGAAAAATTATACCTTTTATTTTGCACTCTCAAAGAAATTTGCACATAAAGAAATTTGATCCCTCTAGCCTCATGTTAGATCCGTTTAAAATAAATCTATACTGATATATATTTAATACATTATTGTCTACCATATACATTTCCACAAGAATCCAAAAACCTTCCCAAAATAGTTTGAAAGTATTGACTCTTGCTTTCAAATAAACGTAAATAATTAATACCTTTGGCCAAGGTAAAATATATCATTTCTACGTAAACTTCATCCATAAAACAGGAGTGGGTTGCAGTGTTAATTCCTCATCCTTGGCTTTAACCCTCCAAAGAAGTCATCGTTTTATCATTTTTTTTGCGTTTCTATCCCATTTCCTTATGTACTATGTCTTGTGAAATTAACAACCATAACAACACCCATATAAACCAACACAAGCATGTACATCATGAGGGACAAACACATGAGACAAAGAGGTTTTAAGTGGAAACTCTTTCAAGAAAAAATCACCAAAGCTTGTTGTTGTGCTTGATGTAAAATAAGAGCACCCACTCTATTACATCAATTTTGTCACCACTCACACGAAGCACCAAATCCCCTTGAGTGTTTGTTAGCATGCACTAGCAGTAAGCACCAATCTCTTTCTTTTGCATACACATGTCTAGCTTACTATAAGTACCATGTGAAATACCAACTTCACGATTTTGTTGCAAGAACTAACTTGGGGCTCCTTAGATTTATGCAAGCACCAACTTGTAAGAGGCACCAACCCCAATCCTTCTCATGCAACCATTAGAGATAGAAGCACCAATTTCCTATATATATAAACTCCAATCCAAATAAAAACTCATATTCTTTATACATGGCAATGGAAACCACACTGCATGATATCAACTTTGTTCTTCACAACCATTGGCCCATGCAACACTCTCTGCCATATGCTTTCCCTGGAGCAGCTCGTTATTCTCCTCAAGAACCCACACATCTGCTGCACACTAGTCTTCATATTCCCTGGAGCAACTCGTTATTCTCCTCAACAACCCACACATCTGTTGCACACTAGCCAACCCCATCGCTCCTCCACTAAATTTTGAGGGAATTCATGCGTGATTTGGCTCGCCTTGACGGATTCAGGAAGGATTCTAATGCTGCCGTCTGAGCGAACCAGTTGGATGGTTTCCCTGTTATTTCCCA